>MOWL01000049.1:0-511967 GCA_002110485.1 Emergomyces orientalis
GCCCTGGTTCAACCTGGCACTTCTGTTGCTGAGTATAATCCTCGTTGGAATCTCGTTTCGGTTGGACACATCAAGTTCACTGTCGGAATTGGAAAAGGGGGAAACTGAGGCGATATTTGATGGAGGTGCGGAAATTAACTGTCTTGTTGAAAGAACTGCGTTAGATCTCGGTCTCATCATTCAAAGGGATGCTGTCAAACCTATTCTTGGAGCTGGGGGTCCAGCAGAGTGGTGTCATTGGAATCTGCAAGGATGTTCCTGTTCGCCTTGGATCTGTTATGGTGCCTCAGACATTCTTCATCATGGAACGCGGTTCTCATGATTGCATTCTCGGCCGACCATATGAAAACGCGACGCGTTTGGCAAGAACTACAGATAACAAAGGCGGTGTTCTTGTTCACGTTTTTGATCCGAAGGATGAGAAGAATCAGGTGTCTTTTCTTGGTTATTCTCCCGGCGACCATGGAGATCGAAAGTTAGATGATCTTCGTGGCAAAGTGCAGACTTTAAACTAGATATGCTGAGTCCGATTGATCTTTGCGATGTTGAATGTGGTGGGCAAAGAAATGATATCAGATTCAGCGATCGCGATGTGGATAGCGGGGCAAATATTCTGCCGTGTTTTGAAAGCGGTGTGGGTGCGTCAGCCAATCAGACTTTTGGCGGCCCCGGGCCGCCAAAAGATTCAGCCAATCAGAGAACGCCGCCCCAAAACGCCCGAGAACCTCACAGGTTTTTCCCCGCCATCCTACATCAACAATTTTACCCGTCTACACATTCATCTTTTCCTTTCTCTAATTATTCAATATCCGAATCACGCCGTGTTCGTGGTGTGCAGCTTCATGATTTGTCTTTATATGCTTCTTCACGATCTTCTCCTCGATCGCGCGGTCCAGTCGTTGCGACATTATACAAGCGAAAAGCCGATAAGATTCAACCTCTCGATGTGCCAACTACAGGTGGCGGGATTCCCGGCGGAACAGATAAGTGGAGAGAAATTCGCCAACAATGGTTCAAAGACAATGTGATTCCGGAGCAGGATCCGCCTTCGCCCTACGATCATTTCATTACACCCCGTTTCTCCGATTGCCCGCGAGGTTCGCGACTCACAGAGGAAAGGATCAAGAATCTGCGGATCGGATCGATGCTCACCCCACAGGAACGCGAACTTTTGATTGAGATTCTGCTTAGAAGAGAAAAAGCCCTCGCGTGGAGTTTTAAGGATTGCGGAACGCTTGCAAAAGAAGTCTCTCCACCTGTCAAGATTCGCGTTGCTCCGCATAAAGCATGGCAAGCGGCAGGATTTCCTATTCCTCGAAAGCTCGTCCCTACAATCATCAATATGCTTCGCGAACGCGTTGATTCTGGAGTTTATGAACATTGCCATGGTCCGTATCGAAATAAGTGGTTCCTCGTCAAGAAGAAAGAAGCTGGGAAATATCGCATTGTCAACGCGTGCATGGACATGAACGCTGTCACTATTCGCGATGCGTATATTCCACCTAGTGCGGACGCGTTTGCTGAGGATTTCGCGGGAATGAAGATAACGAGCATGATGGATTTCTTTTCTGGATATGATCAAGTTCCTTTACACGAAGACAGCCGAGATATGACAGCTTTCCTTACCCCGATCGGGTTGCTTCGTCAGACAGCACTGCCACAAGGCGCGACGAATTCTATTGCGCAGTTCTGCCGAATCATGGCACGCATTCTTCGATCGAACATACCGCATCAAGCAGACAATTTTATGGATGATATTGGTGTGAAAGGCCCGCGGACGCGTTACAATGATGAAGAAGTGATGCCAGGTATTCGGAAATTTGTCCTGGAGCATCTGCAAAACTTAGATGCCACCCTCATCAGCATAGAACTCGCGGACACGTGTATCCAGGTTGGAAAGTCAGAATTCGCCTGCTCCGGTATGGTTCTAGTCGGATATGTTGTGGATGCTGACGGCAGGCGCCCCGAAGCTGCGAAAATCGTCAAAATCGTTGAGTGGCCGGATCCGACAGATGTCACGGGTGCCCGAGCTTTCTTAGGTGTTTGCGTTTACTATAGAATATGGATTCCGAATTTCGCTATCATTTCTATACCTATCTATATTCTATTCAAGAAGAACATTCCTTTTACCTGGGGTCTTGAACAAGTGAATGCAATGGCAATTTTGAAGAATGCCCTGACAACTGCCCCTGCACTTTGCTGCATTGATTATTCTGAAGATGCCGGTGATATCGTGATGGCCACGGATGCCTGTCTTGAAGGATGGGGTGGAACGCTCAGCCAACGGGATAAATTGAATGGAAAGCTACACCCTTGCCGATATGAGAGCGGAATCTGGAGCCCCGCCGAAGCAAAATATGATGCAGGAAAGCGAGAATGCCGCGCTGTGCTCAAGATGCTAAAGAAATGCCGTTATTACCTGTATGGCGTTCACTTTATTCTGGAAACCGACGCGAAGACTCTAGTGGCACAGCTCAATCGATCTGCCACTGACCTGCCTGGTGCTCTCGTTACTGGCTGGCTTGCCTGGATTCGGATGTTTGATTTCGAAGTTCGACATGTGCCTGGTCGGAAGCATACTGCTGCAGATGGGCTATCTCGTCGACCTCCTGCTGAGGGTGAGGTTCCTGAGGATCAAGATATCGATGATTTCATAGATGCAGAACTCAACTATATTAGTGTTGCATCTTTGACGGTTCCTGATTTCGATGTCAGTGGCGTGGATGCTTCTGAGTCATCAGGTGTGCATGTTCTTTCACCTGATTATTCTGATTGCAGTGAATCAATTGCGAGGTTTCTCACCACCATGAAGCGGCTGGATGATATACCACGTTCCGTCTTTTCTAAATGGCGCAAGCATGCACTTCGATATATCGTCCAAGGTCAACATCTATTCCGACGATCAGGCAAGGGAATTCCTCTGAGACGCGTGGTTGATAACTCATCTGAGCAAAAGAATATTATTGCTTGGATGCATGATGAATCTGGTCATAAGGGCCGTGAGGCCACAAACCACAAGATCACGCAGTGATATTGATGAAAAGGTATCTGGAAAGCTGTCAAGAATTATTGCAAAAGCTGCACAGTGTGCCAGCTGAGGGATGGCGCTCGCTTGGAAGAACCACTATATCCAACAAGCCGCAATTATCTATGGGACAAGTGGTGTATCGATGTTGTCAAGTTTCCGAAGAACCGAGGCAAGTGATGTGCTGTTATTGCTCAGAATGATCTCACTGGCTGGGTGGAAGGCCGCCCTCTCGCTCGTGGAACAGCTGAGAACGTGGCGCAATTCATCTATGAGAATATCATTTGCCGACACGGCTGCTTTCAGGAATTAGTGTGTGGTGGCAGGCCGGAGAATCAAAAATGGACTAAGATTCTCACTGCCAAATATCGTGTTAATCAAATAACCATCTCACCATACAATGCGAAGGCTAATGGCATGGTCGAACGCGGTCACCGCCCGATATCCGATGCGCTTTCAAAGCTAGCTGCAGATGGAAGAAGCTGGGTTAATCATTTCCATTCTGCGCTATGGGCAGATCGCGTCACCATTCGGCAATCTACTGGTGAAACCCCGTTCCGCCTGCAATATGGCTACGATGCTATCCTTCCAATAGAGCTTGACGTTCCAACTTGGCAAACACTTCCCTGGCAGACAGTGCAATCCCGTGCTGATTTGATATATATGCGTATTCGACAATTGGAAAAGAGAGATGAAGATCTGGAGGAGGCCGCTCATCACCTGCGCCGTGCGAGAGAGAAGAACCGAGATCTATTTGATGAAACTAAGCAATTAGTCCGAGAACCATTGCAGATAAGTGATTTGGTGCTTTTGCATGATACCAAGCTAGAAACGTCCTATTCTGCCAAGCTCAACTTCCGATGGCTGGGCCCGTATCGAATCCGAGAAGCAAACCATGAGAAAGGGACCTATCATCTGGAAGAGCTGGATGGTTCGCCGTTTCGAAATACTACTGCAGGTAATAGGTTAAAAAGGTTCTATCTCCGAGACAATCAAATGCCGGTTGCAGAGAATAATATCAATGAAGCAAATGATATTGAAGAGGAAGAGGTGGATATGCAAGATACTGATAAGAAGAATTCTTTGAGGGGGGGTCAGGATGACTTGCAGTCATGGATCCCTCATGGTAAGGAGTTTGCAGTCATTATCTGACTGCTGTTTTTCTTTGTATAATGATTTCCTTGTTGTTGTTTTCTTCATTCAAGTTGCTGTTTTCTTAGTCTCTATTTTTCATGATTCTGCTTCTTTCTTGCATGTTTTTCATGCATCATATCAGTTCCTTCTAATTTTAATCTCTTGATATTGTCTTTTCTTTGTTTTGTTTACTTTCTCTTTGATATTCAATTCTCTGGGTCAGATTGAAGCTGGCAGTGAATTTTATGAACTGCTGTCACCCTCGCTGCATGTTGACTGCTTTTCACATTATCTTCCAAAATTCACCTTGAGGAAGTATTATATTATTGACCTGCTCTGCCCAGATAATCATTTTTCTTTTTCAAATTGGCATTCAAGTCTCTTTTTCTATTTTTAATTCATTGATTTTTCCCTATATTTCCTTATTTCATTACAAAGATGTCGAACCCCTCTAGCCAACACACTCTGGTACCGAGACCAGCGAGCCAGCTCGCTCTTGTGACATATGATAACCATGTTTTTCATACGGCGATGGAGCTGCAAGCTTATGTCAATTCTCTGGGTCAGAATCCGCAGGTTCGCTACCAAGCACAATGTGAGATCGGTAATCTACTCATGGGGCGCCATGAGGCGGCTCAAGATGAGGTTGCCGCATTCTATGAGTGGATAAGAAATGATGGATCCTGGCGCCAGGTGGTGGCCCAGCAAGCATTTGATAACCAGACGGCGGAGCTTCAACGAGTTGCTGCTCAGGTAGCTGAACGGCGCGATCGCTGCGCCATAGCATATACTACATGCACCAGGATGTGGGGAAAAGTTCGCGTGGATTCGTTCTGGCATATCATGACTTCAGAGCGGATGCAACGCGCCTGTCAAACCCTGGCCCTACATCACGAATATGCTTCTGCAATCGGCCGGATCAATCAAGCAATGTGGACTCGCATCACTCAGCCACCTCGACGAGGAGTTAAGCGATATAAGACAATCATGTTGGCAGATATCAAAGCAGCGGCCGATTCCAATTTTATTGGCCAAGAGATCACACAAGGAAATCTTCAAGCTGCAGATCTTATCTTTGGTCCTGGCGGAATTCTCACTGAAGATTCTATGACAGCTGCTTCACCCCAGCCTCAAGAACATGTCCTATCCCCTCCCGATCAACATATGACTGGCCAGTCTCCTCTACCTTCTCCCCGTGTGTTGAACATGATATGCCCCAGTGCACCCTCACTTGAATCTTCTCAAGGTTCTATACATAGTCCTCCTGTGCGTACTTCTCGCTGCGTCTCCGGCCAATCCTTGCTTTCGGACGTCAGCAGCCTGTCTGCAGCCTTGTCAGACATCCATCTTGCTGAACTTCTCAGCCCTGACCAAGTTGCGGAATTTGAGAATATGGGGGTTGATCAAGATAGCTCTGCTTTGGTAGAGGCAACTGACAAGCAGTATACAACAGTGAACAGAGGATGCCGGTGTTCTCTCTATGTTTCTGTGGATGTGAAAGCGCAGCTTAGAGATGCAAAGAAGATAGAAGAATGTCAGCTGATGCATCTTCTGAACAAGATAGCCAGGCTTCCGCGACAAGGCTTGACTATATGCTATCTGCATTCAGTAAATCTCAGCAGCAAGATTGGACTCCTTACACGCGATCTTGACCATGCGGGGCTGATAAAGAGAATCAGGCTTGTGGTGAATAATTGCCAGAATCTTGGGCAGATGCGAGCTGCTGATGACACATATTATTTCTTCTGTCTTGATCGCCGACCTCCTCGCCCCGAAGATATGCTACAGGTATATCAAATGTGCCATAATCACCTACCGCCAGTTACATCATCAAATTGGGAACAAACACTGGCCTGACTTGCTTTTCTTGATTTCAATTCCAGTGCAGCTTTTCAGCAATGGAAGAAGGATGGTTCCGTCATCCTGCCAATATTTAGATGGATGAACGCGATGAAGGTGGCAGGGATCAACAATAATTACAACACCCTGGCGAAGGTTGCCACAGTTGAATGGAGCATGTACAGGTTCCATCAGCGAAAAGATAAGAAGACCTGAAGATGACTCTGAACAATGTTGCATGAAATTGTTCAACAGATTGTCTGTCAAGATTCACTGTATTATGTGTAGTATGTTGCTCTCCGCCCCAATCATCACACGCACCTGATTTCCTATCCCTATTATGCAAAATACGCCTTGTCTGGGGATAGCACTTACTTCCGCCATATTGATGTCAATATTAAACGCCTGGCGGAGGAAAATCATGGAGTGAATATGATTCAGGGATCAGTCTCTTTCAGCACCGAAGATGGGAGGAATTGCACCACCATAGTTCCAGGAATGCATCAAAATATTCAAGAATGGAACAGATGCCTGCATGCTTGCAATCTCCTGAATGGTGGAATTGTTCAAGAGGTGACATCTGAGATGCTCATCAACAAGGATCTCAACAACTTCAGAATGCAGTGGACGACTGTCCCATGCAAGCAAGGTGATGCTTGAATAACCATGCCGCATCTTCCTCATGGAAGCACCGGGCCTGCTACTAAGGAACGCAAGACAATGCTGCTGTGGTATGTTGGAATTCAGGATGACAGGCACTCTCTTGAAGTCTCTGAAAGTGGATTGTGGGAGCAGCTCTCCCGAGCACATCATGATTTGGTTGCCGGGCTGTCAACACCCTCTGGCCTTTCGGTATTATATGGAAGTATTCCATATCAGTACCCTGCTGCTGTTCCAGTCATGGGTCTTGGAGCGATTTCGGATGCTCTAGTGGGTCGACGGAAGTGGGATGACCCTATGGTCAGGCACGAGCAAGATATTCTCTTCAACAGCAAGAGCAGTTCGCCGCAAGAATACATTGAGAAGTGGCGCAAGAGAGCAGTCACTGAAGAGATCTGATGTTTCAAGATCATGATGACTACAGAGGAGGAATTATTTGGAGAATGTAGCTGTTTCTATTGTCTGAAGAGAAACATCCCCTTGCCTCAATTGAGGGAGATCGCGCTGTCGCCGAGGGCGAGACTATGCAGATTCCAGCGCATGGCCGCGAGAATGCGCCCGCCGAATAGCTGCAGTCATCAGTCAATCATATTTTCCCGGCCCCGGGCTGTCAAAAGATTGACCAATCACAATTGTGCTGTTGCCAATTTGCTGCATCTTGCCACTGTCACTGTGTTGATCACATTCTGTTTACTTATTTCTCTGTTTTCTCTTGTTCTTGCTTGTCTTTCTTTTCTCTGCTGTTCACTTTTTCTTTCTCTTTTCTATATTCTTTTATTGATTGTCTTTCATTTTCTTGATTCTTGATTGATTCTTTTCTGTAATTTCTTGTTTTCATTCATTCGGATCGCATTCTTACTTGCCGGGTCAGCAAGCTATAGAGAGGGGAGATGTGTGGTGGAGAATCTCAGCATGGTATTACTTTTCACTGAGACTGCCTCATATATTTGTTTGGCATGGCTGCCTCATATTCCCATTATTCTTTGACACACGTGTGGATTCGGCGAAGATTGATTGTACACAGAGCAGTGAGATTGCTCCTTTTTAATTGTGTGATTTGATATGTGATTGATTGCTTATTCTTCTTCTATATTTGAATCTTCTATGTGTTCTTTTGTATTGCTATTTGAATAGCTCGTTGAATAGAATATTGTATACATGGCGAACTTACCAACCTCCTTACGATCCCGCTGCTCCTGCCCACGTGCCGCCAAAAGCGCACAACCCCTTATTCCACTTCACTAGTGATAGTAACTAGATTAGATTTTTCTAGAGAATCTAATAAACTGATATTGATTTTTAGAGATAAATCAATTAAATCTTCACAGACTTCTTTCTTGTGCTACAAAGTGAAAAGAAAAGATTTGATTTCAATGAATAATAAGTTATTCAGTTGAAATGACAGTTTTTAAGAGAAAAACTGACAAAATAAATCAATTTTTTACAGAGAAATTGATAAAAATTATTCAGAAATATTCAATATTCTAAACTTCTCTCTACATATCAAGTATGCAGCTCAAAATTGAGATTATTTTCAAAAACTGAATTAGTCACTGAAGTAAGAAAATATGAATTTATGTAGAATTTTCTTGATTTATTTACTCAGAACTAAATCAAGAAAAACACTCTAACTCTTGCAAATTTTGTCTTTTTCAATTTAAAAAGCTTCTTAAAATTTCTGCTTGAAATAGGCCCCATCTCAAATCAAGATTGTATTCCTGAAATATCAATATGAATTAATACTGAATAGATTTTCTTTTCTATTCAAATTAATTTCATATATTTTACTAGATAGCTCTTAATAAATGTAATTTATTAAGTCACACAGATGAGTATGCAAATGAAGAATCAACAGACTAAATCTGTACTATTTTCTTATATAATAATATATATATATACAAGTATGTATATATATTACTTGCAGGGACCAAGTTATTTTTTAAACACTGATATTTCCACTTTTTCTTGTTCTGTTTTGTAGAGAGGGTAGGTTTCAGGGAATTTCTGATTGAAGAGTAGATCACATGTGATCTGTGCTGAGGTATTTTTTTGTCACTTTTCTGCCGGGCGAGGTAGGGTGATACGGGGAAAAGACTTGACACTGGTGCAAAGAAACATGAAAATCAATCAGAGTTTTCACACAGATTTTGACAATGAATTGTTCAGAAAGAGATGATTGGAATGAATTCAAAATTGAGACAGTTGTAATATCTGATTTGTTCTAGCTTCTATCAAAATTCTATGTAAATTGGGCCGAAACTGATGAAGTTATGTGATGAAGTGTGATTTTCTTTTCTCTTAGAGATCACAAACACATTTTTCTCAATAGCTTCATCAACTCACACTCAATTTTAATAAAAAGTGAATAAATTGCTTTCTTAAACAAGAGCTTTCAAATGGATGTCTTTTCGTCTTCTAATTCGAAGAATTGGGCTGGTTCAGGGGAAAGCGTTGTATTTTGTGTCCTGTGGCATACCACGTGTGTTGCATACATTTATTAGTGCATGAGGTTTTTAATCCAGCAGCAAGCTCTTTTATTGCATGGTTTTTCTTGTTAGATAAAATAAATAGTTTCCCACATATCCCTGAGATTAAGTGGTGTATAATATAATAATAATAATAATATGAATTAATACTAAATAGATTTCCTTTTCTATTCAAATTAATCTCATATATTTTACTAGATAGCTCTTAATAAATGTAATTTATTAAGTCACACAGATGAGTATGTAAATGAAGAATCAACAGACTGAATCTGTATTATTTTCTTATATAATAATATATGTATATACAAGTATATATATATATTACTTGCAGGGACTAAGCTATTTTTTAAACACTGATATTTCCACTTTTTCTCGTTCAGTTTTGTAGAGAGGGTAGGTTTCGGGGAATTTCTGATTGAAAAGTAGATCATGTGTGATCTGTGCTGAGGTACTTTTTTGTCACTTTTCTGCTGGGTGAGGTAGGGTGGTACAGGGAAAAGACTTGACACTGGTGCAAAGAAACATGAAAATTGGTCAGAGTTTTCACACAGATTTTGATGATGAATTGTTCAATAAGAGATGATCAGAATGAATTCAAAGTTGAGACAGTTATAATATCTGGTTTGTTCTAGCTTCTATCAAAATTCTATGTAAATTGGACTGAAACTAATGAAGTTATGTGATGAAGTGTGATTTTCTTTCTCACTGAGGCTTGCAATCATGTTTTTTTCAATAACTTCATCAACTTGCGCTCAATTTTAATAAAAAGTGAATAAATTGCTTTTTTAAATAAGAGCTTTTAAATGGATGTCTTTTCATTTTCTAATTTGAAGAATTGAGCTGGTTCGTTTTTTTTTTGTTTGATATTTGACATTATTTTATTTCAGATACTTGTTTTTCATATTCTTATTTCATCTGCTCAGAGAATCTGTGAAGTATCACACATTTCAAAATTTATACTGTGATGATACATAAGATGTATTTTTGAGCTGTGTGAAAAATTATCTGTAGCTAGCTGTACTGAAGATAGTCATGAAAGTAAAAAAACAGTACAAGAATATTCATCACTCTGTATCAAATTTCGATGAGATGTAGGTTCAGTATTAATTGAATAGAATCATTTATAACTCAAATAGAAGATTATTGCAGCAGAGATGATTTTTTCATATTATATAACTTTATATAGACTAAAGAGAGTTCTCCAGTATCATTGAGATACAGAAAATGCAGTACAGATAACTTATACTTGAAAATCAATACAACAATACATCTTGAAAGCAAATAAGATTGTAAAAGAGAGTGAAATGAAGAGATAACTAAAGAATACACATAATAGAAGCATCAAGAGTCAAAATTAAGAAAAGATCTATGACAGCAGAAGCCCAGCACAAAAAAGTAGTATTAGTAGTCTGACAGGGTTTAGCGGACAGTTCTACATATCTGCCGAAATTCATTCACAAATGAACCGCAATACTTAGTTAGCAACTCACTTAGATGGAAGGCCACGACAAATGTGTCACGAAAAAAGGAGCAGCGCCAGGACAAGAGCAGCTCCGGGAAAGGGCAGCTCCGGGACAAGGGCAGCTCCAGGACGAGAGCAACTCCAGGAAAGGGCAGCTCCAGGACAAGAGCAACTCCAGGACAAGAGCAGCTCCAGGAAAGGGCAGCTCCAGGACAAGAGCAACTCCAGGACAAGAGCAGCTCCAGGACAAGAGCAGCTTCAGGACAAAAACTGTCTGTTAAAGACAAATCAGAAAAATGCTGAGTGATTGAAGTGAAATTGTAATAGAGCAGGTTGGACTGGTTGCGGGTCAACTCAGAGCCTTTTGAATCAGACCACCCTCATTGGTTGGTGTAAGTTGTGAGATTATCAAGCAGAGTATAATGTGAATGAGAAGCTCCATTTCATCTCTCTCAATCAACTTGAAACAGCCCAAACTCCTGAATTCGAAGAAAGTGTTTTTTCCCCCTTTGAGCAACAACAGGTACATCGCCAGGGCTAAAAATGTAGTCAAGGTACTCTTTGTCATAAGTCCCAATGCTAATGTAGAAGGACAGGAAATCTTGTGCAATCATGAAAGTATGGTAAGTTCCGGGGTTCCTCGGCTACACAGAGGTATTAGCCGTCAAAACTTCCTTTGAGGGAAACGGGAAGGAGAGAAAATTTACCAATTGATCATTTTTGTGTCGTTTCCAGATATATGCAACATGCTCCATTGACTGCTGCCCCACAACAGTAACACCCTGGCCAGTTTCACGATGGGCACGCTTGGTTTCGAATATCACCATTTCAGGAAGATTTTTGTCCGGAGGCAGGCTGAAGGGATGCTCCCGTCTATACGTGCTCGGAACTGTACATGATTTGAAGCGATCGGACCATTCGGAAGTGGGCCAAATTGATAGGTTGTCTCAAAGGCATTAGCCACGCAAACAGTCCGGTAAGCAAGGGGCTGTAAGAGGCATGCTAAACCCCCGAGAAGATTGACCATAAAATCGACCACCAGAGTCTCAGTGGGAGTTCGTGGGTCCGGGATGTCATCTGGAATTTCGTCTAAGATTTCCTCTGTTAGTTCACTGTTAGGCGGAGTAGAAGGCTCGCTTGGAGCCGGATGGTCATCGATGGCATCAAAATCTCCTAGGCGCAAGCGCTTAGGGTGCCTGGGGGTCGGAGAATCAGGCATTTGGCCTGATGAACTTTGAGAAGCGTTGTAATGCCCCTTTTTTCTTGGCGCGTAAGTTATAGGAAGAGGCTCTTCTCTTGGAGCAGTATGCAGTCCTTTGTCTAGAATTTGCCTTTTTAAACTAACAAGCATTGAGAATGGGCCTAGTCCATCTGCAAGCGTGCATAACCATTCACGAGGTGTCTTTGTTTGGGAACAGATGACATCAAACAGAGTGTCTAACTTGTCAAGTCCGAGAAGTTTCCTATTGATAAGCTTTGTAGCCTAGGCAACATGTTCTTAACTGAAGTACGACCCCGTCCTGAGAATATATGGTAATGCATCCCCAATAGCCATCACTTGTGGCCAAATGCATCAGACAGTGAGGAAGGCTTCTTTAGGCACTGTTGACGCAGAGAAAGAACCTTATCCCGGAGAAATAAAGTTAGGGAATGCTGCTAACTTCTGTTGAAGTACTTGAGGGGCCTACCATAGGAGCACAAGTCCTGGAGTTTGGCATTGACCAAGCTATATGTTGTGACCATTTCAAGCCACTCCTGCTCAGTGGATTGGATCTTATCTAGGCCATCAACTGCCTTCCGCCTCCGTCTGGGAAGCTCCGCCATTTCGAAGAATAGACGCGCGAGTGGGTCGGTTAGAAAACAAGGCACTGTAGGACTAGATTGAAGGTAAACATTAGTATGAAGTTTGAAGGACCCACAGTTGCGAAGACTAGCGACCTTTTTCAATCCCGCTTATACTTCAGAAGAAAACGTACTTACTGATATAGAATCCAATGCCGGAATGTGCGCAGCCAAAAAAGATGGTGAAAAGTCGCAAAACAGTAAAAGGTGATAGAGCGGATTAGTTGCTAGTATTCGAGGCAGGCTACAGCGGTCTAACGACAATAGGTTGGCCAAAGTGGTGCGAGAGGCAAAAGCAGATGAAGCTTGCCTTGGATCGATGACTTCAGCGTCACATCAAAACATCAAGCGTTGACTATCATGGAATGCGTCAACTTCAAGCCCTTCTCAGGCCCGCATGAGTTCAGTGAACTGATGCGTGCACTTTTTCACATGTATAGATCAGAAACTCCAGATCTGATCTCCTTTGACTGGCTGCAGAAACATTGGATTTGGAAGTGGTTTGCAAGGACATGACAAAGGAAGAGATTGAGATTTCAACCCCGCCGAGTCTTGAACGAGCTATCCGGAAATGTGCGAGGATCAACTCCCCAAATTTCCTGAATTTCCTCTGCCCACCCGCCGACTATAGTTGGACTGGTTGGATGGGATTAGCTATCGATGACTTGAAAAAAGAAGTTACAATCAAAACTGAAACAAAGTAAGAGAATAAACAGTTTTCCTTAACTCTATTGGTCTACGTTGTGACTCTTTGTGACTTACCGTCCCTTTTTCCTACAGGTGTGATGGTCCATTGTTTTCCATCCTCGGTCAAGGCTTGGCTGCTGACGGCCACCGCCGCGTTCTTGCGTTTCGTCTCTTTCGACACCGGCCAGATCACTGGGGCATTATGATCCGAGATCACTCACCGTTGGACCAGCACAAGAGCTGTAGGGATTATCTTCTTCGAAGTGAAATAATGGGAATCACTTCGATCATATACCGCCAGATGAATGAAGTACGCTGGGATCCCTCGAAATTCAAACATACGGAGCCGGAATTAATATACTCGGGTGGTCCTTTAATCGTATGTTCATCGCCCATTTCTCCTCCTTTTTAGATGGATGCAACGCTGACATTCTTCTTGGCCACGGTTGTGACCTTTATTCCAGGCAAAGTACGGGTGGTTCAGGCGACTTGCGATCCGTCAAACGCATCCACCTCCCTTACATTCGCACTGAGAGCTTTTTATAATCTTAGGATGTCTTGCTATGACAAGACCACTGCTCAGAAGGTTCTGAAATGGATTCTTTACCCGCCAAACCCGGCTCAGGGTCCGTGGAGAGGAAAGACAGCATAACTGCTCTTTTCAGGTCACGCTTATTCTTAAAAACTGAGGAGTGCAGGCAAATGATGGTGTTATTAATCTTACGAACGCATGCAATTATCAGCAGTTAATACCCCGCTCCCTCCCCCCCCCTTCTTTTTATGATTAACATATCTGTTTTTGTTGGCTTTGGTTGGCATGTTCTCCTGTAGGGCAGAAGCACCGCAATTTCACAAGTTTACTTGGATGTGCCTCATAATTGTCTGAAGTTATCATGTCACTCTGGATCATTTTCCACATGATCTTACTGATGAAAATCACTGAACATTCTCAGGACCCACGCTTTTAAGCAAGAAAAGATGGCACTGAAACTTTACTATCAAAGCTTGACAAATTCGTGCTACAGTATACAGCACTCTCAATCATACCACTGTGCATTCTACTATACATTGCCATACCTTTCTAACGCATAGAAACTTCAGCCCATGACAGCCGGGATAATGTACAGCTGGACATACTCAGTCATCTTCTTGGATATTCTGACAATATTCTTCGCCCGGGCATGTCTCCTGCTCGCATATGCAGCCCATTCCCGGATGTCATGAACAAAACACCGCGCGGTTCCCCTTTTCACCCCTGTTCCATGATCAGGATCCTGATTCTCAAACAACAGCTCAAGATCAAGATGATGTGCCAGAGTCACTTCACATGCTTTTCTGATGTCAGCTTTGCATGTCTCACCAGTGATCTTTGATTCCAGCCACTTGAAGCTGAGTCTTGGGCATAGTAATCTGTATCAAGAGAGCAACGGAATTAACATTGATATAGAGGCAATTTTTTACTTGATTGCATGCCTAGCAAGTGCGTTTAAATTTACACAATTGTATCAAGTCTGTATGATTATCACTTAGTCGCACGAAGGGCATCCTCATGGAGAGTCAGCATTGACCCCCAACCCGAAAAGGAGGATGAACTTGGACCGCAATAGGGCAATTGCTTTCGACAACTGGACGGCACTGGCGGAGCACACCTCATCAGCACAGGCGGGAGCGGATTTGTAGGTTGTGCAGGATTTCCGCGGGCTTGACCTTCACAGGAAGAGAGAAACCCTACTGCATGAGGGCGGGCGAAAGCTTGACGGAGTACACAGGCGAACTCCACGGTAAAGCCAGCAGAATGAAGGGGGGAGGCACCTTGGGGAAAGGTAGACTTCAAAGAAAATCTAGCCAACCAAAGTTTCATCTATCGCCGCATTCCATGAAAAGATAAATGGAGAGAATATCAAGTGCCCTTTGGCAATTGTCCAACGGCCACTATATACCCCTTAGTTACCTCCGTCATTGCCTCACTCACATGCCTAACCATGGATTTGCGGGTTCTCTCAGCCTTAGGATTGGTGGCGCAGTTCATACATAGTGTGGCTACGCATCTCCCATATGGTATTCCACACTCAGTGCTCCCGCTGCCTTGCCACAGAGACCGCGGTTACTCCGATTTTGGAGGCTGAGCTGGGGAGTCGTGTTTTAACATAGCCCCCCCTCCCCCGTCTTCGGTGGTGAATGCTCACCAGTACAGTCCGAGACCTGGACCCTGTGGGTTTCTTTTATCGTGCCTCTGGACCCTTCTAGCTTAGCCGGGGCATCATGTTTGAGGTTACTATCCCCTCACCATCAATACCACGCATAGAAGGTCCGGGTTTGCTCGGACCCTAGACCCTAGTGCTCCAAATTTTGATGCACTCTCTATTGCAACTAAATCTATGCCACCCTCAGCGTACATGGAAGACAGGATATAGGCAGAGAAAACCCAGGATAAATATAATTTGAAGACTAGCCGCGTGAGACTTTCATGTCAAGAGCTTAACGTGCATAGTAGTCAAGATATACGAATGAGAAATCAGGGTAAGGGGTAATCGAGGTACGGGCGAGAAGCTGTATAGAGAGCGACCTGAGTCGAGAACGGTGAGGCGAGTGGGTGGCAATGAATTATTAATCAATATAATTCAAACCGCCCTGTGGGCACGCTTGTAATGTAGCTCAGCATGAGAGACTGATGAAATTGAAGAGTAAATTCATTGTTTTGTTGCTAGGAGAGATGACCACAACATTCAA
Organism: Emergomyces orientalis; assembly: GCA_002110485.1. Lineage (NCBI taxonomy): Eukaryota > Fungi > Ascomycota > Eurotiomycetes > Onygenales > Ajellomycetaceae > Emergomyces > Emergomyces orientalis. The sequence goes on from MOWL01000049.1 coordinate 15,866, forward strand.
AAGTCGTCTTCTTTACCGTCTTTCTGCTTTTATTTTCTAAAATCTCAATACTAAACATCATCATCTTCTCATAGTTTGTCATGGTTTTTTTTTTTTTTTTTTTTTTTTTTTAATAATATAAAACACATTTATATCTTTTACACTGCTACTATCATGACATCTCTCTCAGTGCCGGATTGTGCGTAAACTCTTTTCCCTTTCGGGATTGTTTCCATTATTTTGTGGGTGGTGTAAGAAAACAACCATGAGCGCCCCCCCATACTCTGGAAAATTGCTAATAGCGTTTTTCGCGTCAAGGACATAGCTAACAACAATTTGAAATAGACCAGTACCTTGTGTCACCTGCCTCCCCAAAGCTGGGAATGTTTTAAATTGCCCTCCCAGCGCCCGTAAGCGGTGCTCTCATTGTGCAGTGAGTCACCGCACCTGCGTGCCTGTAAGTATTGGAGAGGGAAAAGAACGCAGGATGCATGCATTTCCAGTCTAACAAAAGAAATAGAGCCCCTTCTCCGCGCGTATCAAGCGCGTCCTACTCCTCGGGGGTTTCATTTGGTTTGGAGAGCGGGTCAAGCGGCGCTGCCGGAAGGAGAAGGAGGTAGCGCGTCTGGTGGATGAACTGGACGCCCCCCGCCGCGCCCTCCGCTCCCAGAAAGGGCGTGCTGCGGCAGCGGTTGGGGTGGCCAAGCGTCGTCATGCCGCGAGTGCCGCACGTGTGGTGCTTTTTGAGGCCCACGGTGTGGCTATGGCGGAACAGGGTTGCGGGAAGAATGGTGAAGGCGAGTGGGAGGACCTCAAAGATGCGTTGGGGGTGGTGGAAGACGCGGGGATCTCGAAAGAGGAGTTGAAGGGCATTCATGGCTCTGTCGGGGATGTGGAAACCTTTGTGACTACCATGAAAGAAATTGGCGTGTCATGGGCACAGATGAAACACGAGGGTCGCCGGAGCGATGTCTGGGATATCTTGGTAGTAATGGTGGGCAAGGAGCGGGCCGTGGACTTGGAAATCCAGAAATGGTTTGTTAAGGGGGTGGAGTAGCAGCGTCAGAAATAGGATCCCCGGAGAAGGTCGACGGGATGGACATGGGCGAAATGGGGTGGGCAGGCTAAGCAACTTCGGCCATTTTTCAAGGCCCAGAAGAATTTTGCCCGGTCGTGTGCATGGGTCTGCTGTTTGTTTCATGGGTTTAGAGACATAGTACTCCGTATGTGGAGGGAAATTGAAAAGTTTCTTCAGGCATGCATACTGTCATGCATCATACCTCAAAAAACCACCTGAGATAAAGAATCCAGTGCAAAAAATAATCATAGAATGTAAAGAATACATTTGGCATCAATTTGCGTAGAAATTAACAGTTTCGAGCATCTCTGAGACACTTTATATTCATCACTTTTCATTCCGCTTGTTTCAGAAATATCTCACAAGCTTTTGAATCTGGTTAGACACTCCTCAGATGGTTCTCATCTAACCCTGTGCTAATTGCCTTGGTCTGTTCGCGCTTTTTTAAAGCACTAATTCACATTGATATTCCTTATCAGCATCAAATTTCAACCAGGGCTTTGGGAAAGCGCCATCACTGAGGTTATTCAGTTCAAGAACAGAACTGAGTTCAGCGAGTTCTTCGGTGGTGACATCCCTCAATGCAATGTATGCAGTCACAGGGAGAAATATGTACAGTACATACATACCTAGATGCTACCTAGTAGGTAGTACAGTACATGCCTGCGGACCTTGGTGGACCTTGATGGGTCCATACTAGACTGTCAACTTGTTGTGTCAACTTAGAAGCAATTGGTCTCTAAAGGCGTTCTGATTAGGCAAGTGGACAAGCCTCATGGTTCCTGGACTTCGTCAATTAAATTCTAGGGGTTGCTGGGGCTGGCTTTGGTTCAGAGAGATGGTCTTTGCAGCACGCGGCGTCGGGATTCGGTATGTCCATGATCCAGGTTCGGCACCATAAGTTGAGTTACCCAGTTAACTAGTAAGTTACCTAGCTAGGTGTGAAACATGAGATTATCGCCACACATTCGTTGGCTAAGACATACACACATGTTCAATTGCCACACTAATTGCCACACGGCGAACTCCGATGGAATCTCCACCAAATACACTCTCATCTTTGCTGATCTTTAATATATTCATCATTACATTGATTTTTCTACAAAGTCAGAGGTATTCAGCTGAGAATATCATGATATGATCAATATAGCATGTAAATCACTCATATTATTGATGAATAGTTGTTGGGCAGCCTAAGATGAATTCATGGGTATAAATAGCCATGGAAAACCCATAGATATTTAGCTAGAGCAGAGCTCAGAGCACACAGACCACAATACCATATATCTCAATATATTAATTCCTCCCTATATATGTGCATATTATGCTAGCTCCACTCTCCGTCTTATTCTCCGTTTCATAGTTATGAGCCCGGGTGCAACTACTGCTCTAAAACATTGATTACTGTATATAATATTGCTGCATTCTATATGAACCCTCCCCATTCGCATACACTCTATATTAGACCATTCAACACGCTGAAAAAATCAAAAAGATGACTGTAATGACTAATGAGATTATTCTCAGAACTAGCAAAGACTGAAACAATTGATATGAAAAAGTTCAAATGAAAGCAATGACTCTAAACTTCCACAAATATACAGATTTAGATGCCAAACACATAGCCCCTTCTATGGAGCCAGAACCTTATGAACCAGATACAGAAGAAATATGCTTGGAGATGATGCATATGCACTTCTACTTATACAAACAGTGTACAGAGACATATAAGATCTATATGAAAGGTGTCAAGAAACTCTACAATCATATATCAACAATCATAGACCTGAAGCTACAAAGAGCCCTGACAAAAACACTAGATCCATGCCAAATATTGAAGAAATTAAAGAGCTTCATTACTTCAATAAAATGTCAAAGAGAGATTGAACTCACTAATCTCTTTTTAAAGCTTTTCAAGTCATCAGAGATGCGAAAGCAAGCAGCCAATGAATGACTGCTAGAATGAGAGAACTGCCACTGATTAGTTCTCAAATATAATGTTGATGGATTCACCAGCGAACCAGGCAATCTATATAGATTTCTTAATGCAGTGCAAGTCATACACCCCGAATTCTCGGACTTCCGTCGCCAGGAACTGGAGAACGCCCTAGAGAACAGTGATGAGCCATTAAGTGTACAAAAAATGATCAATCACTTCAGATCACACTGTTGGACACACATCACAGAAGATGAGCCTGAATACTCTAAAAACAATGCAGTATTCACTACATATCAAGATCAATTCATGAAGAAAACAGCAGAAACTTCTAGCAAGAAATTCACTAAGAAATCAAGAGAAAATCAATAAAATAAATGTGTGTGTGAAGGACCACATCTCTATGTCAAATGCTGAGTCATGAATGCTGAAGAATGCTCATCCAGGTGAACTTTTTAAAAAGAAATAGAGAATAAGATTAAAAAGACTCTAAAAAATGAGCAAATGAAGAAATCTGTTGACAATACCTTTGTCAGAGAGAAGAAGACTCTGGCAGTGATCACTATACACTCTTCATCAAAGAATGAAGAAACTGATGAATATACAGTTTTAATTACAATCATCTTCATGACTGAACATGTCAGTGGATACCAATACTCTCTGTGAGATAGCTTTATATACAATACAGAAGTCAATAAGCATGTATACAATGACTGCAGCTGCTTTGAGAACTTTGAACCTTGCAAAGAATTCTATCTATATACAGAAGATTCAAAGATAGCCATTCAAGGCACAGAGCAGGTGTGATTAGCTGTGCAATCATCAAAGAGAGTAAGATAAATGCTTCTACTAAATATGATATATGTTTCTGATTTTCACACAAATCTCGCGGCATCCCCTTTCTTCAAGAAGAAGGGATTGAGAATTGATGAACTAAATCACACTATAATTAACTGAGATGAGGTTGTGCAATTCAACTTAACCTATGTTCATGAGAAATACGTTCTGGAGTATAAACCTCTACCTGAGAATAATACCGCTTTCGCCGTACGATCGGCATTACCGCGGCCACCCACCAACGCCACGGCAGCCCTATGGCATAGGCGCCTGGCACACGCCGGGCCGGAGGCCCTCACACACATACCCGCCGAAATCGCGGGCTCCGAGATCAACGGGCCGAAAACATCAGAATATGAAATATGTGCATTAGTGAAGATGCACAATATCATCTCTCAGAGACCTATGACTTGTGGAAGCTGCTCATTGAAAGCTCTACACTTCAATATTATTCATGTGGAAGAGGCATACAATGGCCTTTGATATATTGCTCATCTATACAATCTGTACACACATCTACATAGAGTAGAGTGTTTAAAACAGAAATTCAATGTATTCAATTTCATACACAGCACAGCATTAATAATCAAAAAGCAACTAAATCTCAACATTTTAAGAATCCATACTGATGGTGAAAAGGCATTATCCTCACTGTTCATGCAGTGAGTAAAAGAGGAAGGCATTCTTCTAGAGCATTCAGCACTCTATACACCTGAGCAGAATGGAGCTGCAGAACGCTCAGAGGGTATGATTACAAGAACTGCTTGAGCACTACACATATCTGCAAGATTCCCACATAATCTATGACCTGAAACAACAGAGGCCGCCGCCTACTTACTAAATAGAATGCTCACTAGAGCATTAGAATGGAAATCACCGAATCAAGTCCTCTATGAATACATGAAGAAGGATACAGATATCAACAAAGACATGAAACTAGCTCATCTGCGAGCATACAGGTGCAAGGCATACATATTGAATAAAAAGATCCCTAGAACAATGAAGCTAACTGCCAGAGCAAAAATTGAATTTCTAATTGAATATACTTTCACTAACATTTTCTGAATCTGGCTTTCACAATCTCAGAAGATTACAGAATCTTGAGATGTTCTTTTTGATGAAGATACATTTTTTAATTCTCAGAACTTGTCTGAGAAGAATGTACTTGAACTACTGATTCTCAGAATCATTTCTACACCACTCAGATCAATCAAAGATATGAATGAAGAGAAGAAGAATGTTCAATTATCATTAATCAGACTGATGCTGAGAACAGCAGATCTCAGCAAACATGAAACCTTCATGATGAAACAAGTCATCTCAAAATCAATGCATAATGGATCTCTCACGCCCGAACCAACACCTCCACGGCATACCGAGGCTAGCATGCCACGGCATGCCGATTCACACCTACCACACTACACGCCGGGCGGCTTTCCGGAAGGCGAGCCCGCACACGCACCACAAGCCATGGAACCTCCATCCATGAGCCCCCCAACGAGCGGAATACCCGCCATAGACGAACCATCTAATCAGTTAATGGAGTCATTACATGACACAATGATTAGAGCTTCTAGTAGAGAGATAATAAGCAATGTCTCTCCTTCTAATATAGTGCAAGAAAAGCAAGTGAGAAAACCCAATACAGAACAATCTTCAGTTTATACAATAAACATGAAATCTTCAATATATACCGCATTTCATGCAGCGTTCATGGGTGGCACACGGGCCGAGCCCACGCCATTGAACCCCCCTAACCTGCCGAAAATCCATAGGGATACGCTGCCCCCGCCGCCACGCGGCTGGGCCGCGGCTACAAAACACCCTTTTGCCAGAGAATGGCGTGCAGCCGCTGACATCAAATATAAGACTCTAGAACAGCACCAATGCTGGCAAGAGGTGGAAATACCTTCTGAACCAGAAGTCTGCGCTCTGCCATTGATGTGGGTATACACCTACAAATTTGACACGGACAGCTATCTAGCTAAATTCAAGGCATGGCTTGTTGTACAAGGGGACCTTGCCAGTAATGAAGCAACAGAGACCTACTTCTGCACTTTAGCAATGAAAATCTTTTGTGTTCTAATGATCATGACAGCAGTCTTTGATTTTGAAGCTCATCAATTTGATGCCATTAACACCTTTCTAAACACATGAATTGATAAACAAATCTATGTTGTGCCAGCTCAGGGATACAGCCGCCCTGGTTGCTATCTTCTATTAAAAAGAGCTCTATACAGGCTGCCTGAATCCTCTCTGTTATGGAATAATGAACTCGGATCTCAACTTAAGAAGCTTGAACTACACCCCATTAGTGAAGAGCCATGCCTCTATACTAGTGAGAACCTCATGTTATTCTTCTATGTGAATGATATAGTGATTCTATATCATAGAGATCACCATGAGGCATTTAACTGATTTAAACAATCACTAATCATGACATACGACCTAAGGGATATGGAAGATTTGAACTGGTTTCTAGGAATTTGTATCTTACAGAACTGCAATGAGAAAAAGCTCTGATTATGTCAGAACAGCTATATGACTAAAATAGCTGCAAAATTCAACCTAGAGTGTTGAACACAATATTGAATGTCTTTATCAAAGAATGAATTCTCTACACACCAATTCTCATACAATGATGAAGCTTCCCCGCAGGAAATCCATGCATATCAATGCTGCATTGAATCACTAATCTACTCTGCTGTTGAAACAAGGCCAGATCTCGCATTCGCGGTGAGCACCCTCGCTGGGTTCATGACAAATCCAGGCCCAAAACATTCAGATATGGCAGATCAGGTGATTGCTTTTGCTAATCAAACCAGGCATCTAGCGATTGAGCATAGTGCCCCAAAACCCGGCTCTACTACCCCAGATTTCATCATACATGCTGATGCAGTCTATGCAGACAATCTGAACATCTGCTGAAGCACACAAGAAATGATGTTCTCACTCTTTGAAGAATTAATAGATTGAAAGTCATCTAAGTAAAAGACTGTAATCACTTCTTTCACTGAATCTGAGCTTCTTGCCCTATTTTATGCAGCGAAGGAGGCCATATGGTGGAATCAAGTGTTTAATCAACTTGAACTGGATACTCAGTGCCATCTAGTTATTCATAATGACAATCACCAAACCATTCGACTCTTAACAGCCGCCGCACCAATGCTAACCACTAAACTATGCCATATTGATGTGCATAATCACTGGCTCCGTGAACAAATAGCCACCGGACACCTAGCTATTCAATGGGTTGACACAAAAGCCATGATCGCTGATGGAATGACCAAGGCACTCAGAGGCCAAAAACACGCCGAATTCATACAAATGCTCGGATTAACTGATATAGGCGCTCAAATTGAATAAAACAACGCCTACACACTCATTAAAACACGCCTTTTCCTATATATATATTTCATATTACTACTACTGCTACTGCTGCGGGCATATTCAGTGAGGGGATATGTGAAACATGAGATTATCACCACACATTCATTGGCTAAGACATACACACATGTTCAATTGCCACACTAATTGCCACACGGCGAACTCCGATGGAATCTCCACCAAATACACCCTCATCTTTGCTGATCTTTAATATATTCACCATTACATTGATTTTTCTACAAAGTCAGAGGTATTCAGCTGAGAATATCACGATACGATCAATATAGCATGTAAATCACTCATATTATTGATGGATAGTTGTTGGGCAGCCTAAGATGGATTCACGGGTATAAATAGCCATGGAAAACCCATAGATATTTAGCTAGAGCAGAGCTCAGAGCACACAGACCACAATACCATATATCTCAATATATTAATTCCTCCCTATATATGTGCATATTATGCTAGCTCCACTCTCCGTCTTATTCTCCGTTTCATACTAGGGAACCCACTTAAACTAGCTGTAGCTGAGGTCAACTTACCCCTCGTCATCCCTTACCCTACCAAACGCTGTAGCTAATCAATCATACCGTGGTCAATGCTACCTACTCAATAATATTAAAGCATCGCTAAACATCCTGCCGCAAAAAAGAAGAAAAAAATTCAATAAATCAATAAATCCCAATTACCAATTACCACTGGAATTGGGCCAATAATCCTCTCCTCTCGGCGAGCCGAGTCTCATTATGCCGAACCCAACGAGATCAGTCGACCACCAACCTGAAGCCGACCTCAACCCCGCTTTCAATGAATCTGAATCTCTTCCTCCGCACCTCAATCCAGCCAACTACCCACAGACCCAGCATTTCCCTGACTCAAACATATACCTAGAATTAACCTACAACCCCCTCGACTCGACCAAGAGTCTAGCGCAGGTCCGGTCCCCCCAGGCAGGTGCAAACGTCCTCTTCCTTGGAACTACACGGTCAACATTTGACAACCGCCCCGTCGCCCGTCTCACATATACAAGCTATGGCCCCCTTGCACTGCGTACATTAGAAAAGATCGCTCGCGATGCAGCGGCCAAATACCAGTTGCTTGGGATAAGTATCTCCCATCGACTAGGCGTGGTGGCGGTTACGGAGGAGTCAATTGCCATCGCTGTCAGTGCTGGACATAGGGGCGCGGCGTGGAGGGCTGGGGAGGAGGTTTTGGAACAATGTAAAGAGAAAGCCGAGATATGGAAGCGAGAAGAGTTTGTCGGGGCTGAGGAAGATGAGGGCGAGTGGAGAGCCAACCGGGACACGGATTCGCGGGGTAACCTAGCAGGGCAGTGAAATGTGATTCAGTTGGGAGTGTGGGAAAGCGCTCGAGTTTTCTACTGGATATAAATATATTCGAATGGCTATTGATGGTTCGCTTCTCATGATCATCCCCTTGTATGTTATTAGAAGCACGAAGGGGTATGTGTTGGGATTCAAACATCTCTTGACCTCAGGGAGGAGTGGGTGTGACATCTAGGGCAGGACACAGCCCTGCGGTGCCAAGGTTACAAGTTCCCATTTTAAGGGAGACTATATTACTGTACAAAGCTGGGACACTCACTCAAATCTGGAGGTAATTGAAGTCGCATTCTTAACTGTTCGAAAACTAGTGCTTCTATAACATGAGGTAACTAGAAAGACTCAAAAAGGGGACTAAGCTGAAGAATTCATCAGACTTTTAAAGCATCACTCAGTTGTTATCGTCTGTTTCTCATACAATAAAACCACTCCTAAACAAACATACAAGCACCACATACATGTCCACACGAGTGTAGACCAAACTATTCTCCTTCAAATTTGAAGTGGGAAAACACAGTGATTACCTCCCAGACAGCAGCTTAAATATTACCCCCGCTGCAAGTTGATTTCTTGCGTCCAGTCCCAGGATGCAATTGGCGTGTTGGGGAAAGTCTCCATCACCGCCTCGCTGATGTAGACCTCCGGGCTCAAGAACTCAGCCTCGGTTGGGTGGATGACTCGAGAGTTTTTTCGCCGCTTGAAACATTTGCTGGTTCGCTGGAATTCACCACCCGCGTAATTACCCAAAGCATTAAGCTCATGGAAGAGACAAGATGCATCATATCCTCGCTCAAGAAGTGTTTTACCACTTTTGTCATAAATATATGTCACACCAAGCTCAGCAACTAGATCTCGATCTCCAGTTTTGGAGTAGTGTGTTGGCCAGCATGTATCAGCTGCTTTAGCTGCTAGGAAGGGTGCACTCTGGAAGAAGTCACGGTCAAGATGATGAGTTGCCTCATGCATGTAAACACTGTCACCAACATCACCAAAAATGATGACATAATTCACAGGAATTAGAGCAGCACCGCCAGGAGAGGGATTTTCAAAGGCAATCAGGTGAGTAACAAAACTCCGCAGCCCTGCAGGAAGGCGGCCAAATTTCCTCACAATGTCATCCACTGACTCCTGTGCATCAGTGCAGCGGCCTAGTGTCCAGGGGTCTTGATCCAAACAATCTGGATAGGAGACATTGAAAACTTGAATATTTTCAAGCTTGCAATAAACCCTGCTTGGGTCATCCCGCCTCTGCGCTCGAGCCTCATTCCAAAACCATTCAGGTAAACCATCAGATATATCCCATTGAACAACTGTTGCGTCTCCAGCACCTGGGACGGGATCCTCATTAAGTACCTCCAACCCACTCTGGAAAAGGACACGCCTAATGCAATCATTAGCTATCGTCGTCCATATTCGCTGTAAATTGACTGAGAAGCTCTTCTTGCAAAGTGATCAAAGAAATTCCAAAAACAAAGGCTTTTGAATCAAAAGGTCCTTGGAATGAAAGGAAAGGGTGAGAGTAAAATGAGACGGTATATCGAGAGATGGGAAAAGGGGGGGGGGAAGAAGAGCCACGAATATGTAGAGATAAGAAAAGGTCACAAAATGGTGATCTATATGCTGAGTACTTACTTGTGCTTCGCAAGTTTGGGTGCTATTTTGTTTGGACATTGGCCTGGCGCATCCCATCGCTTGTCCAGGATAGGTCCAAGAACCTTAAGCTGGTTGCTCATGCAGCTTGCATCTATTGGTGGACTTTTGACAATTTTCAGGTAAGCTGCAATTGCAAAACCACTCTCTAGAGCCCATCCATATCCACCACTGCTCTCCAGCTCTTTTGAGGCGTCCTCATCAGCAACACAGCTGTCAGCCTCAACGGCCTTCACAAAATCATCCATGGGTACGCCAGGCACGCCACGGATTAATGTCGTCAGTAGCATTTTGAGCCCATCAGCTGGTCGAAAGTACCCTCCAAAGATTGCAGAATTGTCCCGGCCGACCCGAAAGCTAAGATTTGGTCTAAGCACCACATTGAGAAGGTCAGAGACCCCACCACGGGCACTTGATGGGAGCTGGGCAAGCAGGTTAAATGTTTCTTCTCTATTCTTTTCTGCCCTGGCACAGTGGCCCACTAGCCAGGGTTCGGGACACTGCAAACTCACATTAGGTAATGTCAGTATTGTATTCAGCACGAACTCAATGTGCGAAAGTCAATAATGGCAATGGCGAAAATCCGGAGGGGGTCAGGGGATAGGATTGACTGGTTTCTCACATCAGTGAAAGTAACATTGTAAACAGAGAAGTCGTTTTTGCAATAGTGTTCACTTGTTTCCTCGTAAAGACTTGCAGCCCATGCAGGGTCTGATGGGATCCCTCGTGCTGCAACTATATAGACAAAGAAAGAAAGGGAGTTAGCATATAGTTCATCAATTTGTTGTTCCACACTATCAAAGAATCCTTGGGTTATGGATTATTTCAAAGGTAAATGAATGGAGGGAGAAATGAAGTATTTACTTTCGGCTTCGCTCCATTTCGTGTATGTGTATTTCTGCGGAGCTGGTAGAGCAGCGTCGAATTTTGGATCCAAATCTCGGGCATTCTTTATAAGTGGGGGTTTGACAATCTGAGCGCTTGCCAGCCCAAGAAGCAGTGTCAGTTGACACAGTGAGGAGCAGACGCCCATCTCGACCCTCTCAATCTTATAATTTTCCCACCTGCGGTTGGTAAAAAAGGATATGACAAGTAAGCGCCTTCAATGGTTCTCAATAATTCAAATGTAGAATGTCGCGTGTGAAGTCAACGACAGATGGCATTCGGGGGCATGCTCATCTAGATATAAAACCACTTTGCATGCAACTCGGGAAATTGCAAGAAGCAACGAATCGTTCTCCGGAATCCATGCCGATATTGCAAAAGACAGACTGACAGGGACAGTGCGTCGCCCAGGTTCCTTAATTTCGTCAAGAATCCGTGGGCTGAAAATATCAATGGAAACTGCACAGCATCAACATGGAGCACGGAGTGCCGTGGACGACGATGGAACAAAAATTTCCGATAAACCCCACTGACTAGCATTGCGACAAGTCAGAATGTCTGCTTGAGGGCTGGCCTTGTGGTCTCTCAGGGGTAATTCTTTTGGTCCGGTCGATGTCCGTTAGACATTTCCCACCCGTGGGCGTCTCTTGCTGACAGAGGCCAGCTAAATATAATCATGGCTACCTGTGTCCATAGCAGAGTCACAGCAGAATCAAGTTCAGGGCGTGCTCCAGAGCTTCTGGACACGACAAAAAGATGACTTGAAGCAACCATCCTTGCTGCAACTTCATGTATTCCTTGAGCTGTGGTTATTTGTCGATAGGCATGTAACCGTAAGTCCCAGTTTTATGTCAGGGCTGAGCCGTCAATTAACAGGGGCAGTGGACCCTGCGGGGGAATCAAAAGATCGGTCAGATTCAGCAGGGTATTATCAAGACCCGAACGAGATGCGAGAAGGAATAAGAAAAAATGAAAATGAAAATGGGGCTTTGCCGTGACCATAAAAGCCACGGATCGCCCGATTAACAGCAGCATGACGAAATAAAGTAGATTCACATTCAACGTTCAACGTTCAACATACAAAAAAGAAAGGAACAATATTAAACAGTAGTGAATGTTGAACAGGAAAGTATCCCAAATGAACGATTGAAGAGTTACTAGTAGCCTGAGGAGGAGAGTAGGAACTGAGTCAACAGAAGCGAGAGCGAGAAAAGGCGTTTTTGGTGAGATTTGATCTTGGCTGTTCGTTGCGAGCATGAGTAAGAATGTCTCCAGCACTCTGTGGCTGGAGATAGTTCCCTTAGCTTTACCAAATAAAAAATAAAACCCTTTGCATGGGTCCTCACGCTAGATAGTAGTAGTTACTCAAATCTGTCACAATGCCATAAGAATGATATACTGCTTTGCTCTGTTCTAACCATGCCATCCATCCATGGATAGTCAATTGAAATTCCAGTCCTTTGACGCTGTGTACAAAACTACTGGTCAAAAATGACCATGGCCACCGTCCACCTTGGCGGAAATCAGCACGCCCTTTGCCCTCAGTGCATTGGTGGAGATCCTGGAATGCTGGTGCTTCCTATCAGTGTACTCAGCAGCCTGCAGATACTGGAAATGGGCAAGCCTGGAATCTCTGGACCTTTTTGGTGCTGACAACCTGCATTAGCTTTCCTCAGGACTCAGGAGTGTGCGTAGGGTTTGTCGCGTTCCGACATCCGAAGCGGCCAACTTTTGAGCAACCATTTCTCGATACTGGACGGACTCTGCTACTAGTACTCCCCCGCGGAAACTCCCTGATTGAGCAAGGTGCACGCAGGAAACTCCATATATTAGAATTTGCTGGAAAATTAGTTTGAGTATCTATTCTTGAGCCGACCACTTGGTCCTTTTTGACCTAGTGGTGCTGTTCTTAGACGCACAACTGTTGGTTCTAACACTTACAAGTATGTTTTATAGCGGGCGTATATTTGAATCTTGATTTCTGAACACCTCATTCGTTCATGAATTATTAACAAGCCATGGACCAGTATGTTACCAAATCCCTTCTGCCATCTCCATATTACGCATTTTATAAACTAGTAATTACCGGCCGGTGTTATAATGGTCTACCCGGCAAGGGAGTGAACCTTTGAGCAAGGAAGCCGAGGCAGAGGTCGCAAAGTCCGCCAATTGCATTGCAAGTCGAGATCCGTATTATTTTTCTGCGCGGTTTTCGGATTTGCTGCTTTGCTTCCCCAATCACCCTCTGCTTGCTGACAGTTAATGAAATGCACCCCCCCTGGTCTTACCCTCGTCTGGTGCCGTGACAGCACAGGCGGTATCTTGTCCCCTGCACCCATGGCTGAATATGGTCGTTAGGCAAATGTATGCCCCGAACATCCTCAAAGTATCCATAAGCCCTATACATAATTTATGATTTTGTCCCGGCTTTGACCAAGACGCTGCCACGGTTCCATCCTCCCTAGTCATTTATCCATATTGAAAACTGCCTACTCTACCCCTCTATTCACAAATTTCCAATTATTGGTAGTTTTTTAGGTGGGTGTGCACTGCTCCGTGGACAAATATTTGCTTTATCAAGTTGTATATACGGTAGCATCATCACCGTTTGTAATGAGATCAGTTAGATGCAGAGGGTGCTCTTGTTCTTATATTCCAGGATAATCAAAATGGAAGCAACCTCAGGCTGGGTCAGGATACAAATGCTAATGTGGAATAGCGCAGAAATATTCCTGGAAACGGACTGCAAACCATCAGGAAACTCACCAGTCAAGAAAGGGAGTACCTGGCATATCCCACAATGTTCCATCCATCGCACGGGTACCAACCCATTCCTGGCATAGCGGGATATCAATCTGATCCTCCTCCACCAGATCAGGAGGTATATGTACTTTGACAGCCACACAAAAGTTGTCAGACCGAGGCATCTCCGCAAAAGCCTGGCCATCATTATTGCTCAACCAAGCACTCCTTAATCTCCCCAGTAGAGTATCTTTCGCTGGTGCCTGTCCGTCCTGGTGAAGGCTCCTATCCCGAATAAAGCCTCGCTCTGTGTTGACTACAATAGCGCGTTTCAGCTGTCTTAAGCCACCAAATCTAGCCGGATCTGCGGGGACCTCGTAGAATGTGCTATCTGCTCGGGCAAGAACAAGATGTGTCAGGTTGGAACAATTTTTGATACCCGCAACAAACTTAGTGTCATCGAGACAAACGTCATATAGTGCAAGCCGCCGAAGCCGTGGCCATGCCAGCCATACTCCAAGCTGCCGATGGTTCTCCTGGGTGTCTAAGTATAGCTCATCTTGCATAGAACAGAATTCTTCCAAGGCTGTCAAACCGGAAAACGCTTCACGAAGTACCAGCCGTACCTGGTGTAGGTCGTTTTCTGGCCAGAAGTAACGCAGTGGCATGTTGATAACGAGACTAGTGAGTTTTTCGCTGATGTCGGACAGCAACAGGCTAACATTTTCTGCAATGCTGAGACAATCTAGGTTCTCCTTCGGGAACGGGGCTAGAAAAAGTCCTTCAGGCGAAGCAGCAGTGAGGTCAATCAACGACTGCTGTCTGAGAGACATGAGCTTTGTGAGACGCTCCTCAGAGTCTATATACAAGCAGTGCTTCAGGAGAAGACGGTTTGCAGTCCCTGATGTGAGATTTGCCACCAGCGTGAAGTTGATCAAGGTGTGAGTCACGGGATGCGAGGGCGCGAAGGCCACAGGAGGCGACGACGGAATGAGGCATTCGATGATGTGTAGAATGATTTCATTTGGAAGCGCAGGCATTTTCGTCGAACTCATTGACATAAGAGAAAAAAAAAGGAACGAAACAAATCTCGTGCGCGTCGAGATCCTTGGGAAGGGGGACGTCCCAGAGGCCGTTGCGTCAGCATTATTTTAGCTGCCCGAATACAATCGGACATTTGAATATAAAAGTGTAATGAACTAACACCTACCGAGAGGGACAGGTTTCAGCAGAAAATTCGGTATGCCTCTTGATCCTAGGTACCTAAATTTTTTCTCCTTTTCTTCTCTCTCATTTCAGTCTCCTTTTCACCTAATTCACCAATTTTTCAGCGGCACCGAGTTAAAAGAAGTGGTATGGTATTTTAGCCTAAGCCAGGAATTATGGTAACGTGGTGTTATGAATAATTATGGAGAGTTGGCGGCTTTGTTTTCATTTCATTTCATTTCAAAAAAATAAATGGAAAAAAAAATTTTTCTTTTTTATTTATTTATTATTTTTATTTTTATATTTTTTTGGATTTGCTAAAGGCTGATATCAGGTATAAATTCATCTTGGTGGGCTTGGATTAGGCAATTGTATCGATTAGAATTCTTAAAGGTCAAAGACGTTTATCCTTTTGAATCCCTCTGATTCTTGCGGGGGATGGGGTTAGTGGCGTTGGCGCCCGTTTTGCCTATAAATATGCAATATACTCTGTAGATATTATGTAGATAGATTCAAGAGCGCTTACCCACCTACTTTGATGTTATGGGAAGTTTTGTTTCACTCTCGCAGTTACCGCCATTCAAATCATATGTATTATTAGACCGTCAAGCTGCTGCTCTACCTTAGAGACGCTCACCTAGTCACGAACGGCGCCCTTTTGGCCGAGTGGTCAAGTTGCCATCAGCGCTGTGGCCAAATAGCGAACGAACCCCACCATTGGCGACTGTTCCCCTCATATTAGCGTGGGCTGCCTTTCGATATGTTGTTCTGTTCAGTGCTTTTTATCATTATTATTTATTAGTGGACAACCCCTTGGCCAAAACCTGCCGCAAAAGTGGCAAGGAATATCTGGTGATATGCCGCTGAAATGACGGGCTGCTCTTCTCATTCGCCACTGCCTCAAGTTGTGGCTGTGCTGTATGCAAGCATGATAAAAGATTCAACATCTGCCTCTTTATCCAGAACGGATTCAACAATGTCCATCGGTGTTAGAACAGAGCATATTCAACTTTAAATGACCTGTGGATTGGGTCTAAGGGGTGCGGGAATACGAGAGATAAACATCGAAAGCAAAGGGACCCCAGTCTGACTGACTGAGAAGGGCCAACAGCGGTTTGCAGAAGCGCCATATCAGGAAATGCTGCATTTTGGTAGCGGGGATAAATTTATTTTTTTTAAAAAAATATTATCTTTCAAGTTTCTGATCTTGCTTCATCAATATTTTTGAAAGGCCTTTCACGTTTGTCCTCCTCTAGGCCTTTCGCAGCGTCTACGGCCAGTTATCAACCCACAGAGTGATTAAAGGCACAATATGTCTATGATAAACGGTGATGACCCTCCTCCCCCACCATATAGCTTCGTTGGCTCATCGCGACTCTCTCCCGTGCCATCTGTTCGTCACTCGCCTCCACCATATCATCATGGGCCATCATTAGGTCAGGGGGGGTTGTCACAAAATCAATCACCACAATCGCTCCCGAGCAGCGCCATTCCAAATGCAAACAATAGACCACCGAGACAACGGCAGCAGATGCCATATCACCACCGGAATCTGGATCAAAATGGACATGGAAACTGGGCGCCACGCCAAAGCCAGGAGTTCGAGCTCCGGTAAGTGTTATGAAGGCTGCCCCTTTTTCTTCTCTCGTCAACTAACCTGGGGATAAAAAACAAAGCCAAAGTGACATTGCGATTCCTATAATGGGACTTACCGGCTCTGGAAAAAGCTCGTTTATTTCCCTTTTGGCAGACGGCCAGGGTGTTCCTATTGCACGCAGTCTTAAAGGATGTATGTAGTCCCTTACCATATCAAATTCATCCCACAAACCGGTCCGATCTGCCCGGTCAATTATCCTTCTCTAATTCCATGCACAGGCACGAATGACATAGAAATCTACCCATATCAAGTTGACCGGAAAATACGAGTGATCCTCGTCGATACACCCGGCTTCAACAAACCAAGCAGAAGTAACGTCGTCACGCTCAGTTCCATCGCCGACTTCCTTTGCCTAATCTACAGCAACAATATCAAGATGGCTGGCATAATATACCTGCACGATATAACATCTAGACAGATGGACGGCCCCGCCCTGCGTAACCTACACATGTTTAAAAGGCTTTGCGGCCCCGGCGGTTTGTCCAACGTTATGATGACGACGACAATGTGGGGAAAACTAGGCACATTACATGAAGGGGCAAGTCGCGAGAAGCAGCTACGGGATCGCTACTGGAGCAGCATTCTCAATCACGGAAGCATGATGATGCGCCATAACGGGAGCAAACGGTCAGCAGAGGAGATTGTCAAAACCCTCCTACGCAAACAACAACCCACAGTCCTTGATATCCAGCGGGAAATGGTGGTGCACAGGCAGCAGTTGGGCGATACAGCGGCAGGCCGAGAACTGTATGCGGAAATAAGGGAGGAGAGGCAGCATTACACCACTGAACTCGCTGAACTGCGCCAGGAACTTGATGAGGCGCTTCGGCGGAAGGATTTTGAGTACGGGCGGATGCTGAGGGAGACGAAAGCACAGCTGTATAAGAAGATCAGGCTCGTGGAGGAGAGCGGAAGAGTGTTGAGACCGGATCTCCAACGGGTGAAGGGTGGGGTGCGTGAACAGGAGGCTGGAAAGAAGAAGAAATATTTTGGGCGAACGGCGTTGGGGATCGGGGTGGGCACAATCCTTGGCTTGACAACAGGCGTTTTCATTTAGAGATACCATTTTGTTTTTTGTCAGCTATGTTTTCGTTTTCTTCTCCCAGGTGAGACTAACTCCCGGAATAGGCCCAGAGAGTGGTGGTATTCTTTTTCTCCGTGGATCGGACTGGATCGGGCCATCATCTCACACGAGCAATTTGGTTAACACAAAACCACAGGTTGGTTTATGAGAATGATTCCCCATTTGTTTCTTTGAATGCCTGAATATATTATAGCATAATCGTAATTCAAAAATTATTGATGGCTTTTTTTCTAATACTCTTCAAGTGTCTGACTATTCGGTTCCCAATAATAATCTATCTCATTAGGAGAACTGTATCCCATTATCGTTTCTTATCTTACCAAATGACTATGTACTGTACAGAAGATGAAAGGAATCAATTAGGGCTTGAAAAACCCTCTCACCTGACCTAGCCCCTTCACAGTTATCCCTCTCTCGGCCTTCCAAAAACTTTCCCGTATTCATTATGAATCTATCCTCATGAGTAACTGTTTCGTATTCTCTACAACTGTCCTTTTTAACCTTGTGGTACGTTCGGTCGTTTGGCTGATAAAACAGGTGCGGATTGAATTCCGACCCCTTTTCTCCACCCAAGAATAGATCTCGGCATGACGTCAGAGGTTCCTAGGCATTGTCGCAAACCACCTTCGGCCCGCAGAGAACCGAACTGTTGCTAACTTCGTCCCATAATACTACCTGGCCCCTGAAATAATAAAGCACAGGCATCCACGACATAAAATGTTTCCCCGCTGTCATCATATAAGAATAAGAGGGCCATGTAAACACTACTCTCCCCACCACCATCATCATCGTAATACTAACAATATCACCGTCTACACAAAACCATACCACAATCAGCCCCCACAACCGCGCAACATGGCCTCTGAAATCCCCCCCACCACCACGATCACCAACCCCAAATTCCATCTATACTCCTACTTCCGCTCCTCCTGTGCTGGCCGCCTCCGCATCGCTTTAAACCTAAAAAACATCCCCTACACAACCACCTTCGTAAACCTACTAAAAGGTGACCAACTCTCCGCAGCCCACCGCGCCCTCAACCCTTCCGCCACTGTCCCCGTCCTCACTGTCACCTCTAAGGATCCCAACACTATCAGCACCAGCGGCGCCGAAGCTGAACAAACGATCTCAATCGGCCAATCTATCGCCGCGCTGGAATATCTTGAAGATATCTTCACCAACCCCACTTCATCATCAGTAATACCTACTGAAACCACGACGATGACGACGACGACCACCACCTCCCTGCTCCCCCCGCTCACGAATCCCCAATCCCGCGCCCGCGTCCGCACCCTCGTAAACATCATAGCCTGCGATATCCAACCCGTGACAAACCTGCGCATTCAAAAGCGCGTAAAAGCCCTCGACGCTGATAACACCCTCTGGGCGCGCGAACTGATGGTTGACGGCTTCGCGGCGCTGGAGGCGCAGATGAGCCAGTGGGCCGCGGAATATTCTGTGGGTGATACTGTTTCGTTGGCGGATGTGTGTCTTGTACCGGCTGTGTGGGCGGCGCAGAGGATTGAGGTGGATTTGAAGCCGTATCCAACTGTGATCAGGGTTTTTGAACGGTTAGAAAAGTTGGAGGCCGTTAAGAAGGCTCATTGGAGTAGACAGCCCGATACGCCGGAGGAGTTGAGAAGTGGAAGTTGATATTTTTGGATTAGTTAATTAATTAATGAATGCATAAAACATAAGGAAGGCGGCACTTATTCATATTCAATGTCAATATCAAATTTCACAGGCCTTTGGCAGCATTATCCAATTCATATATTGAATTTGTAGTATTCATGGGATTTTAGGTATTTGATTATCGGAAAACCAACTGCCAAGCTTATTCCATATCGTATGACATAAATTCCATTTCGTGAAAGCTAATTTTAAACTACCATCATATATTATTATTATTATTATATTATACACCACTTAATCTCAGGGATATGTGGGAAACTATTTATTTTATCTAACAAGGAAAACCATGCAATAAGAGAGCTTACTGCTGGATTAAAAACCTCATGCACTAATAAATGTATGCAACAGTTTCTGTGAGGCTTCAGGCTACTGGGGACCAGCAACTGCTGTCCTCAAGAAGAGAAGAGAATGGGATGAGAAAAGAAAAATTAAAAATAAAGAAAAATTACACTGAGCATTTTTGAAAATGCGCCCGCGTGTGAGTGAGTGAGTGAAAGACGCCAACTGCGCTCTGAAGTGTAGAGAGCCGCGTCTTTAGCATGAAATGAGTGTGGGGATGTGCCATGAGCACTGATTTTGTGTGGTAAGCGCGCTTTCAGTGGTTTCAGCATGATGTTTATTGAGGTCTGCGTATGCTTGATTGAGATGTGATAGATTGCTGCTCCTCTGTCTGATAGACACTCAGTGTCTTTGCCAGTGAGAACTGTGGTAGAATTCCCTGCTTGATTCACCATTTTGTTAGACAGTGTAGTCCTTCTTTGGTGTTCAATAGTCATTTCTTGTCGATTCTGCCCTCATGCAGCAGACTCCCGTGACTGTGCTGGAATCTATCACAGTGAACTATCACATGCATCACTGTTTCATTTGAATAGCCACATTCACATGCTGGTGATGGGAAATCCGGTACTCGTCTTTTATGTAGAAAGGCTGCCAGCCCTGTTTTCCCTGATCTTAGTTGAATTATCAGCGAGCTTCTGGCCTTGCTTAGACCCTTGTGTCATTTCAGAATGCTTTTGTCTGGGGGTCAATCAAAGAGTTCACACCAGGAAGGTGCTCTAGCTCTTCATTGTTTTCTTTATCTACTCAGGATTTCTTTTCGCACCCATTCATCATGTGAGAAGTGCTGTGTTGCTGCTGAATTTGTGCTTTGAGCAGTCTCTTGCTTGCTCTTTTTCACTCAAAGCTTCTCCCAATTTTCAGACAGACTGTCTGGATGAATCATCTTCTCAATGAGTCTTCTGTGCACTGCGCCTCTTCACCTGAGTTTAACTCTCACTGCTGTGCATGCCTCTTCAATTTGTGTTGCCATTCCAGAGGCCTTCAGTCGTTTTGTGGCGCGCGCCACAACTCCATCAAGATAGATGTTCAGGGGTGGTGTGTATGTCTCTGCTTCCAGTGTGGATATTGGTGTTGCTCTGTATGCTCCAGCTACTATTCTCAGGCATTCATTCTGTGTTCTGATTAGGCCCTCTGTGTGCTGTTTATTGCGCATGCGTCCTTCGCGCTTGATGCGCGGTTGATGCCATGCCAGTGCGCTGTAAGCTATAGCTGGCCGTATGACCATGTTGTATATTGTTCTAGCTTGATGTAGGGGGACTCCCCAGGTGGCCCGTGTTGTCTGTGATAGTGCCTTTATCTGTGACTTCATTTTTCCTGCTATAGCATCCATGTGACCTTTCCATTGAAGCTTGGAATCCAGCCATACTCCTAGAACTCTCATCACCTTCTGTGGCTTGATAATTTGCTGAGGCAGTCTCAGAGAGTGATTCAAGTTGAATCAAGTTCAGGCTCTAGTGAAGTGCATCAACTCATACTTCTGCGGAGCAAAAATAGCTTCATGTCTTCCTGCCCATTCTTCACATTCTGCGTGCACCCGTGTGAGCTGCGCGCAATTTGCTTCAGTTGATGGCCCGTATGCTATTATATTGACATCATCCACAAATCCTATGCAGCTCACTGATCTATTCAAGGGTGAGCATATCCGGAGCAGTTCCTCATTGTAAAATAGAAAGATAATGGGAGAGAGAGGTGATCCTTGTGATATCCCAGCTGAAATATTGAAGGCCTCAGTTTTCTGTTCTTCAAATGTGAGCGTGGATCGTCTATCTGACATAAATGAGTGTATCCACCCTGTCAGCTGTCTTGGTAGGCCCTTCATGCGAAGAATGTGTGTGAGTCGGTCTTTGAGCACTCTATCATAAACTCCTGAGATGTCCAATGATAGAACTGTGGCCACTGTGTCTGACTTCTCCCATGCTGTTCTAATTTGTGCTAGCAGTAGTGATACTGCTGTTTCGGTTGATCTGGCCCGCCTAGCACCCATCTGTTGAGATGGCAGTAGATTGAGTGTTTCCGCTAGTCATCTGAGTTTCTGCGCGGTGGCTGATTCTATTATTTTTCCCATTGTATCCAGTAGGGCAATGGGCCTCCATGCCTCTGCCTTTTGATAATCCCCTTTTCCTGGTTTTTTCAGTACCACTGTTCGAGCGGTCTTGAATATCTCCGGGTAGTGTTCCCATTCCCAGCATGCCAGTGTGAGCTCTGTCATAGCCTTTGTGAAGCTTGGTCCCAGCATTTTCAGAAATTCATTGGAGACTCCATTGATACCTGGTGCTTTGTTGCTTGATAGATGTGCTATGAGCGCGGCCATTTTCTCCTCTGTGATGCTTATTGTCTCTGTTGTTTCCAGTGGGTGTTCCGCCTCCTCCATGTCCCTGTTGTCACTGACTAGTGGCAGGGGGAAGAACCTTTGTCTCAGAATCTTGGCTTTATCATCAAAGGAATTGACTGGTGGTAGATTTTCTCTGCCTTCTACTATCAATGCTGGAATTCTTGGAGATTGTGCATGCTCATTGCTGCTTTGACACCCCCATTTGGCCATCTTCCATAGTAGCTTGGGCTTGGACTCTGTGCTGTGCATTAGTTCTCTGAAACTGTTTGTTTTAGTCAGTTTAACCTCTCTGTTTCTCAGGGCTCAAGCTTTAATTATATCTGCTGCAGAGATGTTTCTGTCTTTCTTGACTTTTTTATATTGATTGACTGCCTCTGCTACTCGAGGGGACCACCATGACCGGCTGTGTTGACTGTAGTTTGAGACTTTGGCATGTTTTGCTGCTAGATCTTCCACAAATTTGAAAAGATATCTTGCATAGCTGTTTATCTGATCTTTTGAAGTCAGTGCCCCTGGGCTTCTCAGTGTCTGGCAGTCCTGCGCTATCTGTTCCAGGCAGAAGTGATGCCAAGTGCGTCTTTTTCTGCTGCTATATAATGCTTTTAGCTCAAGAGTAGTTGCAATTGGCATGTGATCTGATGCCATATTTGCTTCATGTTCTAGCTTGCAGCTGATCATTTGACTGTGTAGACCAGCAGACAAAAAGATTAGATTCACTGTGGTGCCCTGACTTTCTCTATCTTGCCAGGTGATCGTGCCTTCTGAAGTTGCTAGATGTAGATTCAAGGCACTGATTTGAGCATTGAGTTTCCAGGCCATGGCAAAGTTTTCTCTGACCCTGCTACCTCCCCAGAGAGTGTGATGTACATTAAAGTCTCCAATCACTATAACATCTGCTTGATGCGTGTTTATTTGAGTTTCCTGCGCGCCTGATGCTCCCTCTGCACTCTCAGTTGTTGCTTGATGCGCATTTTCCTGGTTTATTCGCGCTTCTAGCATTCTATCCGCTTCTTCAACCACCGCTTGGAGCTGATGAATGGGTGAGTCTGGTGGCATGATTGTGTAGCTTCCTGGTGGTGACGCGTACATGTTGATGATATTGATAGGCCCACTCTCTGTCAACAGAGTAAGTACCAGTATATGAGTGGATATTGTGCTCACTCTTCAGGTCTTGACTGCAATTCTCTTGTTAATTAGAAAGCACACCTTCATGTCCTTCTGCTCCATGCCTGCTTGCCAGAATCCACAGTTGGCTGGACAGTGTGTGCCTGTTTTAGGGTGTTTTTGTATCCAGAGCTCTTGTATTGCAATCACATCATAGTTTAATGCCGTTTCAGGCTTTGCCAAAAGAGGTCCCATAACCTTGTTTGACTTATGCACATTGTATTGTAAAATGACTAGCCTGTTCTTCATGATTCATTCATGTGATTATTCTGCGAGCTGCTGTTCTGTGTTGATGTCTCCAGTGTTACTGGATCACTTGCTGCTTGAATGAAGCTTGTCATAGCTCCTCATTGTTGTGCTTCTGCTCTTGATACATCTGTTGATCTTCCTGCTCTTCGCGGGGGTTCTATGAAGTCCTCATTCAGAGGCCTGTTCCATTTGTGTGGAAAGCTAAATTCATCTGCATCTGATGCTCTTATATTGAAGCGCTTGAAGCATTCAATCAGTGTCTCTTTAGCACTTTTGGCTTTCAGTCTTCTCTCTGGGCAGTTTGAGTGCCATGCTGCATGACTATCACCACAGTTACTGCACTTGAGTCTGCTGCCTTCTGCTGCTTCTTTGCAGGCCTTGTCACCATGATCTTTTTGTGCACAGTGACCACAGGTTTCCTCTCTTCTGCAGAAGCGAGCTATATGTCCATACTGTTGACACTTGTAGCATCATGTGACCCTGGCCTCTCTGTGAAATATTTCAACTGTGCAATATTCATTGCCTAGAACGAGTCCATTGTCCACCAGTGCATTGGCCTGGTGAGGTGCAGCAACATTGATGATTATACTGCCATGTGATTTCTGTTGTCTAACCATCATTTTGTCCATCTTGTGTATCAGTGTCTTGCAGCATAGTGCTGTATTCTGCTTGTAGATGCTCTCAATGATGTACTCAGAGCTGCTCCAGTCAATGACTCTCATAGAAGCATCTTTGACTAGTACTGCATACATCTCCTGCTTCATGCGTGCTTTGTCTCCCCATTCACGTGTCCAGCTATCATCTGCTGCGAGCTCTGCCTTGATGTCCTGTGTGTCTGTCATCAAAATCATGTCTTCGCTTGACATGTGTCTTGCTGTCATCACTTTGCTCTTGATTATCTCTTTGATGACCTCATTCGCTTGTTTAACAATCATTTCTGGTGTGTGTTCTGTCTCTGGCATAGCATCACAGCTTTGTTGAGTAATGACTACCTCTCGCAGTGTTCTGGTTGGTATGGTTTTAACTGTTGTCTCCCCTCTGGCTGCTATTGCTGCCCATGAGAGTGCTCCGTTGAGCTTGTCTCACAATTCCTGCTGTTTTGGTGTGTCAATTGCGCGTTCCATTCTCTTCAGAAGCTGGTCACACAGTTCCATCTTCACTCCTCGCACTGCTTTCAATGCCTTCTGTAAATACTCTTTATCTTTGTTATTCACTTTCTCATTCTTCTCTCCCTCTTCAAGGATCGCAGCTAGTGTTTGAATTGCTGTTGCTAAGCTGTTTGTCTTTGTTTTCTGTGTCACAGAGTTTTTCGTCTCCGGCACGCGTTGAGCCTTGCGCATGCCATCTTCCACCATAACCACCTCCCCCACATCCAATGCCATTGTAATGATGTGTAAAGAATGCCTGATGCTCTCTTTCTATTCTTAATAGTGTTTTTCCCGCGTGTTTGATTGTTTTTCAAGTTTTATATGACTTTGTATATTTAAAAGCTTTAAATATTTCTTTTCTCTGTGTATTCTCAAGAAATTTATTCCAGCAGCTAGTTTTCTACCATCATATATTAAACAATTCATAAATCTTAGTATCCTAGATCTGAGGAGCGGGCAAAACAACGGCAGCACAATCACCGAAGCCGACATAGCTCCCCTCCTTCCCACACGCGCCTCGAAGAATAACCTCGTCGCCATCCTGCAAGAAAACCCGCTCAGATCCATCAACAAGTTTGATTGGATTCTTCCCACCGTCGGTATTCTCCAATAAACTACCCAGAGTCCCCGGTCTATCACCAGAGATTGTACCGCTCCCCAAAAGATCACCAGTTCGCATATTACAGCCTGTAACCGAATGATGAGCCAACATCTGTGGGAAGGAGAAGAGTAGGTTCTTAGAGTTCGACTCGGCAATCTTGGTATTCTTGCCGTTTACAACAAGATTCACTTCCAGTGGGATGTCGTATACATTCTCGGCCTTCTTTTCCTGGAGATAAGGGAGCAGGGGGTTTCCGGGCTCTAGGCCCTGAGTACGGAATGGCTCCAAGGCATCCATCAGGACAACCCAGGGTGTGATGGTGGTAGCGAAGTTCTTTGCGTTGAAGGGGCCTAGTGGAACGTATTCCCACGCCTGGATGTCACGGGCAGACCAGTCGTTCATCAAGACAACGCCGAAAAGATGATCCTCAGCCTGATCAATGGGGATGGGTTCGCCCAGTTCGTTGCCTTTAGCAACGAAGACGGCCAGCTCAAGTTCGATGTCCAACCTTTTGCAAGGGGAGAAGATGGGTTCCTTGGGAATGGCGGCTGGGTTGGCGAGGATTTGGCCATTAGGGCGCCGGATGGGTTGCCCCGAGACGATGACGGATGATGCACGTCCATGATAACCAACTGGCAGGTGTTTGTAATTTGGCTGCAGGGCGTTGTCGGGTCCACGGAATAGGACACCAACGTTGTAAGCATGATTGAGACCTGCGTAGAAGTCTGTATAATCACCAATGCTCAGGGGGAGATGGTTGATGGCGTCTTTTCTCAAAACTAACGCGGATTGCTTGAGAGGTTCATTCGATTTCAGCAGCTCTGGGAAAGGGGTGTTTTCCTTGAAAATGGCCTGTAGATATTCTCGCACCTGGCGATGAACGGGTCTACCGAGGGCTGCGAAGTCGTTCAATGTTGGCTGGGCGAAGACGTCGAGGTGCTGCTGGAAGGAGGGCAATTGTGCAAACCCCCCGCCTGAAGCGAAGGCGAAGAGATCTAGCGCATGATTGCCAATTGCAATTGCTGGGCGGGGGTTAGATGAGGCAGTGGTAGAGATAATTCCGAAAGGGATGTTGGCCAGAGAGAAGGGAGACTCCTTAGGGATTTGAAGCCAGGAGGATGCCATGATTGAGGATGAGAAATATCTGATAAAGGTGAGACTATTACTATTACGAGGATGTATCCGTAAGAGGTAGCTGTGAAGTCTCGGAGATTTTAATATCAGATGGCAACTTTGGCAAGGAGATGAGATATAAACAGAAACAGGAACAGGAAATAGCTTCATGTTATTTTTTTTAATTTTTTTTTGGAGGGGGAACAAAGTCACAATACACCCCAGCTCCTTCCATGTTTCCCCCTTGCCGGCGCCAAGAAGGTCATCGCTCCACCCCCCGCCATACGGAAATGCTTCCGCGCGCTTATTCACGGGAGACTAGCGAATGTCCCGTCAGCCGCTAGTCCGGTAGTAACCTAGCGGAATTTACATTCTGCGTTTCGGCAGTGATTTCCCGGCTTCCCAGCAATCAGTGCACGCAAGGGCCGAGAATACCCAAAAAATTGTGACACGAAGCATACTATTGTTCCAGCCTCTAGTTCTTATCCGGATACTAGGAATTCTCGCTTATAACACGCTGCTGTTGATAAATATGGCATATAACCACCCCCTGTGCCCATAGGCGCCATCACGCCGAGACCCATCCGCAGAGTCCATTGAATATGCACTTGTCATCCATGTTCTTCCACAACTTGAACTGAAAGGCTTGTCGCTGTGGGGGTAGAATATTTAATTTCGCGTTGTGTTGCTCTAATGTCCAAAAGCAATTGGTATGGTTACTGGCTAGTCTTCCCTCTATCATGAGAACAGTGACAACAGGCATGTGGTCTGATGATTGATGATCCAAGGTAGGATAGCAAGAATGCAAGCAGTTTCAGCTCCTTAAAGTCAAGGCAGAGATTCTTCGACAATCACTCTTTCCTCGCCCTTTGGCGTTTGACCTTGGCATTGCGTTCCAGCATCCCCCGAGAGTGACCGCCGCAGCTAGCATCACAGAGCGTGCTGACTGCGCGACTACTCAATGATGATGTACTTGGGGCAAGTGGAGGGCTCAACCAGCTTTTGAAGATGCTGGGGGAAATGGCCCTTTATCAAGGTAGTTGCCGCGCTTACTGAAGCCTACTAGC
Organism: Emergomyces orientalis; assembly: GCA_002110485.1. NCBI lineage: Eukaryota > Fungi > Ascomycota > Eurotiomycetes > Onygenales > Ajellomycetaceae > Emergomyces > Emergomyces orientalis. The sequence goes on from MOWL01000049.1 coordinate 43,355, forward strand.
TGTGGAATCAATACGGAGCAGTCTGATGTCGAATAGTGATGGCGACGGTGCAATTTGATTGACTGATTAACTGGACGACCTGAAATCTATGCATTCAGTAAAAGCACTACATATTAGATGTTTAAGTACTAGTGACGCGCCTCAGCTTTCTCAGTTTCAGAGAACAAGTCCAGGTCTGATCACTAATACTTCGATCCCATGAGATATATTCTTTCAGAGCCTGCTATGTAAAAAGTACGCTGGCTAGTATTCTACTCTTCGGCTTAGAAGTCTTCATCCAGTGAACCTGGGTTTAACTGCAGTAGAGGAGAAGGATTGGGAATTTGGGGGCTCCTTGCTCCGTGGGTGTGGCAGAACCAAGCCTGTCAAGGCAGGGTGTGCTGAGCAATGACACCAAAAGGGTGTGTGCTTGAAGTTTATTGTGTATCTCGCAATGGAAGAGGATATGATGTCTCTGACCCGCAGTTGGTAGTTGGGGGTCATGCATCCAAGCTGTTGATCATGGATGCCAAGACCCAACTCAGAATATTCCACCAAAGCGGGTCTCGCCCGAGATGTTCATTAACCACGTGACCATGCTCTCATTACGAGTTTGCCCTAACTCCGACATCTGCCCTGAATACCTCCAACCTTCGCTTGTTGTCAAACTGCAGCCTGGCATACGCTTTATCATGAAGCCATTAACTGCTCGTTCGATTTTGAAAGGGGCCACTGTCCCACGACTGAGGCCTGGATATGCTGCACCAATCATCCGAGCTGCCAATGGTTCCGGATCTTGGAGCCCTCTGGTAAACAGGCAGCCCGCTCTCCTCACCACCGCCACCGGTAACAGTTGCGTGCCATTGCACTCTCGGGCCGATTTTTCCGTCCCGCAGACATTCTTGAGATGGAGTTCCTCTTCTTCCTCGTCTGCAGCATCGGCATTGAAGAAAACTCAGCTATATGACCTTCATGTTGCTCACAAAGCCAAGATGGCACCCTTTGCCGGGTACTCCATGCCACTAGTGTACGCCGATTTGAGTCATGCTGAAAGCCACCACTGGACAAGAAGCAAGGCTAGCTTATTTGATGTGAGCCATATGTATGTTATATCCAACATTAATTTAGACTTCGTCGTTATTCTTGAATAGCGCATACGAGATTTACTGTTACTGATGTGTACACCTTCAGGGTTCAACACCATATTCGAGGTCCTGGTGCTCTGGACCTTCTCATGAAACTTACCCCTTCGTCCCTGAATTTGTTGCACGATAACCGCTCCACGCTCTCCTGCCTCCTCGATAAAGAAACTGGGGGTATTATTGATGATACAGTCATCACCCGTCTGGGCCCTGAATCATTTTATGTAGTCACAAACGCTGGCCGCCGCAAAGAAGATCTAGAATTTCTTGAGAAGGAAATTGAGGAATTTAGACAGACTCATGATCCCTCATCCCGCGAATCTGTCATCAACTGGTCCATCCTCGATAATCGAGCTCTTGTCGCAATCCAAGGCCCCGCTAGCGCATCCATTCTCCAATCCCTCATCACACCCGGTGAAGCATCTATAGACTCAGACCTCAGCACTCTCCACTTTGGCCAATGCCGCTCCCTACACCTCAATTTCCCTGATGGAACTCACACGCCATCCCGCCTCCTCATTTCCCGCACAGGCTACACTGGCGAAGATGGCTTTGAAATTTCCATCCCCACAGACACCGACCCGCAGCTCCCCATGAAAGTCTCTGAGCTATTCCTCTCCAACCCTGATGTCCGCCTTGCCGGCCTCGCAGCCCGCGACTCCCTCCGCCTCGAAGCTGGAATGTGCCTATACGGTCATGACATAACCACTGCACAAACCCCTCCCACTGCGGGCCTTGGTTGGCTCGTTGGCAAAGACAGACGGGACCCGTCGTCCCCTTCCTCTTCCTTCAATGGTGCCTCTGTCATCCTGCCACAGCTCGCATCTCCTACTAAGACGCTCACGGAGCGACGCATCGGGTTAACCATTGAGGCGGGAGCTCCGGCGCGCGAAGGTGCGCCGATTGTTGATATCGCAGATGGCTCAACGCAGATTGGAGTGGTGACATCTGGGTTGCCAAGCCCGACACTGGGAGGAACGAATATCGCGATGGGATATGTGAAACAAGGACTTCATAAAAAGGGGACTGAGGTGGGTGTTCTAGTTAGAAAGAAGCTGCGCAAGGCTACTGTGACATCCATGCCATTTGTGCCGACTAAGTTCTACAAGGGCTGAATTCTTTCGGATGTTAATATGAGTTGATTTCCTAATTGATTGATTGATTTATACATATATACATATCTATATATACATGTATTTGTTTTTTTTTTTTTTTTTTTTTTTTTTGCCCTCTGTTATTTTATCCCGTTTTGAGATCCGAATGATTTTTGATTAAACCTCTTAATCCATTAAATAGGACGAGTTAAATGAGTAATCCGTGCTTCTCTATGAAAGAAGTTGACCTAACAGGACTCATCCGTCGGAATAAAATTGCCTTCACCGTTGAGGCCCCTGGGTTTCGAGCGAGTGAATATAGTGCTGCTTGTACTGTACATATATACATAATGATTGTCTTCATCGCGAACACTACTTGAGCCACAGCAGCGTCAGGTATGGGTGCAGTTCCTTGTTTCTGCAGACTGCGAGTGGGGAAGATGTATTTAATGAAGCATTGGCAAAAGCCGGAGGAACCCAGTCACACGCAATAATTTTTGGCTAATATCCTCCAAGGCGCAGATCTCAGGAGGGTCAAATAGATGGGGGTTTCCTGTAATGGTTTTTTCCTACCTCCAATTAATCTTTGCGTGACTGTAGGCAAATATTCCGTTTGATTTCAATGTGTCATTCATCGGGTCAGATTCGAATCTGCAATTGATATCGATCTCTTTGCCGATTGGTGCTCCGCCCAGAAGGGGGCCCTTAGTCAGCGACTAGAACTGGGTGGACGCCTCTAGAGCATACTGGAGGGGCTCTGCCTCTGCAACTTTCAATGAAATTCCAGACAATTCAACCCGGATTCCATTTGAGGAATAAATTTTGTGAAATATCTTCTTTTATTTCAAAGAAACACAAAAAGGCCACTTGAGAACGATGCTTCAGATATCAAAAACAAGTTTGGCTCGACACGCAATACTAATTTCCTGAAGCAGAACGTCATCGATATAAAAAAGACTGTAACTTTGCCGAGAACAAATAAAAAATCCAAAAAAAATCCAACAAGACCCTGAGCTTGACAAGGCAACCGGGGAAAACCAAAACTCATATACGTAGCTACGGCATTCCATATATATGTTCAGCTCATATACGACCGCCAACCATGTTCTCCGTCATCCTCCCGAGCCGGCCCTGCCTCACCGACGTAGTCCCAATGTCGTCAGACCCCACTGTCCCCGCAAACAACTTTGCCTTTACCTTTCCCGCCCTACCCAAGTTCTCACACATTGTCATTTTCCTCCTACCAGGCGTTGTCTTACCAGCTGACACCGCAGCAGCGGTATATATACAATTCCCAAAGGACCTCATCCTCAGCTCCAACAACGGAACGACAAACCAGTCGCTCTCCCCGCCCTCCGCGAAAACATCCCCAGAATTCAAATTTCTAGGTGCAATCGCCAACGAGAAGCCTTCCGCGATCTTCAAAGTGAGTTTTCCCTCAGGCCGACGACGCACCGAGGCAGAAGAGGAGGATGAAATGATGGATGAAGGCGCCGCCAGCGCCACTCCCGCAGACGCAGCAGATATAAACCCCAATGCTACAATCACATTAGGAATCACCATCGAGCCAATGCAGGCCGTTGCGTCAAAGATGGCAGACCTCCAGAGCCAGCTGCAACGGTCATCGTTACCATCCACAACGGACCTGACCAAACTGTCCGCGGGTCAACCAGCTGCGGCGGTGACTAAGTGGGTACCGCCGGTCCCCGCAAAAACCCTTGCTCAGCGGATTATTGGCAATGCGTTTAATTATTTGGCTAGCTTTGCGGCTACGGATCCCAGGGCGCCGGGTGAGGAGGTTGTGCCATTGAGAGTGTTCAGGGACTGGTGGACAAAGTTTGAGAGTAGAATTGATTCTGATCCGGGCTTTTTGGAGAGGGCAGATGGCGTATAGGTTTATATTCATTCTTATTTAATAGGTGGTTTAGGTCTGTGGTCTGCGGGTTGCGAATTATGTATGACGGACCTTTATTTCATTTGAATGAGCAGGGACGCAGGGTTTGCTTGTTTTGGCCTACAGGTATTGCCACAGAGAGCGGTTGAAAAGATGGTGAAACCTGCAGGTGATACTGGCGCAGGAGGCCATAGTGTGACAAAAAAATAATTACTTTTTTTTTTCCAACATACCTGTTATGGTCATCTCTACCAACACAACGGAATATAGTCAACTATCTAGGTATCTAAAAACGTGGAGTTAACATCAGCAATTAAATAGGAACAGGGATGCGTTATGCATCCAATCCTTATCCACAGATTTACAACAATGGCTCCTAGTGTGCAGTTGGTGTCTTCACAAGCTCATATTGCACCACTGTCACTCATTAATCAAAAACTCCAAAAATGCTTTTCCAACCACCACTCCATCGTGGTCATTCCCGACGGTAGCCATTCCACCCTCAAAAATCCCCGAAGGAAATATTCCCGCCTCCCGTCGGGCATCCAGAATTTCTGAAACAATGTCCTTGGTAAATTCGGGATGGCCTTGAACAGAAATAAAGCGGCCCGGCGCATACATGCCCTGCACCTGGCATACGGGCGAGGAGCCGAGCAGAGTAACATTCGGGGGGCAGTAATGGACTATATCGCGATGCATTTGCTGAAGGCGCTGTTTTCGGTTAATATAAAATGAGGCTACCTAATGTATTGCCAAATCATTTGAATGGAGAAGCAAAAAAAGCGGAAGAAGGGGAGAAAGGAAGTGAACCACGAACCAATTTTTCAACACCAAATAGTTCCTTTCCTTTGTCCGTGAGGTTCATATCATGCACTGCGACCTCCCAGCCACCTTCATTGGGGCCAACTTTTACCCCCAATGCCCTCCCGATGATTTGATGCCCGAAACACACGCCAATAATGCGGACCCGATCCTGCGCGAGGATTTTGGAGGTAAAATCCACAAGTCTGTTTATCCAGGGTATATCGTCAAAGGAGTTATGTCCTGGGCAGGTTCAGCTTCTTGATCAGAACACTTGTCATATATTGCGGGTAAAATTCCAATATTTGTTCCCGCAAACTTACTCGACCCAGTGATCAGCACGGCATCGATGTCCTCTAAATTCGGGTATTTATCTCCCTCCACGACATCCCATTTTGAAATCTCCAGCCCAGTATCCGCATCAATTTTATCGGGCTGGTTTAACAATTTGGCACTGGACCATAGGAGTGCTTCGAATACCCCGCCATACCCCCCATATTTGGATTTGGTTTGGTCTAAGGGGACGTCGCATTCAAGGACGGCGATGCGAAGTGGGGTGCGCATGGAAGCTGGTTTTGTTTTTATAAATACAAGGGGATGGATGTGAAGGAGGTAGGTATATGAAAAGGTCAGGCGTTTTGTGGTAGGGTGTTTTGTTCCCCTTGGTCAAGATAGGCGGCTATGATGAATAGTACTAGTATGAAACGAAACAAGTCCCGGCTCTATCAGTAGCAGTCGGCAGCCCGGAAGCGAGATTGATAAGCGAACCCCCGATAACGGGCCCAGCGCTGTCGACCCTCGGAAAGAGTTGTCGCCGCCCAATAAATAAGCGTTTATATGGGCGGCTATTCAGGCGTCTCAGCCAATATATGTGGGAGCCGTGGGCTTCCTAGTACGGACTAGCGCCCCGCACACAGCATATATAGCCCCCAGTAGATAGGTGCCAATACAACCACTCAGACGTCCAACAATATATAGGTCAATAAGGTTCGGCTAGTCGGCAAAATCCCACCATGCAATATAGGTACAGCTCACCGTGGCCTACGCCCTCTGACAAAATTTTAGCAATTCCGCCTGTTCCAAATTTCACTGGCTGGGATCAGGGCCCAATGCGAAAAACTAAAATTAAAATTAAAAAATACCCAACCATCTCCGTTTCCAGGGGAGTGGCCTTGGGGAGAAAATGCTCTCTTAAACGATGACGGTATTTCGACTGTGACTTAGTTCTGACAATGTGCGATTATTTTCTAAAGGTGCATCTGCAGATCAATTTCGAAATTTACTCTGTGGATGATCAATAATTAGCTGTTCACAAAGGAGGGTTGACACACAGTGAACATATGACATTGAAAATACCTCCCTTTAGCACAGTTTCTACAAACCGGAAATAACTAAGTGCTGTCAACTTTGTTTCTCTGAGATTTACATAGATTGCAAACCCCAAGACTGCAACCTTTCTGAAATGCCCACAGCAAACATGTTTGAATACGCCAATGTTAACTTCTCATACCTCGAGAACTACGTTGAAAAACTGGAAGCGGGTGTCGCATCCAAAGTTGGTTAAAAGAATCTCTGGGCTTTGGCCTTGCGAAAGTGCAATCGATACCCCAAAGGTAGTGAAATTCAATTCACCTTCCAGCCGGCAGACCACCAGGCCATTGCTGATGACAGGAAGCACTGGCATTTTGTGCCGCTGCATGTCCGCAAAGAACCTTTCAAAAAAAGAAAACTTCAGCACAATCAGATCATTTTATCAACATTATCCTCTTGCAACTCTAGGCCGTTTTTGGAGGTGTTTTATTCTCTCGTCCGCCTACTTTTCTCGACTCGACTCGACTCTATTGAAATTGATACACCCAGCATCTTCGAAACGACTGCTTAGTGCGCTTTGCCACGGAGTGTAGAATAATCACCTCAGGTGCATTTTGTGGCCTCAGGGCTGGCGTTGTGTTGTGGCTTCCCTGGGCATTGTCAATTTTCCCAACCTCATATGAATGGGAGTACTGGGGAATATCTCCGATAAATTTCTGCTACGGAACATGTCGATGGACCGCCGTTAGGCCCGGCGCGCGTGGCTGCCCGCCGACCTTTACTATTCGTTGGAGGGTACCTCTCTGGGACCTGAGCTGGTGAAACAATGAAGAATACACACTCTCCAGCAAGCCATGAAAGCAATCAGTATAAAAAACTCTATCTCACTGACGACGAGTGCCATTCTAGACAGGTATGACGGAATTGACCCATTTGTCGCCGCACACCCCCACCAGATGAGTTTGTTGGAAGACGCATCCACCCTCTTGAGCAGAGCACAGGAACATATTCCAAATAGTACGTTCCTACGGTGATGGTTAAGCGATTAGATCAACTCGAGTGTGAAGGTAGATCATTGTAGTATATGTTGACGACTATAGATTGTAGGAGGCACAACTGGAGACGGAGTATATCATGCATATGAAATGGAAGAATTAAGGAGGCAGAGGCATGAGCGTTCTCTACTGAGAGCTAGGGGAACATGAATCCTGACGAGGTCAGATGCGGGGCAAAAATCTTAGAGTGGAATCCTCACATCAAATCACTGGCTCTAATAAGCTGCTAGGGAGTCGTTGTCGAGAGGGTTAAGGTTAAGATAAAGGACACGTGGGTGGGGCGCCGGAAGGACAATCAGCTTGTCTAGAGCGCACATCCTTTCCAAAATTAACGCTTCTGTTGATTTTCCCGAAGAACCTAGAAATACCCCTGCAATATTTAGAATTGAGTGATGAATCTAGATGTACAGTTTATCCCGCACCGCTCATACAGATGCATAACTAATAATAGCCTAGTCAGCATTATACGTTCATACGATTTGCCAGCTGAGACACACGCAATAAGTTACGAAATATGACCCACCGATTGGCTACAGATAAAATATTGATATGATAATTCCGAATTTATCCCCCCAGGAAAAAGTAAGTAAGTAGGACTGATGAAATGGGAAAATCCTACGTATCAGTGCCTATTTCTCGTCTTTGTCCATGGAACTGTCGGCAATCAACACCTGAATAGCTAGAAAGTGCGTTCTTTGAGAAATTGCGATTCTTATTTCATGATTTAGAAAGTGCCTCCTTGTCTCAACAGCCATTTTAGCTCACAATTCGCACAGAGAAAAAAGAAGAAAAAAAGGGAAAACAAGAGGGTACGTACGGGTGATATTATTATTAAGGAAACAAAAAGAGAAGGAAAAGAGGAGAGATATAATAAAAAGGAGATACAGGAAGAGAGAAGAAGAAAAGAAAAAACAAAGGGAAGTCTATCAGAGTTGTTAGGGCTGTAAATGTTCTTTTTTATGTAAAAAGAAAATCCTATCGTTCCATTCATTCAATTCTCGCGCGTAAGCATAGAAAGTTTTTCGTTTTTCTTTTTCTTTTCTTTTTTTTTTTTTTTTGAGGGAGGGGGGCAATGTAGAATTGCGGGATGGTTGAGAGTAATAAAACTTTTCGATCTATAATTATGGAGGATATTATTGCGTTGAGAGGAGGGTGAATGCAGGTGCAGGGAGCTTTTCACGCCCTTTGAGAAAATCAAGTTCAAGCATGAAAATGAAACCGAGCAGCGTGCCTCCGAGTTTCTGAACAAGAGCTCCGGCGGCACTTGCGGATCCGCCTATGTAGAGGAATATGAGTCAGTGCCGGTAAAATATAATGGGTGATGAACCTACATATGTAGGTACATTCAAATATGCAACGTGCGGTATGACAGCAAAGGGTCGGTCTGTGACAAAAGAAAGGAAGACACGTAGAGACACAGGTACCAAGAGGAACACAACAAACAGAATGAAAAGAGAAGTATATACCTGTTGCAATAATGTCATCCACCACAATGACTTTCTGCCCAGGCTTGATAGAGTCTGCTTGCATTTGGAAGAAATCCTGACCATACTCCTTCTGATAGGTCTCTGTCTCAACAGGGCCAGGTAGCTTTCCCTTCTTCCTCACTGGTACAAATGCAGCACCCAATTTCAATGCAAGGGACGGCCCAAACAAGAAACCTCTGGCTTCCAAACCAACAACAACATCCGGCTTCTGGTCTTGTCCGTATGTCTCAAGAATGTGCAATTCCAAACTTCTTAACAGGGCTTCGTGGAGAGAGACATCTGCAAAGATGGGAAGAATGTCTTCAAATAGGATCCCTTTGGAGGGGAAGTCTGGGAACTGGCGCAGCGCACCGCGCAGTCTTATCTTAAGACTGGTGAGTTCGGCGGCGCCGGAGGGATTGGCGGGGGTGTGTCCGGAGACTTGGGCGGTGGTGGCATCAGGATGAGTAGATGTCAAATGGTTCGAGGTGGAAAGACTCATGCTTGATAAGGAGAAGGAAAGTGTGGAGAGAGAGAGAGAGAGAGAGAGAGAAAAGAGGGGGGGAGGGGAAGAGGGAAGGAGAGGATGTGTTGTTGCTGGCTTCGAATAAGTAATAACGGATAAGAGATAACACTGTGAAATAGAATCAGATAGCCAGCAACAAAAATAAGAACAATATAATCTCTTAAACCTCAAACTCAAAAATCACTCTACTGTCTTTCTGTCCATTCAGAATCTGCACTCTGAAATTAGTGGGAATTATGAAAGGTGAAGGCTGCTGGAGGGCCAGGTTCCCCTCGATGCCACGTGATCGGATAACAGTTCCACATATGGACTAGCTCCTCTTTGAAGATCAGGTGATATTTTATCGCTTAAAGCAGCCTCTCAAAATTTTCCCCTTTTAAAGGCAGTCTGCTCTCATTCCTTTTCTCTTCTGTTCATTTTATTTCCCCCCTGGATCTCTATAGATTCCATTGATCTATTTTACAACAAAGAATTAACAAGCATATTTGACTAGCGGACTTGTTTCACGCTGTGGTCAATGCATTGCCATCGATAACCTTCATTGCTAGGGTTTCTGCAGAATGTCTCCTGCTCAAATTACAGAGCAGGCGGAGCAAGAACAGAACAAAGACATCGTAGCTTTGGCCAGAGGCTTCGATACCCTTATTGAAACCATTCAGAAACTGACATGGCAAGAAAGAGAGTTGTGGAATAAGCTTCAGTTTGCTCATGATGAGGTTCGTTTTCCCCGTTCTCCTTCCCCTATTTTTAACAACACCTTCATCCTCACCGTAACCAACCCGTTTGCCTTGCATGATGAGAGAACTTTAATTAGCTCTAGATCAGAAGCCGCAACTTTGCGGCAGTGACTGATTCAATTGCATGTATTATCTGATTTGGCATATACATTATCACACTTCGTACTTCAAACTACTTCAAGTAGCATTATCTGACATGATGATATACAGTATTTGAAGCTTGCCAACCAACTACCCAACCGCTCTGCCACTGAAACTGAAATAGCTGAGAAGATATCTCCCGTGCCTTTTCAAAAGACCAACTGCGATACCTCTGTGGACCACACAGGGTGGATTTATGACGTAGAAAAGGCTGGCTACATTACAGCTTCAGAGCTGGAGGTGATCGCCAGGGGACTTGAAGCCTACAGAGGCTTAGCGGACAGACGTGTTACGCGGGATGGTTATCATCATAATAACAATACATGCCTCGTTGCAGTGGATGCGAAAGCTAGGTCTTCTATTGAGCGTGATTTCACTGTTAAGGGTGTACAAGGTAACCTTCGTTGTCCGTTTGCAATTCCGAACGGCAATGGGGCTGCATCTAAGTTGGCGAACATAAACTCAAATGCTTGCGCGCAAGACCTTGATCCTATCAAAGCTGAATCTCTCCAGGATACGCGCTCTGCTTCGGTTCAAGATACTGCTCCCAGGTGTCCAATTAGGTATCTAGATGACCACTCTCCAGAGGAAGTGGCAAAATATTTCCAAAACCACAAACATGAGATACCTCGCAGCCATGCTATTTGTATCCAGCGATATCAAAAAGACTCCCAGAGCATCCGTCAACTCGATGAGAAATACGGCGACATGGTCAATATGATCAAGGGACTGGGTCTTTATCATCAGCCGTATCTGTCCTCAACCCAAGCACCGGGTAGACTAGGCGATTCGGGCTCTGTTTCCGTCGGAAGAGTAGAAAAATGGGCTGAGGATGTTAGCGCTAAGTCACCGGAGATAGAGGTCATGGCAGCTTCCCATCAAAGAGAGGATAATGATAAAAAGGAGGGGGAGGCCGAGGAGGAGGACCAAAGGCACAGCTATTTCAATAGGCCACTCCGAGATGTTCGAGTAGGCGAGTCACCCAGTAGACCTTGGGGAATTCATGTTCCGATTTCTCAAAAAGTTGCCCAAAGCCCCATTGTTTCACCCATTGCACCAGTAGTCGGCGATGGGGGTACAGAGTTGGCAGATTATGACAAGGATACTCTGGAGAAATCATCCGTCTCAACCCCAATGCCTGAGAAACCGAGAATGTCGCTGGCTGTGGGCCGTTGTCCGTTCCATGCTCGTGTGGATAAGGACGACCAACCAGCGACGATCCTTCCCGGCTCCGCGGCTGCTGATATACAATCAGAGGAGAATTCTAGACGTCAACCCCTCGACAATTTAGCCCCTCCCTCCAACCCTACTGAAACCCAACCACCTCCGTCCTCTCCCGCACCGTCTAAGATGGTGTTTCATGGGCCCGTATTTTTTGGTTATTCGGCAGAAGAAGCTGCTACCCTACTACAGCAACTCAATCATTCCAGTGGTCTGAAATAAACATACTGTACAGGTTACTTTTCTTCCTCGCGCTATATTTTTTTGGTTTTAAGTAGGCAAATTTGTCTAAATATACCCACTGTCGCGGTTTTGCACCTGATCCTCGCCTTTTTTCTCCCTCGTACCTTTTAGTGACGTGCAGCTTTAAATGTAATGTATTTGTCACCTGGCAAGCGTCAGCTGCACATGAGGTTGCTTTCTTATTTCACGTTCCGTCCGGAGCGCAATTTGGTGGAGGACGAGCAGGAGAATGGTGGAGGTGGTGATGGGGAAATGAATAGCAGTGGCGTGAAGGGGGTTATGACTGGTGGTTCGTATAGTCCTTGAAGGGCCTGCGGATGGGAAGTCTGCTGGGATTGATCTTAGTCCGTTCAACTACCGCATCCGCCGCAATATCTGCTGCGGTTACGAACACCAAGATAAGCCAAAAACGACATTTTATGATAAATTCTCCGACGACGAAACAAATTCCGAAACCCCTGCTAAGAAATCGCCCTCAAGCTACCGAAAACAACCACGCAAACTCCTACAACATAACTCCGGCAAAAGCCCATAACTGGGTTTTCCGGCCCCTAACTTCAACCAGTGAGGAACTCAACAAACTTTTCCTCATTATGCACAGCGGAATCAAGATGCCAGCGGCATTCCCGGCTCCTCCACTGAAAAATATCTGGGGCCGGTGAGGTGGTGTCCATTCTCGACGCGCTAATCTACAAGTTACTCTTTAGTGTTTTGTCAGGTAATAAATACCCTCTGCATTAGTGTTTCAAGGGCTTGTAAGCAGATTTGGGCTTCCTCTGGAACAGAAGAGCGAAGACGAGAAAGAAGGAGAGGTGAAAGAAAAGATAGAAGAAGAGAAAGGAGGTTGCCTACCTTGATGAGATTACAACTTTTACGGACTTTGGGGTTAAGTCAAGAGATTCAGGTTTTTGAAATACCCGCTGCGTCAGCTGCTTATTATACATGAGAAGAATTATCTGAGGTGTAGGGTCGGAACAGTTCAAGTGCGGGTATGGTTGAGGAGAGCCGGGAGTTGCAGCGAGGGGCCAGGGTTCTGTTATTGAACATACTGTTCAAAGGATGTGGAATAAAGGGAGGAACCAGAATGAAAAGGGGAAGATTGTGGTGAATCCTAGGAGTAAAAACTGGTGATCATGGATGGGGGGAATGTATGAAAGAACACGAGAGCTCTCTGATACAATGCAGCAATTGCAGATGAGATAAATGTATTCTGTTGTATATTGTGTATTTCGTCTGGATGTATTTGAATATATTTGAAAATATGTCCCCTCGCTGGCAACCTGGAGAACGCCATCTTGGCTTGATTGTTGATTGTGCACAGAAAACGCTAAGCCAAATAACGTTAAGTCAAAGAAACCTGGCGCGATCTTGCTCTAAATTTCCTTCCCCTAGCCATGGAGCTTCAAGTCGAACTTTAGTAGGTAGCCACCTCTCGACACCCCAGCTCCTTTTCTGCAACAGTTCCGTCTGATTGGGATGGTCGGAAAGGGAAATGGATATCTTCTGGTCCCTCTTTGATAAAATTAACGACTGCACACCCAGCCAATTGGTCACCACAGTAATTGGGCTGGTTCTCGCCGCATGGACGCTCAAGCAGCTCGTGTTTGGCAGCTGTGAAGCACCTCCCGTCGCGTATCAAGTACCAATTCCCCCTGAGCTATCGGATAACTGGGATGGGAAGACGTGGGATGATGTTAGTGTAAAGGATAGGGAAATTTTGGAGTGTCAAGCAAATGGGGTAAGTTTAGTTCCATCCGATCTTTCTTTGACAACAGAATGCCTGTACTCGTGAAGTATATCATTTCACTAATGGTTTTGTTTTAATTTAGAAATGGAATGATGGGAAAATCCTTAGTTACTGTCCCGCTGACGGACGTATACTCGGAGACGTAAACCGCGGAATCAAACCAGCAACAAAGCAAGATATAGACCTTGCGGTCACGCGAGCGGAAGCTGCGCAATTGAGATGGCAGCATACAACTTTTGCTGAGAGGAGGAGGGTATTGAGAACGCTATTGAAGTGCGCATATGAAACCCTTCCACAATGCTTTGCTATGTTTCAATGACTGACAATTTGAGCTGCTCTACAGGTATCTCCTCGAACATCAGGATGAAATCGTGTCCGCGTGTTGTCTCGACTCGGGAAAGACGAAGGTTGATGCCGCGTTTGGTGAGATCTTGGTTACAGCCGAGAAGTTAAAATGGACTATTGACCACGGGGAGAAATCCCTTGCGACTGACCGCCGACCCACGAATCTACTTATGATGTACAAAAGGAACACCGTTCGTTATGAGCCTCTTGGAGTCATCCTGGCCTGTATATCATGGAACTACCCCTTTCACAACTTGATATCGCCGGTTATCAGCTCCATATTTGCTGGGAATGCTGTAATCATTAAACCCTCCGAACATACAGCTTGGAGTTCCATCTACTTTTGTGATATCATCCGTGGAGCACTTACCAGCTGTGGGCACCCGGAAGATCTAGTCCAACCTGCTGTTTGTCTTCCTAGGGAAGCGGACAACTTGACATCTCATCGTGGCGTGAACCATATCATTTTCATCGGCTCCCGACCTGTTGCGCACCATGTCTGCAAATCAGCTGCAAAATCACTCACGCATGTCACAGTGGAACTTGGTGGAAAGGATCCCGCTGTTATTCTCGACGATCCAACCACCATCAAGAGTCTCCCTAGTATTACCTCAATTCTCATGCGGGGCGTCTTTCAATCCGCTGGCCAAAATTGTGTTGGAATAGAGCGCATTATCGCACTTCCAGGAACCTATGATAAAATCCTAGAAGCCGTCACCCCTAGAATAAAGGCTCTCCGACTTGGATCCGTACTCTCTGAGTCGAGAGAATATTCAAGAAACCCAGGGCAAGGACTTTCAACTCCTGACATGGGAGCGATGGTCTCTCAGAGGTCATTTGACGAATTAGAAGCTTTGATCACTGAAGCAGTGGAACAAGGCGCGCATCTCGTCTATGGCGGCAAACGCTATAAACACTCAAAATATCCTCTTGGGCATTATTTCACCCCTACACTCCTAGCCAATGTGAATACGTCGATGCGGATCGCAAATACTGAAGTATTCGGACCTGTCTTCCTGCTCATGCCAGCCAAGGACGTATCTGATGCCATTAGAATAGCAAATTCCACAGAGTTCGGGCTAGGTGCGAGCGTTTTTGGGCATAATGGAAGGGACGTCGAAAAGTGCGTTGCGCAAATCAAGGCGGGAATGGTTTCCGTTAATGACTTTGCCACCTACTATGCCGTGGGACTGCCATTTGGTGGAGTGAAAGGCAGTGGGTATGGTCGATTTGGCGGAGCAGAAGGGCTGAAGAATTTGTGCAATATGAAGGCGGTCTGTGAGGATCGGTACCCCTTGATTCAAACGCATATCCCACCAACCGTCGACTATCCGATTCAGAAAGGAGCTGGGCAGAAAAGAGATGGACGGGGCGCGTGGGAAATGTGCAAAGGGATTGTGGAGACGGGATATCAACCTTCTCTTGCGGGGAAAGTGAAGGGTGTGGGGAAAATTCTGAAGAATCTATGATAACTGCCCACCGAAAGAAACGAAATGAGGCAGAACAGAAATACGGTTTTCAAAGTTGGGATTCTGGAGTGTACGCTAGCAATGGTAACGTTCTTAATCACATTTAAGAAGTAATATAACCCAACTAATTGGGATAAATTTTCATTCAGATATTTTGACAGAAATCATATTTGCTGGAAATAGGTTTAAAAACCGCAATGCGCACGTGAAATGGGATATCAAAGCAGAAGGGATGACATGAAAAACAGAACAGGGTACTCAAGCAAGCAAAAGGCACAATTCCTCAAACCATAACAATATCCAACTCTTCAACCTTCCCCTTCACTCTCCAAAAAGCACATAACAGTTATTATCTCGTTAACTTGTGCAAATGTTGCTATAATAATACAATTTATCAATAAGCATCGAACAGAATCAAGACTCCTGCCATTTTCATCTCAACAGCCCAACAGGGCAGCCCTCCCCCGACTATTTTCGTCACAGACTTTTAGAAAAGCTCTCTCTAGATCCTCGTCCTAGTCAACCCGTGTCGGCGTCTGCCGGTGGTATGTGTTGTCATACCCCCCCTTCTCCTCCTCGAGGAGCCACGGCAGGTAAGGCATGATATTATGGCGTTGAAAATGGACACGACACCGCGTACGATGGAGGTGATGATGGCTCCGATGGTGTTGACAATGGTCATTAGACAAGCCCCTAGGGATCTGAGAGCACCTTGGATCTGTATATCGGAGAGAATGATGTCAGAGTACCCTTGTGGAATAGGGAGGGGATAAGAGATAACTTACGCAAGAAACAACGGCGCCCATTTTGAAGATGTGGTCCTTTTTTACTAGTTTTGTTGGATATAGATATATGTGGATATGTTTATGGGTATATAGTTGGCGATAGGCTTTCTCTGCTGTTTGTTGTCTGTAGCTGAAAGCTAGATATCTAATCGGTTGTTTAGTAGGCTTCGGCTATCGAGATTTGAAGGTTCAGATGGTAAATGTTTGATGAGATATATTGGCCAGACCTGAAAGGGAGGAAGTTTACTCCAGTATATATAGCTAGATTGAGATATAAAATTGATGAGAAGAAATATCTAGAAATCATGATTTCAAAAGTTTAAGTACGCTGATGATATCTTTTCTCCCCTTTCCTGGGGTAATACCCTTGCACGATGAGGTCAACCACGACCGCAATCATCGTCATCCCCCCCCCTCTCCCTCAAATGGGTCGGATTACCTGCTACAATCTACCTAACCGTTACCAGCTTTCGGCAGAGATATCGGAAAGAAATACATCGCTGACGTCGGTCCCCATTGGCGATGTTTTTCCCAAATAGGAAAAATCAGGTTGGGGACCGTTTTTCACTCAACGGTGATGTCACGCTGACATCACCTATACTGATTTGAGGTTAGCGTTCGGGCTGCCGTAAAAATGCTTGGCTGGTGGAAACAACGCTATCCCCAATATAGGAAGATAAACGATGGCGGTGTACCTTGGCAGAATTAATAACTTTGTGCTGTCAGGTCTTTGCTCCTTTTTTTTTTTTTTTTTTTTTTATTTTGGTGTGTACGTTGTGATACTTTCGAGATAAAACACGAAGATGACGAGGAGGAGGATTGAGGATGAAGCATATATCCTCCCCTCCCTCCCTTCAGGGATATCCCTCCCAAGAATGCCTGTTCTTTGAAGAGAGCCCGCAGTCACTCACCATGCCCGATTATGATCTGACTCCAATACGGGTGAGGGGCAAGAGATATAGGTCGCCACTCCCTATGGGCAAAGATGCGACGTTGAAAGGCCGAACACAGTTCAATAATGAGCATCTCCCGCGTCGTCTTTCCACTAAACCAATCAAAAGAAAGTTTCGGAAAACAATCCCCTCCCGTGATAACAAAACAGTCAAGGCTGAAGACACAAATATGTGCCACCTCGAAACTCTCCCAATAGAATTGATTGAGAAAATCTTTCTAGATTCACTGGAGCTCAATTTAGCCCGGGCATCACCGCATTTTGGGGCCATATTGTCCAGAAAACGGATCTATAAAATCTTAACTTTTCTTGCCTTCTTCAACGATTCTAAACGCGAAGATTATACCGCCTCAAATTATATCTCAAACATTCTCCGACCCCTAACATACGCCCCTCTAAGTATTAGTGCACAAAAGTCGCTTCAGAGCGATGTCCTCAGCTGTCGATGGTTCAATTTACCTCTCCTTAAGGAGTGCCAGCGTGATATGATTTACGCGACGTTGTACAAATTTTTTTGGGGTCCAGAACCTTGTGGAATGGAGATGGTGCTGGATCCCTCGGGGGGAAATGTTTTGAATCACGACCTTAATGAAGACCCGGCGCACTGGAACACAGCCCTTCAAGGAATTGACAGACGCAATAAACTTGGTGACTTGCATATTTCTTGTACAACAGTGACAATTACCTCTGAGAAAGCCGGGGTTCTTCAATTCTTACCATTGGCTGTTGGGGCAATCCCTGCCAACTTTTTCGCAGAGCAGCCGTGGACTGAAGAAAAGTTCCGGCTTCTGCATTACCTCCTTCTCTTTACTCCCTATGGCTTCCTGAGAAATGCGCCGAGATATATTCACTCTCTTCCACCTCCACTCGACATTTCACGAGAGAGGATACAAGATTGCATTCACTATGCCATAATGCAGGAAAATGTTTGGATTCTTTCCGAGCTACTGGCATGGGATGAAAGGGCCCATCATGATATCAGAAAAATCTACCCGTACGCATATGCCATACGCGGCGAATATTTTATAGCCGCCGTCAAGCGATCCGAGGACCCAGGTCTTTTGCAAGTTTTGCTACGCGCACATGCTGAGTCAATCCCGTATGATGACCCGGAAATTACAGCATGGGCATTGAGGCAAAAGAATTATGAATTTGGCCAATGGCTCCTGAGCTATATGATTGAAGTGCCAGCTCGAAGGCGGGATGGACACCCTCTCTTTTCAGGCGGCTGGGCTTTACGCCACGACCGTGGCGTTGGACATGATTTTCCTGATGATCCAGACTGTTACGTTTGGTGGGCTGACTTTGAAAAATTCGTCAAGGATCGATTGCCCACAGGCGAGATGGGATAGTTAGTTTTGAGTTCGCATGTGCAATACATGTCCTGTGCATTGCAATGTACTGTATGGAGTACAAACATATTTAACCTTTTTTGGACTCGTCATATTTAATGATCCCTGGCATGAAGAACTGCAGTGCCAGTGTGCACATTTAGGGCTGACTTAGCAGGATAAACCTCCCAAGACAGAACCACCACTCTCTGAACAAACCCGGGCTTTCAACTATGCACTGCTCATGCACCTCCTAGCCTTGGTTACCTTTTAATGGCAACCGTGTGGCCCGTAGTACCGTGGCAAGGGATACCTGTGCGCTGGTAGCCACTGCACAATTTTGACAACCCTAAACCTATTCACCTGCAAAATAATAAAAAGATACTGTTCTGTTTTACCTTGTTGGGATTATATATGAAATAAAATAAAATAAAAATTAGCATCTACTTATTTGACTAGTTTTCCCCTTTCTTCTTTTTTCCCTTTTCCCGTAAAATTTTTTTTTTTTTGCCTGATTTTTTTTATTTTTATTTTTAACTCTTCGCATCAACTTATTAGTTATTCAATTGCGATCTTGCGCGTGCCCAACTGTTGGACGAGTCAGAGCCAGAACCCAACTTGCACCCCCCCTTTCGACATCAGTAAACCTACTAGTAGCCGGATCAACCGCCAGCCAGACCATGGCCATTATGAACTAATTGGTTCTTCAACTGTATTTTCCCATACCCAGGCTCTCGGGTCCTCGACCAGCCGGAAAAGTTTCAACCTAAAAGTACGGTGCGTTTAAATCAGAACCAATGATTGATCTACCTAGTAGGGAGGTACCCAAGCCATACGCATTCCGTATGTACTGTACCCTGTACTATACATACGTGCTTCGTAATTAGCTTGTGAAAAAAAAAAAAAAACGAAAGTGATAAATGTACTGTAGATTGTATTTTTCTATTTTGACGCTGGCTAACTATTAATTTCATCCCAATTCATTATATTCGTGATAAATAATAAAAAAAATATGACGCAGGCTTCAGAGAGACAACGGCCAGTACAGCTTTTGTCTTGACTACCACATCAATTATGATCGCAAACTTCACCACAAGCATGAGACATGAATCTAGCTGTCGTAAAAGGCCAGAAAACATTCAAGGGCAGCCTTTCGGTTATATTCCGTTGGAATAGAAGAGGTCACCAACACAGAAAGCAAGAAATAAACAAAAATCGAAAACCAAAAAAACCAAAACACCAACCCTTACTAACTCATATTAACAGTGATCATAAAATCTAGCTTCCAAAGATCTCCCTTTCCCGCCCCCTCTGTTCATACCTTGCCATGAGAGCCTTGATACTGTGATCCCCGGCCGGAACCTCCCCCTTTCGATCCGTAAACAAAATCTTCAAGAACGGATCATCATCTGGCGGATCTGCATATCTAGCCGCGATTCTAGCCGCGACTCGGTAATGTGTTTGTCTGACTGGCCAGGGAAACGAATATCCATAATTCTTAGCACGGATATGCATGCCGAGCATGTGCTTGAAGGTTTCTAGGTCCCGGTCGATAATTACTTGTCGCAACACGGCCTTGGAGCGGTCGCGCCGTTCGTCTTCGTCGATGTAGGCTTCAGTTGAAAGTAAAGTGAGGAATTCGAGTTTCTCAGGTGTCCATGGTGGGCAGAGGAGGCGGTCAGGCATCCGGCAGGGTTCACGGACACTACAGGAGGGGAGGCGGAAGACATCTGTCTCTTGAAAGATAGGGCTGCGTTCGCGGATCTGGACGGAGCCGAAGTTGAACCAGATGGCAATTTTGCGCACATCACCGTGAGTGCTGGCCGCTGTTGTAGTAACTGGGGTAATGCTTATGCTGTTGTTGGTGTTGGGTGTGGGTGTGGGCGTGATGGAGTTGAATATAGATGTCGAGGGGTTAGTTTCTGATTGTATTTGTTTTGGTTGGAGAGGTGGCTGGGGTACCCGGGCTTCGACAGTGAGATCACCGCTACCCCGGCTTCCAGAGGGGCGGGGGTCGAAGCGGTCCATAGATTGCCAGTATGGGCTCAGGTCCTCTAATTTCTGACGGCCAGTGCAAGATATGATGAGATTTTTGCATTTTTGGCGGATAACATGTTCTACGTGGTCCCGCTGGCATTTTCGCATGAGAGGTAAGGTGCACCATCGGCATTTGAGGATTTCGGTTTGGAGGGCGGCTCGTTGCCAAGAACTTAGGGAGAAGTAGTCAAGGGGGAGGTACGGTTTTGAGAAAAAGCCGGTTCTGGCAGACTCATTGTTGCTGCTGAAGGCTAGACGGATGAGCCAGGTATGAATGACATCGTTGGACAAGGCGTGGGCGACGGGAAGAGATGAGCGAGGTAAATTAATTTCTAGACATTCGAAGAATATTTTCTGGATCAGTTCGACCGGGAGCCGTTCCAAGGGTGTCCTTCGTAGCGAGTGATGCCATTGTTGATGCTGTCGGGGGCTGTCAGCATTTGGCCCTGGCCTTGGGGTCCCTATGGACGGATCCATTAATGGGGATTGTTTATATGTAGTCAGGCCCTGACAATCAGGAATCTTCCCTCCGAGTGGGTATGCAGTCGTCTCGAGGCATCCACAAGGAATCCCCTTGAAGATCCCTCTCTCTTGTATAAAATCTTGCGTTGTGGGGTAGTGGAAAGACGTGAGCATAAATGCCATCTGTCTCAGCGCAGCTGTTTCCGACGGCCAAGCCAAATGTGCTATGGAGAAGAGCCAATAGCCAGAGATATGTTGTAATTATTGCCCGCCAACACGCATTATTTTCACCATCCAACGCCCGACAGGGAAAATAGTTGGACAAAAAAATAAAAAATTCGAACCAGAAGCAGCAGGAGCAAGCGGTTTTGAACCCCTTGTGGATATTCGCTTTTGGAGTGGGAGATTTTAGAATTTCGTCTACTTCGTATACTGTACCCAGAGTGTGCAAAGAGAGCAGATCGGGCTTCGTCAACATACAGATCCTGGTCTGTTTGTCATGTATGGCGTACTATTGAAGTACCCAGGCTTCCTGCTGCATATTCTGCCTTTCTTTCTTGTCAATAGAAGTGGTAGAGGGCGTCTGGTATTAAATGAGAACGGGAATTAGTCAATTTGTATTCTATTTTACACATTTCATTTTCCGGGCCCACAAACCTGTCGCAGACTGCAGAAGGAACAAGTGATCAGAATAAATACCTTCTGAGGGTGCATCTTTTTAACATCCACAGGATTTCACTTTCATGCGGACCAAGAATGCAACGCAATAAAATCAGCACTTGACCTAGTTATGTAGTCTTGATATTTTGAAATGCACCCTCTGAGTAACTCTGTACTGTATGAGGAGCGGGAATGACCTTCCCTATCAATTAATTGATCGACCCAGTGAAAAACATCCTGCTAGATGCACACCTGATTAACCCGTTCCCCCTCCAAAACTGTCCCAACTGTCCCAAGCGAGGGGCGCCACCGTGTCGAAAAATGGGGAAAAAGCAAAGAAAGCGGGAAGAGCGGGAGACGAATAAGCACTCAGCTTGCTGTGGGGAACTCTTTTGCGTAATCCGGCATCCTGAATTACTGCGCTTGGGCTAACTTAGTTGAGGCCAGCCTGACCCAAGTGAGGGAGGGGGTCAGATACCTACTATCTATGGCCCTCGAAAAGAGTTGATGCCGACAAAGGCTAAATTCCTTTCCTTTTTCTTTCGGTTCGCCATGAACCCTTTTGACTCGATGGATCATGGACGTGTCCACGCCCAAACCAAACCAATTTTTTATTTATATTTTTTGTATGGATTTTGAGTTGGGTATTGGACGAACAGCCACAAGTCACTCTTTGCGAGCGCCCGTGAGTGATCGGGGAAGAAAAAGAAGAAGAAAAATATTAAATATCGAAGACTCGTTCACACGTTCAACAAGCATCCGGGCCCATCATGGCAGGGGCGTGGTCAGGGGAAAACGGGCGCTGCAGCTCTCGCTCCAAGAACAAGCTAGAGTTTACTGGGGACGTTACTTCAATTGTCGGTGTACTGATGCTACTGATATCATCTGGCCCTTGAGCTGTAGTTACTTATTATTGGATCAAACCCTGATTTCACCCCACACAACTAGGTGAAAGTACGTAAAAGGTAACTCATGATCTGTGCTGCCAGTAAAACGTACCGCCTGTTCAGAGATGGTTCCGTGTTAGATTTGCTGTTCATGATAATAGTGACCCTGACTGCTGGGACGGGACCTTTGCCAGACCGTAAGAATGGCTCTAACCAACCGCCCTCGGAACCTGACTGTCGGGACCAGCTGCGTAGGTTGGACCGTTCTGCTGGGAATGCGGGTTGCTATTTGCGGCTACTTGGAATGCTGTGGTGAAAGGGAAGGGGTGAAAACCTGAAGAAATCCATTTAGGTGAGATTTCGACTGGCCAACCCCGAGTTTCCCACTTTGATGGTTGGGGGGTGTAAACTGTGAATGTTAGTAACTTCGGGGGGTTTTGTAAATACCTGTCTATATACTCCCTACGTTTGTACTGTACAAATACGTATGTTCCTCACATTTTAGAGGATATGGGATGGTGTCTACCCAGGCAGCAATGGCTTAGGGGTGCTTTAATGTCAACTCCCCTAGATTTAGGCTGTCTGGGTGATAAGTTGCATTAAATATCTTAAAATGTATTTTCTAATTAAATATGCCAGCCAAATGTTCAAAATCAGTTTCTCGTTATGCTGCCCACCCCTTTCCCTTCTTTTCGACTAGAAACAGGAATATAGACGGCAACTTTACACAAAAGCTTGGAGCATTGGAAGATGTTATGCTATGCCCATCATCGGTGAGCGCAGCGATATCGGATTTGAGAGGCTCCTTGGGAATGACTTTCGAGCCTTACGGCCACTGATCCCCCTCCCCTCTCTTCTCTATCCAGAGGCTTGCCACGTCAGCTTCGTTTCAGAAAATCCTTCCAGCTGAATCTCACGTTAAACAAGTTCACATTCTCACCAGAGCAGTGAGTAGTATGTACCTACTAGCTATTGCTAAATTCAAGCAAAACCTCAACAACTACTGTACATGTACAGAGGTGAGACTGCATGTGCTGAACTTAGCGTGATCCTATACTGAACAACATTATTGGAGAGTACTTCTCTTCAAAGAGAAAAGGCGAGACTCTTGCGGCGGATGACCATATTGTGCCCTGGTGATTACAGGCCTCTCCTGAATGGTTGGAGGCTATACAGATGCTGCCCTCATTCATCCAGGCTTCATTTGCAAGTCTGCAAAGGAGCCTGTTTGTAGCATTGTTTCTATCAGATTGCATTGTAACTAAGCCTCTTGCTGGCGGCGACTTGAATCATATTATGCTCATGTTTGAATATTTCATTCAAATCCAAACACTCACAATTTTTCGATAGCAAAATTCCTAGATTTTCTATAAGATGCTGTCCTGCGTCTGGCTCAGCCCACAGCTTCTCAATTTCCTCCTAAGTTAAGAACTATTTCAAATTCGCCAGTTGAGGCGAGCCGACACCTGAGCTAAGTTCGGATCCAAAGCCATATACCGCCGCATCAAGCTGGCAATCATGCCAGTAAATTTGGCGGCACCCTATCATACCGCCCAACAATTTTAGGAAAGCCTCCCCAAGCTGGAAATGGAATGTTAAGCCGGTTCCAATTCACAAGCTTAACCGCTTCCACGTATACCTTCGTCGCTCGGGCATCAGGCCAGATGTCAGAGCTAGGGAGACAAACTAACTATGCTGGGACAGGCCTGCATCATAGCGACTTCACGTAGTATTAAAACATTGGTGGTATACCTCCTAGGTCGTTGTCCCGTACTCTGCTGTCCCACCTAAAGAGCAACATGGGGTCCATTCAATCAGTCAGCTCGTAGAGCTCCATACGCTCTTAGTTGCCTTCGAGACAGGTTGTGTTTAGACTCATGTCTACTCCGTAGAGCGTGCGGGAACGCAGGGGTAGGGCAAAGTTGTTGCTGTAAGCAGTCTGCAGAGGGAAAGGAAGTACTGTACCTCGTACCGTTGATTCGATCACCATCACCATCGCCCAATACAAGTTTCTATGATGTGGTAGAGCAAGCTTCGACAGCCAGTTATTGAACGGTTCCAGCTCCATACGACAGTTAATTTCTCGAAGTATGCTGCCGCTATATCACTAAATCTCAATGTGGGACGGAGAGGATTGGTCGGTCTCGAGAGAGGAAAGCCTCCCTTACGCTATTCAATCTGAACATCACGTGTCGACTCTTGTATTTCGGCATGGGTTTCTACCTGCACATTGCAATTTCGTACTCCTGCGGTTAATGGAAAAGAAATGCTCAGACAGTATGGGAGCAGTCGGCCCGGTAAACTAGTCGGACAGCAAGAGGGTTTTGCTCACAGAATAGTTGATTATTAAGGGGAAACAATCGCTATTAATGATCTTGAGAATCTGGTGTAAATTTTACTACTAACAGTTCCCCAGTCAAACATAAACCGATTGTGCTATTGCTAATTGATTCCGGTCCCACTGAAACCACCGCGTGACAAAAAATCATAGTTGCCAGATCAAACCTGATATACAATATCCAAGGCCTTTTCTCTCTTTTTCCATTCATTCATAATTCTAGCGTATCAAAATGCTCATAACATCAGGCAATTTCATGCAGTTCATGGTACTACATAATGAGTGTGGCGTATGTCGCAACAACTGAGTAAAACCATTAGCCTCTTGAGATTCAAAGGAATAGCGACGAACGGAATCATTGAAGAAAAAGGGATAAGTGTATCAGATACAAGGCCTTGTCAAAGGCGGTGGTCATCAATGTATAGACTATGTTGACCGTCGTGATAAAATTGTAAAGAGAATCATCATGCAAATGCGGGTGCCGAGAGACTAAGAAAAGGAACAGTAGGAATACATACCTAAATTGTAGAAACCTTTATCAACAACTCAAAACTGTGTTTCGTCTTGAAGCATGAGTTAGCGACGGGACAGGTTTTCCTTCAACATCGTGTTCGACAGCAGTCAAAATAAATCAGGTATGGACTGTATCGTCTTCGTCGACAGAAGTCGACTTGGACATATGCTTGTCTTTTTAATGTCATATATCATCATGAAGATGTAGGAGGAGCGTGGCGGTTGATGCGACATACAGTCAATAGTAATTAAAACTCGTTGGTGGTTACCAGTCTAGCAGGCGTCTGTGTTTAGGTTAAAGTTAGTGAGAACTTCATTAAATGCATAGATGATATCAAAGGAACATATTATTTTCAGAAAGGCATGAATGGTATTGAAAAAAAATGTTGTCTGCATCGAAAACTCGGATAAGACTCGTCATCTAGGGAATCATCATAGAATATATAGGAATCACCACTTGGAATGTTTCATGTACACACCTTACACGTCTGGTTTACAAACCGGATATACAAGCGGCAGAGAGTATTACCCATTGTCATTACTCTGTAACAGTAAAAAATATTAGAAATGAGTCTGGGCATTGAATTCGTCATAGCTGATAATATTGGAGTTAAGAATCAGTGGGCTAGGTTTTCTAGGCCTGCCACAAAAAGGGCATATCCGTCATAACCGGGTTGATGTATCAACACCGTCGGAGCCCAGTGCCATTCATCCTGGAAGGTATCGGTGGTGGTGGATCAAGGAAATCGTGGCAAGGGCTCTTACAGAATGGAGCTCGAAGCTTCCACCAAGGTCGGTGGGAGCTACTGCTTTTCGGATCAATGGATCAACAAGGTCATCTGTTCAATATTGACAGGTTAGCGGATGCAATAATGTGCAATATATATTGATGAAAGCGAGAGCATGAGGGAAATTTTGAATCAGTAATAGCCATTTTATATCGTCAACAACCCGAAGGTCTCGGCCGGTAATTTCCAGCGTATATTATACGAAAAATGATCATCATAGGAGGCAGTAAGAGTGTGGTTTGAGTAGGAGAAAGAGCATACCATATAGTGATTCCAGAATCTAAGTCATAGTTCGTAGTCAGGGATCTATGATTCAGGTTTAAGGTCAGTTTAGAACTTCTTCAAGCTGATAGCTGAATCTCAACGTAGGAATGAATTAAATCAATATCAGTCTGACGTGCAACGTAGTTTCACACCCCAAAGGGGTCAAAGACTCTAGTTTTGCGGTTGTGCGGAATCATCACCAAAAGGGAGTGAAAGAAGAGTGAGTAGCTGGGAAAACAAGCAGAAATAACATACGAGATTAGTACTAACTCCAAAAACAGTATGATGGGCACCGAAGAAGCATAGGCATCGTATTAAGGGGTCATATTATTCTCGCGACACAATTTGTTGAGAAGAAGCTTCCCGAATAAATTGGAATCTGTTGCTTGATTGTTGATGGTGGATGAAGAAGCTGTGCAAAGAAAAAAATCGAGCTTTTCAATGAGTGGCTTACCGAGGCGCCTTTCCTAATACGGTTACAGCGTTAGATGGCATCCTGTTTGCATTGTTTGGCATGACATTATCACGTGGCATATCTATCCCTGCTTTACTCCGTATATTGTGCTTGCTTGCTTCTGCTCATCGAACTTTTCCCTTTATGTCTTTCCCACGGTTAGTTTCTTCCAGTATATATTATTGAATGTTCTGATTATTTTTATTGGGCAAATAGATGAGAAAAATTGAGATGTAAAGCAAGAGTATATAGATTTTAGTCAAACTTATGTTCTTGCTCTAGTTATGTTTTGTTAAGGCTTTTGGAGGCGGCTCTAGGCTGAGTAGGTAGAACGCCCATGTGACTGGCTTGCTTTTAAGCGATCCTGGACGCTGAACAAACTGTTCAGCTGCTCGCTCATCGACAAGTGCCCACGACTAGGGCTACGATCACCCCTCCCTACGTTGGGCTGTTTTCTCATCAAGTCAATGGCTGTTTTGTTCGCATTTTTGGATCCCTCCCAGATGGAGAACTGGCAGTTCCGCAACAGTTATAGAGCCGCGTTGGCATATTAATCGGGCTGGGAACATGATCGATTCCACGCGACAATTTATAATTGCACTCGCTGTACCTGCGACCTCCTTGCCAAACATCCGCACCACCACCCCCTCGTCGTTTTTATTTTAAATGCCAGGTTCCTGATTATTCTTGGTTTTTTTTTAAATTTTTGTGATTTCGATGAACCAGATGGATGCCAAACCAACCCGCCTCGAAAGTGGGGATAGCCGGGCCAAACTCGAAAATAATCCGGATGGCCGGAGTTCCTAAATATCGACGCAATAGCAAACCTCATAGTGGGGGTTCTACGACTTACTACATACATGCTCACTACGCAGGAGGGTTATGGCTCAACACCGACTCGGACAGCGAGCTGGAGACTAGGGGTGATGGAGAATAATAGCAACCCAAACCATATGCGGTACCTTTATTTTATTTTATTTTATATTTATATTTATATTTGTTTTATGCTTTGACTTTTTGAGTCTCCGGTTGTCCACGGGACGAACTGGGTTTCACCCTTACCAAGATGCGGACGGACAGGTGGAATAGAGGATCCCGGTTGGCCAGCCTTTGCCTGTGTTTTCCGCATTTTTTCAACCCATTAAGCAGAGTAGGTAGTTAAGAAGTTAATTGACTGATTGCAGGTTTGATGATGCTCCGAGGTATGCTCTGGCCCAATATTAATCATTCCGACTCTCCCCTTGCTCCCCACGTATATCACTCCTCTATTCCATTACTTTCCCCCGCACAATTTAATGACCTTTGCTTTTTGATTGAATTTTTATCCCTTCTTCATTCTCAATCTTGATATCTGTCGGGTTCTGTGTTCTTCCAGACAAACTCTATAAACTTAATCTACCTCTGCTTGCTTCTCTTAATTAAAAAGCTATCACCAGCGTTTCTCTCTCCTCCCCGACTTTTCCATCAAATTCTTCAGAATCCGTCAATATGGCTGATGCGAACGGTTCCTCTACTCCCCCTGTGGGCCAGGAAAAGATCAACACTGACATCATCTCTCTCACACGCTTCCTGACAGAGGAGCAATCAAAACACCCAGAAGCCACTGGCGACTTCACGTATGTTGATATTCTCTCAAAATAAACCTCAACGAATTTTATAATTTTATTACATACCTAAGTTAATACCCCTTGATTTTATTACAGCCTTCTTTGTCATGCCCTCCAGTTCTCCTTCAAATCTATTTCATATTACATCCGACGAGCTACCTTAATCAATCTCACCGGCCTTGCGGGTTCCTCCAACACTACCGGCGATGACCAAAAGAAGCTGGATGTTATTGGAAATGACTTATTCATTGCAGCAATGCGCGGATCTGGCAAATGTCGGATACTTGTCTCCGAAGAAGAGGAGGAAGCCATTATTTTCGACGAGAGCCCAGATGCGCGATATGCCGTCGTTTGCGACCCCATCGACGGCTCCTCCAATCTAGATGCTGGTGTGTCAGTCGGTACCATTTTCGGGATTTTCAAACTTCCAGATGAAGTCCTTGGCCCGAACAACACTGTCACCGCCAAAGACATCCTCCGCCCAGGAACCGAACTCGTTGCCTCCGGATTCACCATGTACGGCGCCTCTGCACAACTCGTAATTACCATGAAGGGAGGGACAGTCAATGGTTTCACCATGGATACCTCCCTGGGCGAGTTTATCCTTACCCACCCCAACATGCGTCTCCCCGCCAAGCGCGCAATCTACAGCGTTAACGAAGGAAACTCCATGTACTGGGACGAATGGGTCACTGAATATTTCAAGGAGCTGAAATATCCTGCGAATGGCAAGCCCTACAGCGCTCGATACATCGGTAGCATGGTCGCAGATGCCTACCGGACACTGCTTTACGGAGGTGTCTTTGCCTACCCGGCAGACAAGAAGAGTCCCAAGGGGAAACTGCGAATCCTATACGAATGTGCACCCATGGCCCTGGTGTTTGAGAATGCGGGAGGCCAGGCGCTCAATTCCAACATGGAGAGACTCCTTACCATTGCCCCGGAGGATATCCATGACCGCAGTGGTGTCTTCTTAGGCAGCTACGACGAGGTCGAGAAGGTCAAGGCTTTCCACCAAAAGTATGCCAAGTAAACAGGGGTTTTTCTTTTTCTTGCTCTTCTTCCAGATGTTCCGACCAGCGTTCAACCTATATCGCTTTGCGCCTTACTTTTCCCTGGATGTGTTCTGACTACATATATACATATCATATTTGAGAATGACATTTTATACAGAGTAAGTGTGTAAAATTGCCTACTATTTTTATTATGTAAATAGCAGCACGCAATAATGAGATATACAATATATATACCTTCTTTGATATTCCCCTGTAAATTGACTCCGTTGTTACATTTGGCCATATTCCCAACACAGCCACAATTACGCAGAAACCGTTCGTTGCCGACATTTTGCATGTTTTCCAAGTGCCAGAAGACGGTTCCTGATTGGAGGAGAATCTAATCCCCCTGCATCACAAACTCTTTCCTTCCACACTTTTTCTCACTTGTCCCTTTCTCACCGCGAACGACTTATGGCTACATCCACATCCTCTAGGGCCGGGGGCGGAATGAATATCCGCGCCATACTGCTCTGCAAATCTAGATATTCTACACGCAGATGCTCATCATTTCATGTGGGAAAATTCTACTCTACCATGTCTACCGAATCGGTAAAAGGGGGGGCGGGGGGCGACGAGGCACTACACCATGGACTGCACTTAGAGGACTCACTCAGCAGGCAGGGATCAGGATGCCTGATTTGTTAATCATCCAAATTCTCAGCTGCCCGCACCCTAAAATAAAAATAAAAAGCGTGGGGTTCAAGCGCAGCATCTAGGAGCGGCCAGTTGCAAATACGCTGGAACTAGTAACCAAGAGTTAACCACCTGCAACAGATAGCATTCCAAACCTGGTGACGAACGATATTTTACCACCAGTCGGCCTACCCCGTGACGTCTGCGGGTTCCAAAGTTCATCCATTTCATGATTGCATCAAATTTTGACAGATTCTGCAATGGGGCCATCGTTGTACTAAAGAATACTAGTTCACGCCCCAATGCATGTGTGAGAGTGACAAATGAATTGTGTTGGCCACTTAAATTGAGACTGACAACTCCCAGAGCAGAATGATTCACACACTGGGGATGATGTGGTGTTGCCCTCCTCCGCTCACCATTGGATAAATGTTGATATTTATATATATCCATCTTTGCCTTGCTCGGAATTGGGTGCGTAGAGCTGTTACGCTTAATCAGTTTGAACTAGCTATGCAAGCGCATTTTCATTTCGAACCTGATCATCCTGGCCGACAATTCTCTGTGATACTCCATCCTCCTCTACAACCCAACATATCATTCGTGCATTTAACAGTTTTTACACCATCATGAGCGGCATTCATCAACTCATTTATCAGGTTCGACTAGGCTTTTCTACTCTACACTTGAATTTCAATCACAGGGCTCACGCATATCCAAATACTTCGACAGCCCTGGGTACAAAGCATGTGTGGCATTGTCCCTGTCTCACAATCCTGAATTGTTTGCTCATCCAAAGAAATCGCACTGTGCAGGTGCCGTACAATGCAAATTCTACTATTGTTTGAGAGCAAGCACACAGAAGCAATGGAGACCTCCGAGCCAGAGCGTTTTCATGGAGTCCCATATTGCCTAAGATTGTTTGATGACACCGAGCGCCACAGGATTTTGAATTTTCAAGCACAGTGACTTATCGTTGTGTTGGGATAGTAATTTCCTGGATGGATTGAGTGATATTCTGGCCTCGCCCGGAGTAAGCCTGGTAACCCATTATTATGTGTAAGATTGATGGGCTCCCCTTTCACACGAGCCGAGGAATGGGAGAGGGAAATATAGAACCAAAGTGTCAGGATTGGCGACTCTCTTTAGGCCTCCGGGCTTAATTGTATGATATTATACCCGTTCTACGTGGTCTGTTGAGCCTTAATCATTCATTATTGGAAGCTTATCGGGCTTAACATATATGAATGTGTCGTCCTTGAGGAAGCGCTGTCAAAAAGGGTAAGGTACGCCAAGTTCCATCGGATCTTCCGATCCCATATCGCACCAGGGGCATGAATCCGAATTGGATGGAAAATGTCTTTGATCGGCTGAATGATAAATTAAGTTTCGTTTTGTTGAGTAGAGAGAAATTTCTCATTCTAGAAATTTGAAGGCCAAAATCCTCCAACATGAACTTGTGGCTGGCTACTCTCTTTTTGTGATACTTAATTTGAAAGTTAATGCCCGTGCAATGCAGCCAGCTGCCCAGCGTATCATGTCATGTGCCTTGTTTAAGTTTGGCAGTGTTGCGGGGGAACTAGTTGATGATGATGATGATATCTGAGAGCTTGCCGTTTTTGCCATTACCTCGCAACTTATTAATGGGATATTGATTGGCTGTAAATTACAGACAGTGAACGGCTTGGCCTGGAGGAAGCCCAGTATGCGGAATATACTAGCTTGAAATAGACTAGGCGTGTAATATTTTACCACGTACTTACAATACCGTTGTACTGTCAGGTGCTTTGCCCGCAATAACATTCATGGACCTCGGCCGAGTCTGGGGAGAACCGCGACGAAAGCCGGCTGTTCGAGCCTGTGAGACTGGAGTCGACTGGGCTGGAGAGAGCTTGTGAAAAGCTTCATTTCCTCTTCGCCTGTCTCTCACTCTCTCCTTTCATCCCTCTTCCTCATCTCTTCTTCATCTTTATCTACCATACCCCTCTCTGTAAGAAGTACAACACCTTATCCGATACTTCCTCTGTTTCTATCGGATCTCCAGCCATGGCTCCCAGAGTTATCGTCGTTGGTGGTGGCTGTAAGCTTGCACCTTGCTCCTGTGTCCCGTTGTCTTATTATCACTTTACTAACAGATGATGATGTTGATGATCCAACAGTGTCTGGCCTCAGCGCTGCTCACACAGTCTATCTGAATGGTGGCAATGTCCTTGTTCTTGACAAGCAAAGTAAGCGCAATACCTACCTAGTTACATCTGCTTGCTTCCCTGCCACAAGTTATCTAACCATATTTTCTTTCTGCGCAGACTTTTTTGGCGGTAACTCCACCAAGGCCACTTCAGGCATCAACGGTGCTCTCACACGAACACAAACCGATCTCGGTATTGCAGACAGTGTGAAGCAGTTCTATGAGGATACGCTTAAATCTGCCAGAGACAAGGCTCGCCCAGAGTTGATCAAGGTCCTTACTTACAACTCCGCCTCTGCCATTCACTGGCTGCAGGAGATCTTCAACCTTGATCTTACTCTCGTTTCGCGGCTTGGGTTCGTAAACCTTCGATTCATTGCCTTTGTTCCCATCTACCTACTCATCGCTGCAATAAATACCCTTGCAAATATAACCAGGTCAGCAATTTGCTAATTTTCGGTCTCTTTATATAGAGGGCATTCGTTCCCCCGTACACATCGTGGCCATGATGCCAAGTTCCCCGGTATGGCTATCACATATGCTCTAATGCAGCGCCTCGAAGAACTCACGGAAAGTGAGCCAAACCGCGTCCAGGTGCTCAAGAAGGCCCGCGTAACCGCAGTCAATAAGGAGGGAAACAACATCACGGGCGTCACCTATGAATACAACGGCGAGACTCACACCGCTGACGGCGTTGTTGTTTTGGCAACTGGTGGATATGCTGCTGATTTCACGGAAGATTCTCTCCTGAAAAAGTGGAGGCCAGACACCTTCAATCTGTCCAGCACCAACGGTGTCCATGCCACTGGTGATGGTCAGAAGATGCTCATGGCCATTGGTGCTAATGGTATTGATATGGATAAAGTCCAGGTCCACCCAACTGGTCTCATTGATCCTAAAGATCCTGACTCCAAGTGGAAATTTTTGGCTGCTGAAGGTATTCTCATCCTCCAGTCTTTTTTCTATATTTTGTGTCCCTAAAAAAGAAAGGACGATTTGACTAATAATAATAATGGAAAAATAGCTCTTCGTGGTGAGGGAGGTCTCCTCCTTAACTCCGATGGCCAGCGATTTGCTGATGAGCTGGGCCACCGAGACTATGTCTCTGGTGAAATGTGGAAAGAGAAGGAGAAGGGCAAGTGGCCCATCCGCCTTATCCTTAATAGCAAGGCTTCCAATGTCCTCGACTTCCACACTCGCCACTATGCCGGCCGTGGCCTGATGAAGAAGATGACCGGCAAAGAGCTGGCCAAAGAAATTGGCTGCGGAGAGGCCGCCCTCAGGAAGACCTTCGATGATTACAATCAGATCGCTGATGGCAAAAAGAAGGATCCCTTTGGGAAGAAATTCTTTCACAATGGCCCTGTGAATGTTGATGATACCTTCTATGTTGCCCTCATGCAGCCTGTTCTCCACTTCACCATGGGTGGAATTGAGATCAATGACAAGGCTCAAGTGTTGAACGCAAAAAAGAAGCCATT
The DNA here is from genome assembly GCA_002110485.1 of Emergomyces orientalis. Taxonomy (NCBI): domain Eukaryota; kingdom Fungi; phylum Ascomycota; class Eurotiomycetes; order Onygenales; family Ajellomycetaceae; genus Emergomyces; species Emergomyces orientalis. Next base: position 76,964 of record MOWL01000049.1, read on the forward strand.
TGAGGGGCTGTTTGCCTGCGGTGAGCTTGCTGGTGGTGTTCATGGTGCCAACCGCCTTGGTGGCTCCTCTCTTCTAGGCTGTGTCGTTTACGGGCGCGTTGCTGGTGACTCTGCCAGCCAATACCTCTTCCAGCAGCTCCTCTCCAACCCGTCAGCTACTGCCTCATCGCGCTTGAACCAGATCTCTCTGCACATCGACCCGTCCCAACCCGGCAAGGTGTCCGTTGAATGGACTACTCCATCTGGTGGAAATGGTAGCTCAACATCTGTCCAAGCCGCCGCTGCCCCTTCCACAACAGCCACTGCACCGGCCAAGGCCGCAGATGGTGCTGCAGACATCGCGAACTTCAAGGTCCCAGAGAAGGAGTTCACAATGGAAGAGGTTGCCAAGCACAACAAGAAGGATGATCTATGGATTGTTGTCAAAGGTGTCGTGATGGATGTCTCCAATTGGCTCGACGAACACCCTGGTGGAGCCCAAGCTCTGTTCAGCCATATGGGCAAGGATGCAACAGAAGGTAAGCGCGTGTCATTTCTTCAGCTGTTTTCTTTTTTTTTCCTCTTGCATTTTCACGAGGAAAACTTGAAACGCTAACAACGTTCTTTTGTTTTGGAATTTAGAATTCGAAATGCTTCACGACGACGAAGTCATCCCCAAGTATGCCTCGCATATTGTCATCGGACGAGTTAAGGGCCAGACTCCCAATTTAGAATACTAAATTAATCTTCCCCTTTGACATCGTCTCATTACCCCCATCCAATTGGCCCACCTCACTAGACCATGAATTTTACTCTTCTTTGGGCTCTCTTAACTACAAGATCCACAGAAACGAAATCGCCCTTGTACATTTATATTAACACCACCATTACCATCGCAACTACCATTTCCTTCTCTAATTGAAAAAATTTAAATAAAAATAAAAAACCAGAAATTTTTGCATGGAGCGGATCGGTGGGATGATATTTTACCTTTTCATATCCTCTCTATCTCTTTGTCTTTTTTATTCACTTTCAATTTACACATACATGAATGTTTGAAATCTAAATACCTTTTTTTCTTTGTGTACATGATTACGGTTTTTTTCACTCTTTTATTTTAAAATGCATTTTCTAGATCTAGAAAATGAAAGAGTATCTGTGCCTTTTTTTTTCTTATTTAATTTAGGTAGTTATGTAGCTGAATGGCTCGATGCCAGACTTCTCTGAGTCTGAAAGTTCTGAACTCGGGCAGTGCAAAAAACAAAGAAATCAATTTAACAACTAGTTGGGTACCTATTTCAGTACTCATGGAAGAGCTTGTCAACAGATCTGACGACAGAAGTCAACTATTTATTCAATATTAACGTCAAATATGCAACATCAAAGCGCCTCTATTCATTCTCTATACTCATCATACAGCCCATCAATAAACTCCGTCAAATCCGCCTGGTGAACAGTGGCAAACACGCTGCCTAACACGTACAGAATAACCCCTGCAAATAGTATGTTGACACGTTGCAATACAGTAATTCCATTATCTTCATCATCAACATCACCCTTGCCAAGAAAGCCATCTCCATATCTATTTTCATGAAGAGAGCGGCCAGCTTCCCATTCATCACAGATCCTTCGACACAGCTCGGAATTATCCGTAACGACACCGTCAATCTGATGTCGTATGCTCCATCGCATGAACGACTCATCATTCACTGTCCAAGCAAATACTTTGTGCTGCGCATTCTTGGCATCTGCAAGGAACTGAGCACCGCCAGGACCCATCAAAGCTTTCAATTTGATGTTGAAGGTAATTTGGGGGATTTGTAGAAATTGCCGGGCGTATACTAGTGAATAGGAGATCAGGGAAACTGGGAATGCGGGAAGATATGCGTGGCATAATGAGAGGAATTCAGCCTGAAGAATAATTAAGTTTGAATCAGTTGTTACTTTGCTGAAACTTGCTACAGGGTCAATGTGCTCAAAGTATGTATAATATAAAAAATGAACAGGTGAACTCACTGTCCAACAACCAAGAATTATTTTCTCTTTCCATGGTTTATGTTCTGAAGGAATGGAGTGCACTTTATTGGCAATCGCACGCATTATATTTTCCGCGTGGTTATCAAGCTATTGAACTAGTATATCAGTATGGTGCCGGATTACACAACAAAAAGAACTATTGAAATAAGAGTTTGGTGGGGGGTGGGGAGGGGGGTGTGGATATAATAAATGGAAAAAGTAAACCTTTATATCTAATAGAAGCCATATATGTTTCCCTTCGGGCGCAGAAATACATCGTAACAAATCAACCAGGCGTAGCATGGGTTCGAAGGGTTCTCTTGTCGTTTGCAGAGAGCTCAGATACTGCCAATCACAATCGATAATCCGTTTGTTGATACCAAAGCATCGTTGTAGGGTCGCATCCTTAGGGGAATTATCAGAGTGTGAAACCGCAAAGCAAATAAATGAAAATGTGAAAAGTATGATAAGAAGCATCTGCATACGTGAGAAAGGACAACCTCCCCATCTCTGGAAAGATGCACGTCAGTCTCAAGGACCTGTGCTCCAACGCTGATAGCATGAGTAAATGCGCTCATGGTATTCTCCGGGTACTTGGCCTTGAAGCCACGGTGAGCAATGGTCAATGGTTTGGCTCGCGCTACATCCTTGTTCCCGCCTGCATCTGCCCATGGTGCTATTTTGTATATTAGTTATAAGTATTGATCTGGACCACCTTCTTCTAGGGCCTTCAAATGGAAGTTTTACCCTCAGGAAAGTAAGCAACTGTCTCAAGTGACTTTGATGAGAGTGAAGTTGGCCGGCGAGCTTTCAAGCTGTACTTGAATGTTGTCATAACATCTTCAAAGAGTGGAGTTTCCGCATCCATGATAAAGACGGTAGGTCTAATCACGGCCAGCTATCAGGTATAAGCGAGAATATGTGCCTTCTTCCTGAAGAAAATACGGCCAGTCGAACAGCCAGATCAACTGGGGAAATGGCTAGATAGCAGACGGTGATGTTGCTTGAGAGCCCTTTCTCACACAAGACAATATGTAAAATATATGTGAATATCCTGCCCCCCCCCTCCCCCGGGTCACAGCACGAAACCAATTAATTTTATGCGAACAGTATAAAAAAGGGAAGATAGGGATTTAGCATTGATTGGATCACGGGCACTTGGCATTTCAAAAGGAAATCGACAGTGGGCATCAATATAACATATGAAGATATTGATACCTTATCTATCCCTTTTCTGATATTTTTGCTATCAACCTGAAGGGAAGGTAATTAGATATGAAATGACTTGTTGAAAACAATTGCTGGATAAACGATGAATGGCTAGTAGATTCAACGGCAAGAGCGGAAAAGAAAGGCAAACGAAGAGGGGTGAAGGGAAGGGAAGAGAAGAGAAGAACCGCCATTATTATTGCTGTCAACAGTATGGGGTCGGGTCAAAAGTAATTTAGATGGCTGCACTAAGGGACTGATAGAGAAACCATAGTTGATACCTGAGCTGCACCAGAGTTTGTGTCGCCCCTCCCCCAGTGTTACAAACCAACATCAGGTTCTGTCACTCGTTACCGAGGAAGAGGGTTTTTAACAAAACAACGCTAACCGAAACTGAACTCGCAGAAATGTCATAACTCTTGAAAAGGAAATAGATTGGCCTTAGAATAACCAAGGTCAACAGGTGTGGGGGGGATTCTGTCCGGAATGGGTCAAAGATTGCTAAAAATGGACAGTGAATCAAAATGATGACATCCCAAGACCTTGCAGGGTGCTGCCCTGACCTCCCCCAATCCGGCAAGGCCAATGCTGCAGCGGCCCAGCTGATTACTTTGCACCAATCACTGGCCTTACGATAGTATCCCTGCAGGGAAAAATAAACCCCCTCTTCTGCATAATAAATACGCTAGCTCAATACGTGGACGGGCAAAATAGAACAAGATACGGAGTAGCATCCTTCATATCTCACCTGTCTGTTAAGTATCACAGTTCCTTCTGCGAAGATATCTAAACTTTCCACCAGAAGTCAAATCAGCAGACCCCTGACCCACATATTTGATTGTAAACTTACCGTGCTAAGTAAGAGGGCAAAGCTGGGAGTATTGATTGACTTGTTCCATGTTACGGAAAAAGCAGACCGCACAGGTTTGATGAGGTCTATCAAAGTGAAAGGAGGTGGCGTTAGATGTGTAGGAATGGCTGAAATGAAATCATGAAATTGTTCCACACAGGCGGGGAAAAGCAAGTGGTTAAATATTTAACTGAATAGTCAGTGTGTCTTAACAATTGGGAGTTTTCTATACCTTTGTATTCGAAGGTCGCTTGCTACACGCAGGAGTCCGCCAGTAATATAATTTAGAATTCCAGAGCTCCTAATCTCCCCACAGGTACACAGTATACCTACGTATGGATGAGGTCATGCATGGAGATTGATTCCAGCCATTCCAGAGCTCAGCTGGAACCCCAATGCTTTGTCGTTTCCGAAGAAAGGTAGAGAGAGACCTGCCCTTCTGTGCAAACTACCGAGTCCCCCTCAAGACCACTCTTAAGAATGAGTAGTTGCTTGTTATCTCTCCTCAGTGATTGATTGATTGATTGATTGATTCCTAAGCCAATGTTTGCATCCTTATGGGCGCTACGTGGCTGTTTTGGTGGGCCCGCCAGGGCTCACCTGGTTCGTTAATTACTAAGAACTCGCTAAATACATGAGTGTTCAGAGCCCTTATGGGGCCCTGTGGGTTTTACCCTCTCCATCTTATACACCTTTTCTAAAGCCTATGACTCTTTACATACATACATGAGTGGGATCTGTGAGTTTCACCTCTCTTCTTCATGTTGCATTCCATTGGAATTGAGGTGTCTTTTACCGGCATCCCTGAAGCCTTGGGCTTTGGGCCAGAGGAGTGTCCTATCTGTTTTAACTGGGATTGATCTATGATGAGAGCTAAGAGAGCTATTGAGGCATCATTCAGTCTTCAACTCATTCTAAAAGAGAGGTGGCAGCTCCTTCAGCTGTAGCATGAAGAGTGTACTAAATTGTATTACAGTCTCATTGTCTGCTTCAATCTCATCTTGTTGTTCAACTTCTCTGAATTGTTTGAGAAGTTTTGTGTGTAACATGAGCTGCACTGCTTTCTTTGCAAGTGTTGGCTCTGTGAGAATATATTGTAGATTGTGTGTGTGATTCTCTGAGGCTCATATTGTTTGATGTTGAATGTTGTTGTAGTCTGGGCAGTCAAGAAGAATGTGTTGGATTGTCTGATGTGTGCTTCAGTTGCAGAGACAGAATGGGTCCTCAACTGCTGCAATGCGGTGTAGATAATCCTTTAGATGTATTTTGCCTGTTCACATTTGAGTAAGCACTGAGCTGGCATGTCTGTGCAGCTCATGATGTTTCCTCAATACCTCGGATGGGCCGCTATGCATGCGCCGCAGGTGTTGTCCATTGGGATGATCTCAGTGTTTTGTCCACTGTGTCTGGGTATTCTGTTTGGTGTCGGTCCTCGCCAAGGAGTGTTGCTGTGGGAGGAAAAGGTTCAGAGAATCTGCTTTCTTTTCATAGTGTGAATCATGTGGTGACTCTCTTCATTCTGGTGCTTGTTTGATGATCAAGTCCGCTATTTCATTTCCTGGGATGCCCACGTGTGCGGGGATTCAGTACACGCTGACACAGGCCTTGAGAGTATCACAGAGTTTGGTGATTTGTAGTGTGAGGTTCTGAGCAGATCTGATGCTAGTGTTGAGATTGCGCAGTGTTCTGATTGCAGCTTGATTATCAGTGAAGATTGTCATCTGTGTGTCTGAGGAGGTGAGATCTCCTGTGCCCCTTGTAGCACATCTTGTTATTGCCAGGTCCAGGGCAAGGTAGATGCCTGCAAGTTCAGCCGCGTACACTGTTTGATGATTGTCTGTCCTCATGTAGGCGGACTTCTCCTCGCCTGTGAATGGGGAGATCGCTGCCGCGCCCACATGCTCATTGATGCCGCTGCCATCCGTGTAATATATCGCTGTGTTGGCGTCACCGAGGACTATTTGATTGTGTTTGAGGATGGCCTTCTCTGTGTCTTCTTCGATGATTGTGTTGGGGGGTGTCCATCATGGGGGGACTGTGTAGGGTGTGGTCTGTTCAATGTTGTCGATGTGTCGACTCAGTGATCATGGAACTACCCAGGTAGTTCCAAAGTCTTTTCCAAACTACGTCTAGTTGATGCGTAGTACATCGTAGTGCGTCTGCGCTAACTTTGTCGGATACGCTAACTAACAAAGAGGAACACAATCCTCATGACAACCCTCCATAAATGAGTTTCCAACCAACAACAAGGTGTCGAGTTCATTGTTGGCTCTGTGTCGAGATGCCATCGTCGTGGAATGACATTAAATAAAAAGTTTCTTGACCTCTGCATATTTTATCAACGTCTAAGGCACCATGTCCGCTGATGTGGGCCTTTCTGAGGTCTAGCAGCCTATCAAACAAATTTTAGCTACCACCTAGCTTTTGCGGCATACACATTCTCTTTCATGATTCTCTCTTAGTGATCTATAACAAGAGGAGCGGCAAGTTGCCACAGCCTGTCCTTGGCTTGATCGCTGGAGATGAAAGATACAATGCAGAGGCCATCATCCTTGACACGCACGAAATATACGGCGCCACTCGATATCTAGTTCGCTGGGGAGGCTGGGGCCCTGGAGACACCTGGGAAGCAGAAGAGCATATTGCAGAATCCGAAGCATTTAACATCTTCCTGGAACAAGAATCCCAGCATGACACGACCCGTACAATGGCCCGAAGACGGAAGGCCCAGGAAGCGTGGGCTGACTTGGAACAATTTCATGGAGCCCGGAATAATATAGCAGCACCCATTTTGATGGAAGGAGCCTGGACGCTTCATAATGACTTAGAGGGGAAAATATGGTTTATAAGTGAGGAGATAAAGAAGTATATATACAGTACATGCAAATAGGTGCCGCCAAAGCCACCCCTCCGCTCCCTCCCCGTTTACCTCCCCCCTTCCGCCTCCACCCTCTCCGCCCGCTTCACTTTCCTCATAACCTCCAAATACTCATTAACTCTTTTCTCGGCCCAAATACAACCGCCCAGCGTCATCGAGCTTAGCTGTAGAAACACCTTGAATTGCGGAGTCAGGCCGCGGTAGATGCGTGAGATAGGGGCGAGGTTGGCGGAGAGGGAGGTTAAGGGGCGGTAGGGAAGCGGGGTCCGCGGGGCTGGTTTGGGTTTGGGTTCGGGGTGCCCGTGGGGGCCGGGTGTTGAAGTGGTTGGGGTTGAGGAGTTGTTGGAGGGAGAGGGAGAGGAGGCGAAGCGGAGTGGGTGTGGAAGGAGGAGGATTAGATGCGCGAGGATGGAGATTGAGCCGAACTGGAGGGGGGTTTGAGAGGGCGTGCTTTCGTTAGTGGTGTTTTCTTCATTTTTTAATCTTTTTAATCTTCAGGCTTTGATATATGTATATAAATGGAGGAGAAAGAAGAGCACGGTCTTATTTTTCTTTCTTTCCTTTTTTCGTCCTCTTTTATTAATTTAATTTAAATGGATTTTAACGTACACGAGCGGCGCCGGTGAAGAACCCTTTCATTGCTTCTTGCATGACTTCGGGTGGTGGCTCAATGTTTCCGCGCTGGTTGGAAGGGGGCGGCATTGTTATATTTTATATGTATGAGTTATGTTGTAGGCGGGTACTGGATAAGGTGGGTTCAACTACATATGTATATGAGCTTCTCGTCTGGGCCCGATCGCGGAGTGATGCAGCGGAGCAGCGGCGGGGAGTTAAGGTGGGCTTAGGAGTTGAAGCGGCATATAGGGCCAGATAAGATGTAGCCCGGGGTTATTCCAAAGCAATATGTGGCGAATTTATAAGTACCACACATTGAAACAGAGATATTTATATACGTAGATATTTAGAGCTTCTTCGTCTCCTTCTCGTCCGCGTTGTAGTTGTCTTTCAAGTTTTGCTGTCGCCGCCTCGGCTTCAAATATGCCAAAGCGCAACTATTAGAGGAAAACGGAAATACATTGATCCGACCCAAATAAAAATATGTCGTTGGCGGCCAAAGATTGTAACTCATACTAGTAGTCAGGGAACAATTTAATCGACATCGTCTTCTGTCACCACATTTGCTCCTCTGCTCCTCTGCAAAATACATACATCTCAATTAAATAACTAATATCCACGTACCACCCTAAGCCCACGTAAAATCGACCAAAAACAACCTACGCACCTCTCACTCCTCAATCCATTATGTTCCCCCCCCGCCGCACCACAACCCTCACCCGCCTAACTAACGAGACCAAGGTGCAAGTCTCCCTTTCGCTTGATGGCGGTGTGCTTCCGCCCTACGAACCATGCGAGCACTTCCCACAGACAAACGCGGAGGAATCGTCCTGCATAATACCAGTCCCTGAAGCAGCACATGCCACTCAGTTCACTGCCACACAGCAAATCACCATAAACACCGGCATCGGGTTCCTGGACCACCTCCTACATGCGCTGGCGAAACATGCTGGGTGGAGTTTGGCAGTGAGATGTAAAGGGGACTTGATCAGTTAGTCACCCCCCCACCACGGCAGGCCCCCAAATATTCTATGGCATTTTGTCCGAGTACTGTCTTTGTTCTCGAAATTTTGATAGCGTGTCTACTCTCGCCATCCGTCTGTTCATGGACGGACCAAGATTTTTAATATGATTATCTTATATTTGGAACAAAAGAGAAGAAAGAAATGCTAAGTTACCCCTGTAGTCGACGACCACCACACAACAGAAGACACTTTCCTTGCGCTCGGCACCGCTTTCACTGAAGCGCTAGGCCCGCGCCTCTCCCTTGTCCGCTTTGCCCGCGGTGATGCACCCCTCGACGAGGCCCTCTCGTGGGCTGTAATTGACATCTCCTCTCGGCCCTACAGTGTGATAAATCTAGGGCTGAAGCGGGAGAAGGTCGGCAACTTGAGCACGGAGATGATTTCGCATGGGCTTGAGAGCTTCGCGCAGGCGGCGGGTGTCACATTGCATGTTGGTTGTGTGTATGGGGATAATGATCATCATCGGGCGGAGAGTGCTTTCAAGGCTTTTGCGGTGGCGACGAGACAGGCTTGTCGGAGAAGAGGGGAGGGAGAAGTTGGGGGGGGGGGGAGGTGGGGAGTACGAAGGGGGTGTTGTAGGTTTTTTTATTTAATTTTTTGTCGTTCGGGTTTGAATTTCCTTTCTCTCCCTTCCCTTTTTTGTTTAGATCTTTAAATTTTCATTTTCATTTATATATTTTTAATCGGCTGAAAAGGTGGCGCGTTTGCTGTTTTGTCCATTTTGTGTATGAACTTCATACTCGAGAATTCCTTACCCTATGACAGTCCCACGGATGCTTTATCTCGTCCCGGAATCTTCCCTTTTGCATGAAGAAATTAATACCCTTTTACCTTATATTTCTTCTTTCTTTTTTGTTTCTTTCAACCTTTCACCCTTTTGGTTTATTTTCAGTTTATTCGCGTGATATTTCTCCCACTTTTTCTATTTTCAACCGTTCTTTAAGAATACTGAAGGACCCAGGAGTTGGAAGGATTTGCATTGGGTTAAGAAAGGATATAATTTTAGGTTTAATGTAGTTAAACTATCAATCTTGCGTGCAATCTTTGGGCACGGCCTCACCAGAGTAGTCTCAGTGACGAATTCAGTACAAGTCGCTCAATTCTATATTTATTTTTGCACTGGACATCACGTGCCCGCACCTGCAAAAGGGTTCAACAACCTAAGATATTTTAGTACAATAGTGTCTGCGCCCCCTATTTACGGATTTTTGAGACAGCGGCCTTCAACAAACTTGAGCGGAGAGCGCTGCAATTGTTCGAATGATTTTCTACATCCCACAGCGCTATCGCGCGTTGTTCTTAACTACTCTCCTGCTTCTCACTTGCCTCGCAGCAGCCACAAGCTTACACAAGAAGATACCAACTGAAACGCTCTCAGTGTCAGAGATTGAAGACAAGCTGCAAGTACGGGCGACATATTCGCAGACTTGAAACTAGAAAGTAGAATGTCATAGCTGATTGATCAATTGAGCCAGGAATGTCCTTTTGTCAAAGAACTGAATGCGCATAAACTTGCAACAAGACCTGAAACAACGAGCTTCACATCACATATCTTTGCGGTGCTCTTCCCCGGCAGTCCGGCGGTAAATGCTATATTAGCTACATTCTACATATCAGGACCACCCAGTATGCTGCTTATAAATTGACCCTAACACTGACCCTTGCTCACAATTGGCAGACTTCCTCCTCGCCTTATGTCCTCCAAACATCAATCCATCCTCTTTGTCCGTGATGGTTGCATTTGCGGTTGGTGGACTTCTCGGTGATACCCTCTTTCACCTTCTGCCAGAGATATTCCTAGGTGAAGATTCTCTAGAACATGTCCGCTTCGTCCTCGTCGAACCGAATAGAAACATCCTTCTTGGTCTTGCTATTCTTGTAGGGTTCATGACATTCGTGGCCATGGACAAGGCACTCCGTATCGCTACCGGAGCAGCGGACAGGCACAATCATAAGCACAGCCCTAGCCATGCGGTGGAAGATAGTATCGCAATATCCTCCAGCTCCATAACCTCCAACGGGAAAAACAAAGGCGAGCTAAGGAAACGCAAGTCAGACTCCAAAACCGAACCCAGTATCCTTTCGGAGATCAGCCAGAAGGAAATAAGCCCCAGCACCAAGCTAGGCGGATATCTCAACCTAATTGCGGACTTCACTCATAACATTACTGATGGCCTTGCTATGTCCTCATCCTTCTACGCCTCCCCAACCATCGGCGCAACCACTACTGTTGCTGTTTTTTTTCATGAAATCCCTCATGAGGTTGGCGACTTTGCACTACTGATCCAATCAGGCTTCTCTAAGCGGAAGGCAATGGGCGCTCAATTCGTCACTGCCATTGGAGCATTTCTAGGAACTTTTATTGGAATTGCGGTTCAAGAGTTTGGTGGCAAAAGCGAAGCAGGAGCCTTCTCAGATGCTGGGGCGATGGCATCACAAACAGGCATATTTGGTACGAGTTTGACAATGAAAGATCTGCTACTTCCTTTTACTGCAGGCACATTCTTGTATGTGGGCACTGTTGCAGTTATACCTGAACTATTAGAGACCGGCAAGAACAAAGGGGAGGAGATGAGAAAGACAGCTAAGCAGTTTACTGCTATGGCGGCTGGGGCAGGGATTATGCTTTGGTAAGTTTGATTGCGGATTACATATTTGGTAACTAGGTAGGTTTGTTCTGCTTACTGATTTCTTCTTTCTATCTAGGATATCGTGGTCCTGAACGAAGCGTTACCCCTTCGACTTAATATGACTGAAAAGCGAAAGGACGAGCATCAATGACATGGCTTAGCCTAGTCAACGAGTTAAGAATTTCTTCCTCACTGCCCTTCACATATTAAGTCTAATGCTCTAAAAGATTTAAATAGGCTTATCTATATTAAAACAGCTCTTCGCACATCTAGGTAGAGTATATAATGCATTGCAGATCCGGAATATACAGCCAAATGACTTTAGATACTTCAATTATAAAATTGGCATTTCCCGCATATTTCATTTCTTGAACTGTCGTCTTTTGTGTAAATCGTTTAGGTAGGTAGGAAAGGGTTAGTTAGATTCTTTAGAAAGTTTCTATTATTCGGTTATGTAGTTCGTAAAAGGTTATACCGTAAAGAACGATGGGAATATAGGTGTACGACAGGAGCCGTTCTTACTTGTCCTTGTTAAAAATGTTTCACGATACACAACTCAGCAGTCAAGAATGAAACAAAAAGGAAATGCAAAGATGAACTAAATGCACCATGACCAAAAATGAAAAGGGGAAGAGCAACTCCCAACCTCATCGAGAGATATAGAAAATATTGAAAAGGAGAAAAGAGAGAGAGATATACATAAAATAAAATAAAATGAAACCATTCTAATTAGTGAAAAACCAAGGGAAAAAAGGAATGAAAATCAGTTCACTCATTATAATGATATACCTGTAAGAAAAAGGAAGTATTAGCGAAAAGTGCCTCACCGGTCATGGTCGGTGAATGTGGTGCCAAATGGCATTCTCCATGCGAGGAACTCACAAAATAATTAGGCAATCCAAAGCACGACCAGCCGAGCCTTCGCGCCATCTTCGCAAAACCTTCCGTTTCTAACATGTGGTAGAAAGGGAACGCGGGGAACATTGCGCCATCGCGATGAACGTCTGCCTTTACCATCAGCGCCGTTCCCCCCACTCCATCAAGTGATATTATTTTATTGACATCTCGATTCGGGGATTTGTCGGCCAGGTGCGCCATCAGTGTTCTATACGTTGGCAGTTCTGCATATCCCTCCAGCATAATTTCATCCGGTCCCATAGCCTTGGCTATTTCTAGTGACCGTGCACTGTCTACCCACGAATTGTAATCATACGGTCGTGTATCCATCTGCTTAGTTTCCGGATTTCGGAAATGTTGGTAGCAGTTAGGTACGATGACCGGTTTGTTGTGTTTTGTCAGGTCTTGAATCAGGGTTGCAGGGGTCTCGACAATATCAGCGTCGAGCCAAAGAACCCAAGATGTTGAAGGCCCCAGTGTTGTAAAAAGAAGGCTGTTTCGTGCTCTGCTCATAGCTTCCCGTCGTTTCTTCTGGTTTACCATTTTGTGTCGTTCCTTTTCATCCTGAGAAATAATTGGGGGATCGAAATCTTGCCGTAGGATAGTAATGCTAGCAAATCTATCATCAACAGGCCCTGATTGGGTCTGTTTAATAGCAGCTTGCAGCGCTGATACTGCAGCATTGCCCTCCCGCGTTTTCGGGATAATAAATCCTAGAGAGATGTATTGATGTGGGTATGAGAGTTTCACCAAATTGTCCCAATATCCTACGTAGAATCGGGCTAGCGGTGTGAGGATGAGGACGCGCTCATGGTTTTTGATCGAGTCAGTTGTCGCAGTATTGTTGTTCAGGTTGTATCGGATAACTGGGGGCGGCGCACGACGGCCATTCGCTTTCATCGGGGGTTCCTTTAGGAAGGGTTTGGTAGGAGGAGAGAGGCTGTTCTCAGCCGCATAGGTTTTCCGCTCTTGAGAAGTCGACCCAGAGGCAGAAGTCGACGTAGGAGAGAAGATAAAAAAAAGGAAGCCAACTGAGAGTAGACCAGCTAGAATGAGGGTTATAGGGTTGGTTCTTCGTAGCGAGCGCGGGACGGCCATCTCGGCCTTTTGGTGAGGGGTGCAACGGATAGGACGCTATGAAACCAAAGGAGTAGAGCACAATATTAAAAAAATGGGTCTAATAATAATTTTTATCCCACTGGGATCGTTTGTTATTTAGTATGGTGCAGTGCTGTGCTCGAGGACATATTTCACGGTGTGATTGTAAAGGAATGGAGGAAGAGGATAAGCGGAGCAAAAGATCAACAACGATTAAGAAGGGAAGTCGTAGTCGAAGAAGAAATAATAACACCTACCCCGCAGTAGTACTAAGGGATAGGTTTGAGCGAAGAAGTGAAGAAGAGAGGCGTAGTTGAGTGGAGAGTTAAAACGGGAGAAGTTGAAGATAGAAGATGACAAGACAAATATGATGTTTCTCTTTTTTTTTGCAGGAAACTCCTGGAGCCAATCAATCTCAATCACAAAAGGAGCTCCTTGGTCACCCACTCGAAGAAACAATACTATCCGTAAGTGTCCCGGGCTCAAATTCAAAGCCCAACAGCAAACTAGGGATAATGACCTGTAGCAATTTTAGACAAACAGGAAATTGACCTGGATATCCTGTATTTACATCCCGAGTCGCTCCCTGAAACGTTGTCAGCCGTCCATCACGTGACAAACAGTTGGCTCACATTCTATTCAGCCGCCTCGTGGGCAACCCTCCATGTTACCCCTTTTTCACCATGAAAGAGATCCAAAATTTCACGAGTTGGAAGACCACTTCGGCCACGTGGAGGTGGAGGTGAAGGTAAACGCCATATTTTCTTTAGAAGTGAAATCGAATGGAAAGCTATTCCTTATGGCTTCCCCCCACAACGACATGGAGAAACCGCAATGCGTGTGGAACTCGATTAGAACGGACGGCAAACACTCGCCCAGTCCAAGCCCATTGGGCAGTGCCCCAAGTCTGATTAGGCAATAAGATTGACACATTGTCGATTGATGACTGCGGGAAGTATGTTATGATCTATATCGAATATTGGCGGGCGACTGTAAATGAACTGACCGCCCCATGCATTGTTAAACGTCATTGTTTAATTTATGAATTGAAGAATCACGCCCAAACTAACATTCAAAATTATTTCAAATCCTTACCCCAGCTCCTTTCTAACAAATCCGTCCTGAAATGAACATTGATGAGTTGATCGATGATCTCGTCCGCTCACAAAACAGTGGTTTAACAGGGAGGATGGGAAGAATAAGAGTTTGGCAGCAAGCAACAAGGACAAGAACATGGCAAATAATACTCAAAGTGATGACCACAAATGATGACACAATAGGGATTAACTCAAGGCAGTCTGATGGTTGCAACAGTGGCTAGGGCAGTCAATTCAACACATTGACATTCTTCTGATCAAATACCCACTGTTCTGACGTCAAATGCGGCTACTGCATTAACTAAGTCTGGATACATTGAGACAATATGCACTTTGAAGAATTGGAAAGATCCGTCACGAGATTGGCAGACTATCCACTCGGAGATCAGTTACTTCATCGAGAGAATTAATCCAGCAATCAATTCCACGAAGTACCTGTTAATTTTGCGTGCTTCTTTAAAATAAAATAAAAAAGCCTACATAACAGAAATCCTCCAGCCAACACTGATAACTCTGATTCATGGAAGACAATGAATATATCATCTCAAAACAGAAGTGAAGAAGAATTTCTTTTTACATAAGGACTGCTGGACTGCTCAGAGATTCCGCCGAAAAAAGGGAGTTGATTTCTATGATACACACATTCCTTTTGCTTCTGTCCCAAAATGCAGTGGCATGTACAGCATATATACTACTTCTGGTTGATTTTATGACACCATTTTTATCAAACGCAGGACTCCCCCCAAAGAACACTTCTATATGAAACAGCCCACCAGTTCTAAAATGGCGCTAGCAGAGCTTGTCTGCTACTACTCCGTACTCCGTACAATCCTCATGATCTCAAAAAAAGCTCCCCACCTGTTGATTTAATCTTCTTTGTGGAAATATTAGGAGTAAGTGGTTTACCTCGTCGAAATACATTACAATTGAAGGCCCCTCATTTCATAAGAATAAACAGATATACTTCATCTTATTCACAAATAAGATTAAGTATTGAATCCTCCAGAGATTGTTTTGAAAGTTGTGGTTTCACTGATTGGCAGATTGCTTTGCCGCCGAAAACCTTGATTCCATTAAGCATTATTTAGGTAAGGAAGTTGACAAAATAAAAAAGGATGTGGGATATCATAGTTCGCCTCCATTAAAGCAATGCTTGATGAATATGAGATGGCGAATCATAGAGCCGCAAGAACAACCATTAAGGTGTCATCTAGTTCCCTCTCTATAATGAAGCTTTTGAGGAACGAAATATTGACAAGCGGTTGGCTCTATCGAGCACCTCGCCAAGCACACATGCTCTGATACCTTTCCCATGACTACCAGGCTCCTCCAATAGTCCACACGTGCTGAGCGGTGGCGAACCGCCTGTTCCACTACCTGCGCACAGCAACTGATTATTACATTTAGAGCACTGTAAGTGAAGCTTGGAAGGCCTCGCCCTTGAAACGTATACGCATTTTGAGTGGAAGTTCGCCAGAGGTCCACTCGCGTGGAATTTCTCCAAACTGGCGATCATCGCCCTGACCACTATGCCCCACAAAGAAGATGGCCGAAAAACCGTGATTTGGCTGTATGGATTGCTCAATGGACTGGAGTTTTTGCCCTTTGACCATATGGTCATCATGCGACTGCTTGCGTATTCGTTTGTTTTCATTTTTTCCTTGTTTTAATTTTTTGCTGGTTGAGATCTTTTACACCAAATGGTAAATCAAATTTGGCCAAAAAAGAATTTACCTTTTTCAAATTTTGAGATCAGGAATCTCAATACTCTTAACTCATAGGGGGCCTTATCAGTGTCATTCAATCTCTATAGGCATATAAGTTATTTCTGTGTATTTTCAGTGATGGTGGGTTTTCAGATAAAGAGTAGGAGGAACTATACTTCAGACCAACTGATTTGCTCAGCTAGTCCTATAAAATACAACCATCTGGTATTGCAGTCCATTCATAATCATCCTTCTCTTCTCGTAGGCTCTCATCCACCTCACCTCACCCCCCAATTATAAAATCCAACACCTTTCCCTCTCTTTCTACCCCCCATCTCTCCATCCCCTCCGCCATTGCCTCCGCAAAATCTTTATCAAACCTCTCCCCACTCTCTTTATACGCCACCCGCCCATTCCTCCACGTTACCCAGCTCTCCACAAATAGCCCCTCAGTCGCCCTCACCAACCCAAGCGCCACATCCACCATAGCCGGTTCATCTTCACTGCAATAAAACACCGTCGCCCCACACGTTCCACAAAACGCCCTCCTTGCCATCTTCGAGGACACAAAGGTCTTTGTCGTGCCAATGGTCAAATCAGGCCCAACAGCCGGCTCCAGCAGGTGCAACGGCAGGAACGTCCACGCGGTCACATGCGTGCCGTTCAGCAAGCGGCAATCATCACAGAGATCCAGGCTCGCGACCCACTTGCGCGGGTCGGTGGGTGAGACAAATTTGCTCAGCTTGGGGTCGTCGAGGACGGCTTGCGTTGGGCGGGGGAAGGTAAAGGACACCCCACCGCAGTGGCATTCGGCCCGCAGTTGTTCCTCCTTACCATCTGCGCCGCCGAATTCGGCCTTGGGCGGTGATGGGGCTGGGGGGAGGATGCGGTTATCGTTTGGTGGGAGGAAATGGCCCGTATGGACCTTCATATCGCGCCCGCCGATACGCGAGAGGAGTTGATGTAGTCCCATCCCTCCTGGGGCAGAGTCGGTGAAGATGTGTTTGTCGATTCGGAAATTAGACGGGCTGTGGTCAGTGAAGATGGAAGTGGCGACAGTCCAGTGTCGATCGTCGGCGCCGCGTTGCTCTACCTCCTCTTCCTTGCTACTGATAGGTTTCACAGGCCAGATGTCGCCAATTTGACAGCCGCAGGTACTGCAGAAGACGCGCTCGCACAAGGCACTACTGGTATGTTTGTACCTGGTCAGGGCGTGTGGGCCTGAGGGCGCGACCCATTGTGGGGTTATACCCGCGGGCAGCGGCGCATGGAAGATGCACAGCGTCCCATGCGTGTAGCGACAAATGCCGCAGTGGCAGATATGCGTGGGTAGTGGGAGTGAGGTGGTGGGAACAGTGAGATTGTAGTGCACGGCGCGGCAGAAACAGTGGGCTGTGAGGGTTTTGGTGAGGACTTGAGTTGCCATCTTTTCTCCTTTGTTTTCTGGCCTTCTTTTATGAGCAAGTTAAATACACTAGAAAGTGTGATTTTGGCTTCATAATATAGATTTGCTTATATTTGGGACGATCTTCGCGGGGGTGTGACATGCAATTAAGCCTTTACCCCTCCCGGGATATTCAGGGATGCTTCCCCCATGCTGGCCA
This sequence comes from Emergomyces orientalis, assembly GCA_002110485.1. NCBI lineage: Eukaryota > Fungi > Ascomycota > Eurotiomycetes > Onygenales > Ajellomycetaceae > Emergomyces > Emergomyces orientalis. Next base: position 94,568 of record MOWL01000049.1, read on the forward strand.
AGAGCCGCATCGTTGCTTCGAATTGTCATTAAAACACGAGCTCAGGTGACAAAGTGTCGTCGTGGCCGTCCAGTAGTTTGCCATCCAATGAGGTTGGTTGTGATTATTTATGCATATACGAGGTCGTGGATGGCAACTGGTTGTTCGTTCATGAAGAGATGCGCCCCGGCAATCCCCGCTTGTATCAGCTTAATCGCGGGTTCAATGTCAAAGGTCCCCAGCTTGAAGCCCCTTCACAGAGGAATATCAAAGCAAAGTGTGATAGACCCATTTTGGAAAAAAACCTGGGGTTTCGTTTTATTTACCCTGCTTTTTTTGTTCTGGAATTTATAGCAAAAGACGAATGTTTGTTAATCGTTTAAATTTTTCGAGCCTCGTCCCCGCATTACTATCTCCTCACAGACCACAAATCTACCCCAACTCCGCAAAGAACTAATCTATCCTTTACTGCTCCCTGTTCATCTCTATCACCCTCACCAATCTGCCTTCTAAAACTGCCCATAGAGGACATATCTGCCACTGCTGTGTACACATCTTGCAGTAAGGATACACTAATTCCATCCTTGCCAGATTTCGTAGAATCCAATTCGGCCGACCAGAGTTTGAGACGCTGGTCGTTCCCGGATGATGCGATGAGAAAATGAGATACTGAATGGCCTTGCCTACCCATACACGCCAGCCGAGAATGTTTCTCCAGGACAGATATAGCAGTGACGGCAGATGCGTGTGCTTGAGGTAATGAAAGTGTGGAAAATGAATTTCTGGCGTGGTCGGAGTTCACACCACCACCGATTCGAAGACGGGAAATTGAGATGGCATTATCGTCCCCACCAGCTACAATTAGACACTCCTTTTCGAATAGGGACAATACCTCCATGGCTTTGATGCTGCTTTGGTGAATGCAGTGCTGATGTTGCCAGCTTATTGTCCGCGGCTCTGTAAGCGTTATGCTTCCTGGGAGTTGTTTCAAGCCATCGTCGGCAACAGAAAATATACCTCTGAGGCTTTCGGATATGTCCCAGGTGGCAATGTGTCCGTCTGTGGAAGCAGTAATCAATGATAAGCCTGAGCCCGATCTGGAGAAGTTTATCTGTGTAAGGCAGTTTGTTGTGTATTTGCCTCTGCTGAGGACACTGAACGAACTGCCAGAAGCGGTGGAGAGGTAGTGGAAAATCTTCCTTGTTAGCTGGCATCGAAAACTGAAGGAAGGCTCACGCATACCTTGATAGTTGAATTGGAATATCCTAAACAGAGAAGGAACGAATCCTCTCTCTCTTCTGGGGTGAAGATCTTCAGAACATCAAAACTGGTGATCCGAAGGTCCGAATCTGCTGCCGTCTTTGGACACTCCCCTTCGCATATGGCCCCCATTCCAAAACCGGGAATTGATCGGAGTCTCCAGACATAGAATTCTTCAGCTCCGGCGCTACTGAATAAAAGCTTTCCGCATGGTGACCATTGTAGGTGCTGGATTCCCGCATTGTGCTTTTTCAAATTTCGGAGGCAACGCAAACTACCGCACGACTTGTCGGAGTTCGTTTCATCAAGAAGGGATATATGAATCATCGTATCCTCACCTCCCGTGGCGATGATTCTATGTTGATTCCCTCCATCTTCAAATGGGACCTCCGAAATAGCCATTACTTTGATTTCTCGTCCATGGTTACCAAAAATTACAGCACGGTGTAATAAGGTTGTTTTGCTAAACAGGTTAAATGTAGATGCTTTTGTCCATGCAAAAGTCTCACATTCAGCATCCGCATGATACGGGTTGTAGGCCCAGATCCGATGAGCACCTCCGCATTCAATAGTTGCTCGTTCAGTTTGGGTGGACTCATTCCATATGATGAATTCGGTGCTTTTAAACCCGTAGAGGATCAAGTCATTAGTGACTTTGTCAAAATAGGCACCCTCAATATAAGGCCCAAATGGTGGGGCCACTTTATGAATGGTTTGGAGAGTCAGGGAAGATTTCGGATTCCCGGTCCTAGTTAGTGAGTGAATACAGTAATACCCATCTCTCCCTGTAGTCAGAATTCGCTCCCCCTGGTGATGAGATTGCGGTAGCGGAATGATCAATGTTACCGTGTCTCTTGAATGCAAATTTAAAATGGTGAGCTCTGCAACAACTGACTGAGAATCTCTGGCATTTTTCAGGTCGAAAACACTTAGATGGCCGGTTTTAGCCCCTAATATTAACCACGACCTGCGTTCAATGAGAACGGCACTGGTTGTTAGGAAGGAGGGTGGCAGATCCAGAGGTATTTTCGTAAAGTCCTCAGGTGAATTTTTGTCGCTAATTAAAAATAAATTTGTGTTTTGTGTTCCCAATGATGTTGTGACAACGGCGACAGAGGAGATAAGATCCATATTGTGATCATATGTTGCCTGGGAGGAAGCAAAGAGTATACCTGTTATCTTTTTTTCAAGCTGAGCCAATGTAAAAACATCTCTGGTGTCATTCTTGTACCACCACAGAGTGCCTTTCACGTCTCCTATCATCGCTATCCCTAGCTCTGGATGGCTAGCAATAGAAAACTGAGATCCGGAAGAATCCAAAACTGCAACAGTGTCCCAAGAGATTAGCGGAACATCCTCCTGATCTATCTGTTGAGATTTCACACTTTTCAGATCGGAAATACAAGCCATGGTCAGTTTCCCATGGGAAGATAACCCAACAATGCAAGTTTCTGAAACAAATGCATATCGATTCAACCTGTCATCCGATTTTTGCCTGCGCACTAGACCAGCCGTTGAGGCTAAGGGACCAAGGCGACATAGTGAAAGATCATATATATCGTATGTCTCTACCCGTGTCCCATGCCTAGATGGAGTTTCACTTGTGCCAATACTGAATGAGTGTATACTTCCGTCCGCACCTCCAGAATAAATAGTCGTCGAGTCCGATGATTTATGTACTGCCATCGACCAAATATTTTTTCCCGTATGATAGGCATGGGTTGACATATTTTGTAGAACTGTATTTTTATATGACAAAGGGTGTTCCTCTGAACGCGAGTAACATTGCAATCTCACCTCCCAAACCTGGCAGGTAGCATCTTCGCCGCGAGACACGAGCTTCAAACACGCGGTTTGTTCCGATATACTCATATCCACGAAGCAAGCGCTCCAAATCCTAGAGGTGTGCCCCCATGCTTTCGCAATGCAAGCTTCGGGATCCATATCCAAATCGTCACGGGATATATTTCCAAATCCGGTTGAACGTGTTGCTGGCCTTACGGCTACACCTTCATATGTTTTGCTTGCGACAGGCGAAGAACAGTCAGAAATATCCCAAATTCGTATTGTTCTGTCGTCGCTGCAACTTGCCAAAAACCTTTGTGTTTGGTTATTGTTCGGCCAGTGAATTTCGGGAGATATATCCACTCCAAAAATTGACCCTTCATGTCCAGCGAAAAGATGATGTATAGAAACAGAAGAGTTCCCAGACAAAGCCGAACTAGGCCACGTAGGAAGGAAACATGACCAAACAACTATTTCCCCAAAGACCGTCCCCGCAGCCGCTAGGATCTGGTCTGGTGATAGCCATGAGAGATCAGCTGAATATAGCACCGACTTCAATCCCGTCCCTATCTGGTGAAGTCGAAGGTCTGTCTGGTACGTTACAAAGTCGTCTTCCAATTCTAAACCAAAGAGAACATTATGGGCAGTTATCAAACAGGCTCTATTTGCTATGGAAAAATTTCCGTCATCATTCTCCGGACGATAGAAATTTGCAGCCAGTATCCAGTCAGGTGCGGCGCATTCAGGGCTAGCAACGGACAGTGAACCACATCCCGGATGGTCGACTTCTAAATTAAACAGTCGGAAAGACGAACCACCCCAGACGAGAAAATTGGCAACGTCGGCATCGAATTTCGTCGATGTTAAATTGGCAAGTTGAATACCATGGATGTTGTTTCTCTCAAATATTTGAATCCGATCCAGCACTGTGCCACTGGCTTCATCAACCAGATGCAGATATGGCCCGTAGCCACTTAGAATAAGTCTACCATCAGCGATATCAAGCACTCGAATCGCTGTTATTGGGAGACAGGAATCGAGGTGCTGGAAGAAATGTAAGTAAAATCAAAAAACCACTGGGTAATATTATGGAGCTTACCAACCTCAAATATGCACGACATCGATATCTCTCAATGTCAATTCTAAGGAATAGTCAACAGCTACTACCCCGAAGTCAATCATGCGTTTCGTATTATCTGAGAGAATGCTAACATGGGCTTCATCGAGGCGTTAGGTACTAGTACTAAGATGGATCTGTGCATATTTGTGGGTCACGTGAGTTGCCATGATGGCTGTTCTCAATCGCTACCTCTGCCTTGAGTGGTTTCACCTAGGTAATTGCGACGTATGCTTATAACCCGGGGGAAAGAAAAATCCATCACTGAAAATGTTGAACAAGGTACCACCTCGACATCAAACGAGACTTTGTATTTAAATGATGTGGGTGACATTTCGCTCCAAGCCCCAGCCTCAAACGCTTCCAGGGGGTAAAAAGAGGGCAGAGTCAACCATGCAGCAGCCATCCTCAAGATCGCGGCCCCCTTAACATTTGTTCATGGGATGATCGATAGTTACAGATTGTAATCTTTTCTAGTTAGATTGGTAGAGACCTTGCATATATATATACGCTCCTGTGTGTAGCCCGTTTATAGCGTGATGCCCCTTTTTATATCCATCATAGGGACGACAATAGTAATCGATAATCAATTCTAGGGGTTTCCGCTTAATGGACCAAATATAAATATATATATAGAATACCACCACGAGCCCTGACATTCCCTCGTTCCCAGCTACTCACTGCGGCTCCTCGCGCTCGAATTTCTCCCTCAAGGCCGCCAAGTCAACCCCACAAAGCTCCGCCTTCTTCACAATCCCCTTCGCCCTCTCTACAACAGGTACATCGATCATCATTCCATCCAACGTCCATGCGCCCCTCCCTTCCTCCGCCGCCTTCGCATCTGCCACAACCACCCTCACTGCCCACTCCACTTCCTTCTCTTCGGGACTAAAAACCCGCTGCACCAACTCCACCTGGGATGGATGTATACACTGCTTCCCATTAAAGCCCAAGCGCTTGCCATTCAACGCCTCATCCTCCAGTACGGCGGACGTCTTGAAGTCTGTGCAGACCAGGTCAATCGTGGAAGGCAAGTCATGCGCACGGGCGGCAGTGACGATGGCGGAGCGCGCGTAGAGGAACTCAGTTAGAGCGGGAGTTTGAGTGATGCTTAGGTCTTTAGAGAAGTCTGCTGCGGCGAAGATTAGGCCGGATAGCTGATGTGGGGTGGCGGCGCAGATTTGAGGGAGGTTTAGAATTGATTTTGCGCTCTCGATTAGGGCGATTATGGAGATTGGGGGATTATTGGACGGGTTTGAATTGGAGTGGGTGGGTTTAATGGTAGAGCGGGTGTGGGATATTACGTCGGAGATGAAGTGAAGGTCGGAGGCAGTGTCAACTTTGGGAACGACGATAGTGGTTAGGTTTGGAGATTGGAGCTGGAGTGAGGATGTGCGTGGTGAGTACGTGTGTATTAAATTTTATGGATTGGGGTGGGGCGGGGCGGGGCGGGGAGGAGGAGAGAACGAGAGGGGTTTATGTACCACTTCCGTGAGGTCAGCCAGGGCCAACCCGCTGCTGACAGAATTGATGCGCACAGCGCGCTCTTTTATGTTGGAGGGAATGGGCTGGTCAATGGTATTGCGAATTAGGGTGCGCGCTTCGGCTTTTTTGTTAGGGGTTACGCTGTCTTCCAGGTCGTATGCAACACAGTCCGCAACCAGGCTGCGAGATTTGTCCAGCATGCGCTGCGAGGAGCCCGGGACTGTGTATGAGAAGTGACATGTATCAGTGATTAATATAAAGTAACAAACTGGACATTTGAAAATGAACATACCATAGAGCAGAGCTCGGCGCAAGATGTTGCTGGTAGGAGCCATGGTGACGTAGTTCCGGGATGAATGCAATAAAATGGGATATTCTACCTACAAAAAAAAATAAAAAAAATAAAAATTTGTGGAGAGTAAATTCGATGTAGTGAAAGTTAGCGATATCTCGGTGCAAGAATTTGCAAATATATTTTGTTTGTAAAAGGGAACCTGGGCATATTAGACATGATGGGTGGTCTGTGTTTGTCAGGTGTATGAACTTTCGGCTCAGTTATCCTCGGCGAAGTTTCGAACGGAACTATATATTTATGCGCAGGTGCAGCGGAGACCGTCCGCGCTCCTGGCACCACGCCGGCCATCTACTTCCTTACTGTGGTCGCAGCGTCTATCTTTGTTAATTGATAAACAGGTTTACGCCGCAGTTTACTTATGGGCTACATAATCTGACATGCACTCATACAAGTTTCGGAACCTGCAGTTACACCCTATTATCTTGCTACATTATATAGCCCGCAGAGCCTTCGAAGGATCCTTTATTACCCAATCCGTCGCCAGGTAGCTAATATGGTCCCAAAGCAGCACCCTCAATTAACTTCCAACAGTGGTAGACCTGCTAGATTTGATATATGAAGTAAGTATTTAAATTGAAACGTACAAATTGAATTTCCAGATTGGATCGGAAGATCCAAAGGACGAAGGGGCTGGCTACGGGTCATGCGCCTGCTAAGCAGCCATCTCGCTCGCCTTTCCTCCCGACTCCTTCTCCCTCTCCTCGTTTCCGACAAAAATTAGTTCTCTCTCAGCCATGAAATGCGAGTTCAGTGTGCGTAAATGGATTCTTCTCTACTTGGGAATTAATTCTGTGTTTACGTGTAGCATATATTCCCGCTCAGATAAACTCTCAGAAAAGAGGCAAAAGATACAATCAACAACATATCTATGTATATATCTCATTGCTCTATCTAGGCTGCGGACTTTATATATATATATATACAGTATATTCGGCACTGAAGCGAGCTTCTCTTCACAGCAGAGCTCATAAATACTGAGCAAAGAAACTGTTATATGAAATATAAATTCAAGTGCAAAAAATAGGGTTGGAAACAAGGTGAGTATAAAATGAATATATCAAACTGGGAAGTTTGGTTTGAATAGCCCAAAATGCTGGACCTGTACAGATTGTGGAGGTAAGCACGCTAGAAGAAGAAGCACCCTGAGTAAAATAGCATGAGTGGCCGCTCAGAAAAGGAGAGCAAACATCATTTCAAGGAGCTCTGTCACAAACATTTAGTGATATTCTAAATGGTTAGGCGCATACGGCCATTGGGAGACCGCGGAATTTGATGTTGAATTTTTGCTGGCTCAGTACTCGAGAGTCTTCTTAATCGCATCGAAGATTCCTAAAGGACGTGGAATGTTAGTAAATCTAACCGGGACAATTTCATGACCCTCTGTGGATAGGATAAATAGTTCGCTTACTTGCAACGTCGGGCATATTAAACCTCTCATAGATCAAACCAGGGTGAATATCCCAACCAGTCACACGACTGACAGGGGCTTCCAAGCTCAAAAATGCCCCTTCTTGGATGGTGGCGGCTACTTCTGCTCCAATACCAGCATTCAACATGCTTTCATGCACAACAATTGCCCGGCCAGTTTTCCGGACACTCTCTAGGATTGTTGGTCGGTCCCAGGGATAGAGGGTGCGGAGGTCTATCAGTTCAATGTTGACACCTTTGAAAGCTTTCTCAGCGGCTTCAATTGCCGCGGAGCAGAGATAAAGAGGTTGGCCATATGATATTATAGTCAAATCTTTCCCCGGCTTGATTATATCGGCTTTGTCAAGTGAGAGTGTATATGCTTCCGTCGGGACATGTTCAACTGCTGCCCGGTACAGGATCTTGGGTTCCATGAATACTACAGGATCATTGCAATCGAGAATCGCGGATAACAAAAGGCCCTTCGCCTGAGTGGGTGATCGTGGCATGACAACTCGCAGGCCTGGGATGTGAGTAAAAAGTGACTCTGGAGACTGAGAATGATACCTTCAATTTTGGAGCTATGTTAGAAAGCTGACACATAAGTAGTGCAGGATAAAGAGTTGAATATTTCGTACAAAGCACCATGTCCTACACCTCCGCATGGCATTCGCACCACGAGTCCCCCAACATGGCTCCCTGTTGCTCCCTCCCTATATCGGAATTTGGCAGCCTCGTTGACCAGCTGGTCAAAAGCAGGATACACATAGTCCGCAAACTGAATTTCTGCCACAGGCTTCATCCCTTCAGCAGCGGCGCCAATTGCAAACCCCACAATTCCCTGTTCTGTCAGAGGGGTGTTGAATACTCTCTCTGACCCAAACTCAGTTTGTAGGTCCACAGAACAGCGGAATACTCCTCCAAAGGCAACATCCTCCCCAAACAATAGGACCTGGTCTGAGGTTGACAGGGCAGTTCGGAGGGCTGAATTGATAGATTGGTACAGGTTTATTCGTTTCGTGGCTCCGTTCTTGGGTAATTCTGAAGACGAGGATATTGTGGACGGGGAGTGATGAAGGAGCGGAGTTGTGCCATAGTTGATTGGCAAATTGAGATGTGCTGTTGGCGAGGGTGCGTGTGTGGAGTACAGACGGTGACGGCACAGCGGGCTCAGCAGCCTTTGCGCAACGTTATGAGAGAATCGTGCCATCGTCAATATAGGGAGTATATGAGCGAAGAAAAGATGGTCCTCTTGCTCGGGGACACTGGATGTTTTTTTCCTGGTGGCTATAATGGTTCCCAACGGTTTGCCGAGCGGGTTTGCGATTCCCGTGACCTCCGCCGAAGATAGCCGCTTTGGTGCCAAGCCCCGTGTGCATTGGGTTTTTTTATGCATCGGATAATCATATAATCCGCGCGGACAAATGCGCGGGTGGATATTGATCACCTGACTTCGCGTGTCTCCAATTGCTGTCCTCGTGTGGCGCAGCCGTCCAAGTGTCCATGTATGACTTGACTTCCAACACTTCGAAGGATCTCTCCACGAGACGGTCACATATTGTGCTAGGTGTTAAAGCTAGATGCCGAAATGGCGTACCAGCTCTCCTGTACCGTTTCAAACTAATTTAGAGTCCGCGGCTCACTCATCATGGGTGTTACTGGCCTCTGGACAGTGGTCAAACCCTGCGCTCGACCTATCAAGCTCGAAACCCTCAATCGAAAGCGACTTGCCGTTGACGCATCAATATGGATATACCAGTTTCTAAAGGCAGTGCGCGATAAGGAAGGAAATGCGCTTCGAAACGCTCATATCGTCGGCTTCTTCCAGCGAATATGTAAGTTACTTTACTTCGGTATCAAACCCGTTTTCGTCTTTGATGGGGGGGCGCCAACCTTGAAGCGACAGACGATTACGTCTCGGAAACAAAGAAGGGAAGGAAGAAGGGAAGATGCAGCCAGAACTGCTGGAAAGCTTTTGGCCGTCCAAATCCAGAGAAGAGCGGAGGAGGAGGTAGAGATGCAAAGACGCATGAGAGCGAACAATATTGAACCTGAGGAGGAGCTCCCAGAGAATTTCGTGTATGTGGATGAATTAAATATGACACATAACGAGAGACGGAATAATCGGCAGTTCCGCAAACAGGACGCTTATCATCTTCCTGAACTGGATGTTTCTCTTGCTGATATGGGTGCCCCGAATGATCCTCGTATAATGTCGCAGGATGAACTCGAGGAGTACGCACGCCAGTTCCATTCAGGGGAAGATATTAGCCTTTACGACTTTTCGAAGATCGATTTTAATAGTCCATTTTTTTTGAGCTTGCCTCCCAGCGATCGCTATAATATCTTAAATGCGGCAAGATTAAGGAGTAGGCTTCGAATGGGCTATTCAAAAGAACAGCTGGATAATATGTTTCCGGACCGGATGGCATTCTCGAGATTCCAAATCGAGCGCGTGAAAGAGCGGAATGATTTAACGCAGAGATTAATGCATCTTAGTGGTATGACCGAGGATGACTCTTTATATGGGATAGGCAGCAGCTCTAGAATTGCAGGGGAGAGAGGGAAGGAGTATGTACTGGTGAAAAATAACGGAGTTGAGGGAGGTTGGGCGTTGGGAGTCTTGGGAAACAAGGACGAGGGTCAGCGTAACAAACCCATTGATGTTGAAGATTACGGAAGACAAATACTTTCTGATGACTACAACGCCTTAGAAGATGAAGATGAAGAATTTGAGGATGTTCCTATTGAAGGGCTCAACAGGCTACCCAAACTACCAATATTTGATAAAGGAGTCTTTGATAAGTCACTTACCGAGAATGCCAGGGAAATCGCCGATCACCGAACAAAACGGGCAGTATATGAATCCCTAAACCAAGCTTCCCGCCAAACAGATGATTTACCTCAAAATATAGAATACAACCCTCTGTTTGTTCCAGAGGTAACCAGCCAAAGCTTGAAGAGTCTCGATGCCCTTTTTGAAGACTCGGAATTCCAAGACCACTCTGACCATGACGATCTCCGGCAGGCCATCCAAATGTCATTGGAAATCCCCGTCGACGAAGACGTCGTCAAATTAAATAGGTCATCGTGGTCTGACAGAAACCAGGACTCTGGCAAGAATGGAATTGACCGGGAAAATGTTTCGGATATGACTGATGACGATGACATGAATTTCTTTGCTGCACTGTCTAAGTCTAAAGCGATGAATATGAAGGCCAGTGCGCCGATTCCCAATCCTTTTGACGGACCACTACCTTTTGAATCCTTGAAAATCAGCAAGCCAACTACATCGACCACTCCTCCCAAGGCTGACGATGAGGCTGGGGGCTTTGAGAAACCCACATCTAAGGGTCAGGACACGACCCAGCCTCTACCTCCGTGGTTTGGCGCCAAACTTGGAGAGAAACTTTTTATAAATCGAGAAGTCGAAGACCAGTTCGACGGTGCGGATCCTTACGAGAGCGTAGGACAACGAGATAATATTCTTAGAAAAACTAAACGCGGGGAAATTATCGACGTTGATGGAAATGTGTCTCAGGGGAATGGGACAGTCGATCTTGAAACCCGTGGTGGAGGTGCCCAGGGGTGTAACGCTCCTACTCCCAAGGAGCACTCTAGTTCCAGAAGCTCCCCACCAACCTTCTCCGGGCCTAAAACCCTTCCAGCCACCGTTTCTAAGTCTGCAAACCGCGAGCACACGGAAGCAAAGGGCGTGGTTGAGCTAAGGGCGGATAAACTCGGCTCCCCTAGGCATCATGGTGAGGAAGCATACGAGTGGGAACCTACAGACGAGGAGGACAATTTCTCCAGAAAAAGCACATGGACCGAGGAATCTGATCTTGAAATGAGAGGACAACGAGCAACTCCATCTTTGAGCCTAGATTTCGAGGACATCGAAATTGCCCAGCCTTCCGAAGCGCTAAAGAATATGACTGAAATTTACAATACCTCGGATGAGATAGCTCAACAATACGATTCTATACAGTATACTCATGATGGTGATGATTTTTCAGACCCTGAGGACGTTGAATTAATGCACCAGCTCATGAAGGAGGCTGAAGAGCATGCGCGGTTTGCATCGACTTTAAACTCTAAAAGCGAGACCGAAAATGCGTTCAATTATGAGCAAGAATTGAAACAGCTCCGTTCGCAACAAAAGAAGGACCGGCGAGACGCGGATGAAATTTCTCACATTATGATTACGGAGTGTCAGGAATTGCTCAGACTGTTCGGGCTGCCTTACATCACTGCCCCAATGGAAGCAGAAGCTCAATGCGCGGAGCTGTTGTCATTGGGCTTGGTGGACGGCGTCGTGACTGATGATAGCGACATTTTCTTATTTGGCGGTACTCGCGTTTACAAGAACATGTTCAACCAAGCCAAATTTGTGGAATGTTATATCAGCAGCGACCTTGAAAAAGAATACAATCTCGATCGCCGAAAACTTATCCAGTTTGCTCACCTACTGGGAAGCGACTATACCGAAGGGATACCTGGTGTGGGTCCTGTCACCGCCCTTGAAATTCTCACTGAATTTCCGACATTGGAAGATTTTAGGGATTGGTGGTCTCAAGTGCAAATGGGTGCTAAACTCCCGGAAGAAAGCCACTCTGCTTTCCGAAAGAAGTTCAAGAAGAACGCTACGAAGCTATTCCTTCCTCCAGGCTTTCCTGATAACCGCGTCGATACTGCCTATCTTGAACCGGAGGTAGACTCCGATCCCTCAGCATTTCAGTGGGGCGTACCTGATCTTAATGCTCTACGCCAATTCCTAATGTCTACCATCGGATGGAGTCAGGAGAGAACGGATGAGGTTCTTGTTCCAGTTATTCGTGATATGAATCGCAGAGAACAGGAGGGCACTCAATCCAATATTACCAACTTCTTCCAAGGGGCTCAGGGAGCGGGTGCATTTGCTCCCCATCGACGCCCGGGTGGGAAAAGCAGGATGGAGAAAGCGTTTAGTCGATTAAGACACCAGGCTCAAACGAAGCAGCAGAGGGGTGGCCGGGTTTCGAACGACGAGAAAAAGTACAAGCCCTCTGGTTCCAAGCTTTCAACAAAACACGCACGGAGGAAAAGATCTACAGATAAAGGGTTCGATACGTCCGACGATCACGATACCTCCTCTGATAATGAAAATGAGAAGTCAGCCCACAAGCCTTCAAAGAAGCGAAAAATGACAGAACACATGATGGAGGCGTGATGTATGACTTGAATGATAATTAAATTTATGTGAATATACTAGCATCCTTTCGTATATTGTACCAACTGAAGTTGAGTTTTTTAGTGAGCATATAATTGAAATATACAGAAAGATAGATACATGTAGTAGTGTATATAATAATCATGACATGAAGACTGTAGGAGTAGTGTATAGAGAATGATATGCAACTATCTGTTTTATGCTTTGTAACAATGGCATTATTCACAAATCTTTATTATTTAAAATCTAAAGCTACAACTTGTGCAATAAGTGAAGGTGCTTGTTTGAATAATTTGAGTTAACATGAAGTTAGCAGAATACGAAGCACATGTGTGACGATTTTTTATTTTATTTTATAAAAGCTGTCTTGCGGTGAAAGAACAGCAGTTCAGCAGAATTATCACTTCTGAACTGAATCTCTTGAATCAGTCAAATTAAAATTGGGATTAGCTGAGATGTATTCCTGATTTTCACTCACTTTTGTTGGCAAAAATTTCAAGGGTAGTACTGCAGCTCAAGAACTAACCATACTACGTAAGCTGCTCACAATCAAGGTCGAATCAGACTTACTCCCTCGGCGCTTAACTATTATCATCTCGGCGACATTCAGGTAAAGCTGGGTGAAGCGCTAGCTGGGGTAGCTATAGCAAATACCCCTGAAGCTTGAGCAATCATCGGTCTGTGGTCCAGTAATGCTTCCACTTTTTTCATGAACGAATTCCCGCCTTACTTATCTCTCCTTCATTGGCTTGGCAAGGGGTCCGGAGGCCGTCACAAGGCCGGGTTCCCTCATTTATGAATGCGTTCAGTGGGATCACCCCCGTTGGATCACAGGGGGTTTCGGGGCCTTTGGTGGTGCATATTCACCTAACCTTTCTCAGCATGCGTTCTGCATGGGAGAAAAGTACGATCCGTACACCTAGCTCTGAGTAGATACTGCAAAAAATTGCCTAAAACCCATCGACTCTTTGATAGAATCTTCATCATTTTCTACCTGAAGCAAGTGTTCCCTAGTGTTTTTCGTTAGCTCTTCTTTGTATTTCAATGCTCCAACTACTAATCAAATTTCATGAAGTGATATGTACAGTACATATTTCTCGCACATTCTCGACATACATCTAGATTCAGCTCTATATTTAACGTCACCGCCTCAGCGCCCGAGTTAGATTCGAATGAAACCTACCTAAGAGAAAAAATCTGGGGAATATGAATAAAATCACCTCTCTGGATGCTGTCTTCAAGCTGTGTGAGACATGCCTGGTAAATGTCTGTTAATGAAATTGTCAGTGAGCTTTTATTTGAACTAGAAAGTTAGGTCTTACAGTCTAGCCACCGGACCAAAAGGACCCTCAAGAGCTCCTGGCACTTGCCAGGCGGCTCTTAATAACTATAAATAAGTACTGCTGAAAGCCCTAAATTCGAATGCTCGCCCTCTGAGCATTATTTGTGAACAATGGAATTTAAACCACATTGAAGATTACCCGAGTCGAGAATTTGCGCTGATACATCCAAGTTTGTATAATTATTTCTGCCAATCATTTAAATATAAGAATGCGTAAATGTCCTTGGGGTATTGAAGCTTTCAAACGCGAGGAAAGAATTTATAGATACGCGAAATTATGTTGACCATTCATATGTTGATTAGTAGAGCACTAAAATAAAGGGGAAGGCTAACGATATATAATGGGGAACTGCAGAAATCCGAAGTTAAAAAACCCCTGAAGCTCAATTGAATTAGGGCTTAGCTGCATCTCATGGGTATGCCAAGGCTCCGATGAAGCTTTCTGCTTAGAAATTTTCCGCTAACTATAAATGTTTATCATTCTTCATGAAATATTGGCATCGCGCGGCTGGAGCTTTGAAGTAAGAATCTAGGCTCCGAGATTTGATCAAGGCGCTTTTGTTTCCGTATTGTGATGGAGCTCCGCATCTCACAATCCCGGGCCTGCGAGACTGACTAGTATGACACCTTCTACCTTGCTGGCAGCTCGGCAGTTACACAACAATGCTGGGAATAATCTCTCTCCAGTATATTCCGACAGATGCTCTACCGCAAGATAGCTACCAACAACGGCTAGCGATCCGCTAGAAATAACCCTTGCTATCGCCCCTTTTCAATTTAGTTTATAGCTCTCACTCTATATTAAGCTGATTCTGCGTGCTTGAGTTAATGTGACGAATAGCTGAAGCATGAAGAGCCATGATGAACCCTCAGCTTTTTTTAGCTATTTATTAAACCATTTGATTGCTGCTGCATCACAGAACAGTGATTTCTTCCTAACCACAACGCTCATTACTTTTCTTACGTTCTTTATTCTACCATTTGACTGCTGCTGTAGCATAGAGCAGTAACTTCTTTCTAACTACGACTCTCATTAATTTTCTTATGTTCATATCTTCTATTCATAACACTTATTTCGCTGCTGAGCTGCGAATTCTTTTCTCCCGCAGAAATGGACACCGCCATCATGAATGACAAGCTGTCTCCAGCTATTGAAGTTCGGGGGGTTGACGAAAACATGAGTATTCTAACTGCTACCAACTCTGAACTCGTGGACGCGGGGGATGCCGAACTTCTCGGTAAGTGATTCCTGGCTTCTTTTTTACCATTATCAAACTGACAACTGCTCCGCCGACTCCTAATCAGCGACAATGGGCTATAAACAGGAACTTCGACGTCACTATTCCTCCATTCACATATTTGCCATCGCTTTTAGCATCATGGGTCTTTTACCATCAATTGCGGCCACCTTGACTTTCTCACTCCCCGCTGGGCCTGCTGGTATGGTTTGGGTATGTTGCCGTCACAGCTAGCCTAATGATGAATTTTGAAATGCATCAGTTAACTAGCTTTTCTGGATTTCTAGGGTTGGCTTACTGCATGTGGCTTTATTTTTATTGTTGGGCTCGCAATAGTAAGTCTAATGCGTGAACCATAATATGAATATTTTTTATAATTATCTCATGATAACATTTTCTTCCAGGCTGACCTTGCATCTTCACTCCCTACATCTGGTGGCTTGTACTGGTGGACGCATTATTTTGCACCACAAAAGTTTAAAAACCCTCTAAGCTTTCTTGTCGGATATAGCAGCACTATCGGTCTTGTTGGAGGAACATGTTCAGTTGACTGTAAGATTCATTTCAGAACCCTTTGATTATTTGCTCTCCTATTGATTTTTCACAGATGGATTTGCTTTAATGATCTTATCGATTCCATCCATTGCTTCAAATGGTGAATGGACTGCCTCCTCTCCCGTTGTATTCGGAGTCTTTGCAGGATGTGTAATCACTCATGCAATTCTGGCAACATTTGCTTCCAAGAACATGCACAGAATTCAGGCCGCTTTTATTGTGGCTAATGTAGTGCTGGTCATAGCCACTGTAATTGCATTGCCAATTGGTAAATCTAGAACTGAACTTGGTCTGAACTCTAAAGACTATGTGTTTTTCTATCAAGAGAATCTGACCACTTGGCCATCTGGTTGGACATTCATGCTTGCCTGGTTGTCTCCTATCTGGACAATTGGAGGAATTGATTCCTGTGTCTATATGAGTGAGGAGGCAATGGATGCACCAAAGGCAGTTCCTCGTGGTATTCTAGGATCTATTGCAGCATGCTGGTTTCTTGGGTTTATCTCCATTTGCGTAATTGCAGCATGTATGAATCCAGATATTGGAAGTTTACTAGAAAGTCCCTTCGGACAGCCAATGGCCCAGGTTTGTACTACTGTTGATAGATGAATAACCTTCAATGCCCTCCCTCGCTAATTGTATTAGATATATTACGATGCTCTCGGAAAAAGCGGCGCGATTGCTTTTATGGTGCTCATGGCATGCCTTCAGTATTTCATGGGATTGAGTTTGGTAAAACTTCCAGAGCTGCGGCCCAATGAATTAAAAAATTATGTTGCTAATTAGACAATAATGTAGCTCGTGGCTGCATCACGACAAAGTTGGGCATTCGCTCGAGATGGTGCGCTTCCTTTTTCCACTTTCTTTCGAGTTGTTAGTACGCGAATTCATTTCCAGCCTGTACGAACTGTCTGGGGATGTGCGGGATCAGCAATCGTCGTTGGTCTCCTTTGCTTGATCCATCCAACTGCTGCCAAGGCCCTTTTTTCTCTTGGTGTTGCTGCAAATGACTTAGCTTGGGCCATAGCTATTTTTTGCCGTGTTGTCTGGGGTAAAAAAAAATTCAAACCAGGCCCATTTTACACTGGCCGTTTCAGCACACCGATTGCTATTGCTGCGCTCATCTATCTGGCATTCGCCATTTCACTCTGCATGTTCCCCACACAAGGAGGATTTCCAACAGGTAAGCGATTCCAATGGTTTTTAACATACCCCAATATCAATTTCCCTTTGGTGATCTGGGATTAACTTGAGCAATAATGTAACAGCGGAAAACATGAACTACACTGTGGTGGTCAATGTAACTCTTTGGGGAGGTGCTCTTTTGTATTATTTTCTCTTTGCAAGAAAATGGTTCAATGGACCCAAGACAACTTTGGATTGAATGAGGAATTCTGTCTTTCGCAAAAACATGGATGAGACATTTGAAGTGAAAATTAGTCACATGAAAAGCCATCTCTATTAGAAAAGTATGGAATCTTGATAATTGCAAAGGCGTTCACATGTCTTAAGACATTCAATGTACATAATTTTATTTACAATCTTTGACTACCAGCTTCAAATAATAACCAACAATGGAAATTTTATATATGATATGGTTATTTTCTCGTACTTTTTTGACTTTCGCCCTGCAAACTTTATACATGTGCGTGAAGAGCCCCAAGTTGAAGGAAGTATGTAAAACAGACTTCAAAGGCATGTTTACGCGGAAATAGCAAATGAGGTGCATATCGAATACAATCTCTGATTTGTACGTGCTGTCATCCGGTAAGTTCTTTCATTTTCAAAATACATCTTGGTATTGAACCACTGGGCTTCAGATATCAGGTATTCCCCTAACCACTATATATCCGTATGCGAATCCAGACCCGACTTTACTTTCATCATAGACTCTCACTTTTAGGTACTTAGGTAGGCAGACATTCAAAGTTGAGAGTTGACCAATCAATCAATCACTCTTGAAAAGCGGCCAGTTCCGGAACATTCCACCTGCCTCGCAGTCAGCGTTTTAGGGATGCACTGGTATAGGAGACGTTATACTTACGTTAGAAACTTCCCACTCAACTCTTGTGGAGCATCAAGCACCAGCTTCGCAATAACATGTCCGGGTTGCTCCGGCTTAAGCAACTTGCCGTCCTTGTAAGCATCAAGAAACCTCTGCCCTTCCACAGGCCCCAAGACATCCATGTGTTTCGCTCGCAGCTCCTCTTGCATCTGCGTATCAACCATCCCCGGCCGGATGGAGACGGATGTGATATCGGGCTCTTCCAGCGCCACGGTCATGTTGACATGGTTTAGAGCTGCTTTGGTGGCACCGTATAAGCCCCAGCCTGTCGTTGCCGATGTCGCCGCACCGGATGATGTGAAGATTATTTTACCATGGGTTTTGCGTAGGTGTGGAATTGCGAATTTTAGCTGTGGATTGACGGAGTAAGCGAATATTAAACATCCAAGTAAAACTGCACTCCTTCCCGCATCAAAAGCCTCGACAAAATCAAAGCCAAAACCATGAAAAATAAAAATAAAGATGGAAAAAAACAAAATTATATGCAGGAGAGATACTCACAAGCCCAAGTACACTAATAAAATTTACCTCAACCCCTTCCCTCCACTCCTTCAATTCACAATCCACCAACCGTGTCACAGGTCCCAGCGTCCCGTGATTAACCACGAGCCCATCTAGTCGTCCAAACCTCTTCAGCGCCACCTCCACAGCTCGCTCAGGCAGCGACGGTGACGGCGGTGAGAGTGAGGAATAAGACACGGCAACATCGCCTGCCAGGATCTCCACGCGGTTAGCGCCGTATTGCTCCTGTAGCTGTTGGAGGGGTTGCTCCGAGCGGGCGAGGAGGATTAAGTTGTGGGAGGCGGGAAGGCGGAGGAGGTAGTGGGCCACTGCAAGGCCGATGCCACGGGAGGCGCCTGTGAGGATTATGGTTTTTGAAGACATCTGTTGTATCTGTGGAAATGTAAAGTGTTTTTTATGTTTTAGAGAGGGGACAGTGATTTTTTGTTCCTGGTTTGTTCTATTTATGCAGAATGATGTAGGTGTATTTTTCTTGTGATGTTGATGTCATAAAATGTAACACAATCACCAGTTAAGTTTTCTACTCCATACACATGGAACAGATTGATGTTTCAGATAAGATAAGATTCTTTGTGTGCAGCGCATGCACAAGATTGAATGAATGTACAGTACTTTACTACACATAAATCAACATTAATCAAGACAATATGCACAACTAGCAAGGGATAGATGATGGACTTTGTTTTATATTTATGTAGTTATTTTCTATCTCCTGCTTTTGCGGATTCAAAGTCCAAGAATGAGATATTGTCAACTTAGCACAGCACAACACAGTGTGACAGCACCTCTTTGCCTGTTTTCATTTTATTATATGAGTCATAAAAACACCATTTGAGGTCCGCCGTAGTCAAAGGGAGTACGCTTGAACATGGTGCACAAAAAGTTATCCCCAGTTCGCGTTAGCACTCCGGCCAAACCCCCGTATAACTAGTAGAGGTTATTTAGGGGGTTCACTTGGCATATTATCTTGGCAGTTCTCTCAGCTCCGTACGATATGATTGGTTGAGGATGGAATATTTTATTTTAGTTTTCTATACTATCTATGACCTGCTTGGCTTCGCCGTACGGGCTACTAGCCCTAGACACCAGTTTTGTTTATTTATTATATATATAGATACTATCAATGGCTTGCAAGCTTGGCCTCGCTGTCGTGACTACTAGTCCTAGACACGACAGAGAGGTGCAAGTCAGGCCTAGGTGTTGTACACAGGCTCTGTACAACTAAAGGTCATACGGGGGGGTTATGGATGGCGTTAAAAACATTTTTTGCACCACATTCAACTGTAACCCTGTCGTCATATGACATTTAGCATGTGCACTTAACCCCCCTTGAAAAAGGCGGAGCCCTGATCTTTTTCCCACCCAATTGCCAAACACACACTCTCTTTCTCAAACGCGTAATGTCATCTCATTCTATGCCAGCTTTTCCATATCCTTTCAGCACCCCCTATTCGATCTTCTGCAACATCCCAGGCAGAGTCTTGGCCTTCTCTTGAAATTAATTCTGCGCGAACCCTGGGACAGAGTGCAAATCACATTTTTGGTTTTTCGCATACAGAGGAGGAGATCGCAATCAAGGGGTTTGATGACTTTGCAGGGAGGAGGTTGGCCGGGGTGGCCAATTGCTCATTAAAGAAAGAAAGAGAAACAAGGTAAACAAAGTAAATAAAGGAAATAAAGCAAAGGTTTGAGGGGTTAGTCAAGAGCGAAAAAATCAAATTGGCGATGAGTGGTAAAGAAATATTGGAATGGTGGGAGTGGAACATATATTTAACGCTCGGGAGTGGGTTTACAAGGGGGGGAGAGATGGTTAGTTTGTCGGAGGTCTGATGTAGAGGTCCACGCTGCCATTCCTTTCATGAAATATGACATCACTCCTCTACAAGATATCCTCCCTCTGTACGGAGAATTCTTTCAAAAGTTTTGATTAGCGATTTCCATTAATTTACCACTATATTAGCTAGCGAGCGCCACCACTGTATATAATTGTAATATAACTACCCCGCATCTTATATATATGAGATTATCATCAAATTGCAATGATGTTATTATTATTATTATTCTTCAATTATAGATATATATGCAGTCAGAGACTATGATATCTACCTGAGACTCAAAGAGTCTCAGGATTTTTCTAACTTTAACACTAATTACTATACATTTTTTCTTCAAACAAATAGCACTTGCAATACTTGAATTCCAGCCCAGAATAGTCAGCAAATTGATTTTTCTTTTTTTTATTTATTTATTTATAAATATCTTTGAAGATTATTTATATTCTCTTTTTTTCATATAATTTTCAAGTGATTACAAAGAAAATAAATTAATGATAGACAAAATAACTCATGACATGAATACAAAGGAAATAAAAGACAGACTCTAACACAAAAGAAATAGTGAGATATTATATAATATCTAGCAGTTTTTATAAAGAATATTTCAGATTCTCATTCATTTATATTTTCATCTTTGAAATAGAATTGATTTCTAGTAGCTATTTGAGTTTCTTTGAGAAAATCAATTAAATATTGACTGTCTATTTCAGTTGAAAATAGTAGTTTCATATTCATTTCTCTCAGTTTATATTTATATCTCAGTTCAGCTCTAAGTTCTTGATTTAATGAGCAATTCATTAAGATATGTTCTGGGTCTTCAAGAGAGTCACAATATTCACAATTTTCACTTTCAATATCAGATATTCTTTTCAAATAAGATTTGAAATAGCCATGACCTAGTTTCAATTGAATGATTGAGGAGAAAAGCTTCTTCTTGCACTTAATAGAGCATGATTTCCATTTAGGTTTAGTTTCAAATCTAAGATAGTGAGGACTTTTTCTTTGTTTTTCCCATATTTTATGCCATTTTTCTAAGCAATTCTCTTTTATCTTTCTTTTAATAAAAGACCATGAAACTATTTTTGAACTTGCAATATTTAGTTCTGTTCCTTTCTTTGCTGCTTCATCAGCAAGCTCATTTCCATGTATATTTATATGAGCAGGAACCCAGCTCAGATATATCTTTGTCTTATATTTTAATTGAATTCTTTTGCATATCTTTAGAATTACTTCTATATTCATTTGACCATTATGAATTTCATTTTTTTGAATTCTTTTCAAAGCTGCTTGACTATCTGAAAAAATCCATGCTTCTTTCATATCTTTTCTTTTTGAAGCTTTTATTTCTATCAGTTTAAAAGCTTTCATAATAGCATATAATTCAGCATCAAATACTTCACATTCATTTCCAATATTCCATGAATCTGATGTATATTTGTAATTATCTTCTGTATATGCTATTCCAGCTCCTAGGCCTTTATTTTCATTCATTGAACCATCTGAATAGATTAGAATTGACTTTTTAAAATCAATTTTCTCTATTATTCTTCTATGATTCTCAGCTTCTTCTGGTTTTGATAATGCGCTTATTTCAATTGAAATCATTGAGCCTAGTTTTTCTTTCCATGGATATAGCTTTTTGTGTTCAATCTTTTCAATATTTAATGAGGAGAACTCATTTTTAATCATTGAGCATACTCTATATAGTTGAGAGGGGATTTTTTTTCTATTTCTCTCATTTTCTTGATTTTCTTGACTTTCATTCCAATCTAGATATCTATTCCAATCTAAGTCATTTCCAGATTGAATTGGAGGATAAGATGTAGATATTCTTTTTCTAATTGAATGAATATCTGGCATTTTCATGATTCTCAGTGCATAATTCTTGCATATCTTCTCAAATCTTATTTCAGGAGGTGATATAGAAGCTTCTATTTCCATAGCTCTACATGGAGAGGTTTTGAAAGCTCCCAGAATTCTTCTTAAAGCTGTATTCTGCAATTTTTGAAACTTATCTATGAAGTGTTTCTGGTTCTTCCACCATATCTGAACACCATAATCAGAAATAGATGCTATACATGCAATGTATAGCTGTTTCATAGCTTGAAATGATAAACCCCTTTCAGTATTAGAAAGTTGTATTATACTATTTAAAACTCTTTCAGCTTGAGCCATTCTTTTTTGAATATGAGATTTAAAATTGAGTTTTGAATCCAGCCAGATTCCTAGCCATCTTACAACTGATTTAGGCTTTATTTCTTGATTTAATAGATTTAAACTTATTTCCTTTTCATATCTTTTTGGAAAAAAGTGAATTAATTCAGTTTTTTCCATATCAAATAGAATTAGGTTTAAATCTTCTCTATTAAATATCTCTTGCGCAGCTTTTTCAATATTTTCACAATTTTCTTTTATTGTTCTTGAGCTGAAAATCAGACCTATATTATCAACATAGCTAGAAGATCTCACTATCTCCATTTCTCTATCTTTGAATAGATTTTTTGTATATATAGCAAATAGAATTGGTGAGACTGGAGACCCCTGAGGAACTTCTATTTCAATTTCAGTAATATCTTGCTTTAATGAGTCAAAAAGTAGTTGAATATATCTTTTTGACATAAAACATATAACTCACTTTATTAATGCTTTTGGTAGTTTCATCTCTTGAAGAATAATTATTAGCTTATTCTTTGAAACATGATCAAAAGCACCTTTTATATCAATAAAAGCAGCTGTTGTAACTAAGCCTTCATTTTTTGCCATTTGAATATCATGAATTATTGATAAAACTGTATCTATTGCAGAATTCTGTTTTCTGCCACCCATTTGATCATTATATAATAAATCAGTGATTGAGCCTAGATATAATAATCTTGTTGCTATTATTTTTTCAAGAATTTTTCCCAAGCAATTCAAAAGTGATATAATTCTATAAGACTTTGGCATAGTAGCTTTTCTATTTGGTTTTGCAAGAACTATACCAGTTGCTTGTCTCCAGCATTCAGGGTGATACCCATTCTTCATTAATTGAGAGAATAATTCAAATAATTCATTTTTCAGAGAATGAAAGACTTTTTGAATGATTAAATGATTTATAGTATCAGGTCCTGCAGCTGTTTTTGTAGAACTTGTAAAAACAGCAGTTTCAAGTTCATTTCTAGATAGATCTGGCCAAGCCCATCTTGAATCTTCAATATATTCACATATTGAACTATATTGTTCAGATTGAAGAATATCTACATCTTATCCTCCAATTCAATCTGGAAATGACTTAGATTGGAATAGATATCTAGATTGGAATGAAAGTCAAGAAAATCAAGAAAATGAGAGAAATAGAAAAAAAATCCCCTCTCAACTATATAGAGTATGCTCAATGATTAAAAATGAGTTCTCCTCATTAAATATTGAAAAGATTGAACACAAAAAGCTATATCCATGGAAAGAAAAACTAGGCTCAATGATTTCAATTGAAATAAGCGCATTATCAAAACCAGAAGAAGCTGAGAATCATAGAAGAATAATAGAGAAAATTGATTTTAAAAAGTCAATTCTAATCTATTCAGATGGTTCAATGAATGAAAATAAAGGCCTAGGAGCTGGAATAGCATATACAGAAGATAATTACAAATATACATCAGATTCATGGAATATTGGAAATGAATGTGAAGTATTTGATGCTGAATTATATGCTATTATGAAAGCTTTTAAACTGATAGAAATAAAAGCTTCAAAAAGAAAAGATATGAAAGAAGCATGGATTTTTTCAGATAGTCAAGCAGCTTTGAAAAGAATTCAAAAAAATGAAATTCATAATGGTCAAATGAATATAGAAGTAATTCTAAAGATATGCAAAAGAATTCAATTAAAATATAAGACAAAGATATATCTGAGCTGGGTTCCTGCTCATATAAATATACATGGAAATGAGCTTGCTGATGAAGCAGCAAAGAAAGGAACAGAACTAAATATTGCAAGTTCAAAAATAGTTTCATGGTCTTTTATTAAAAGAAAGATAAAAGAGAATTGCTTAGAAAAATGACATAAAATATGGGAAAAACAAAGAAAAAGTCCTCACTATCTTAGATTTGAAACTAAACCTAAATGGAAATCATGCTCTATTAAGTGCAAGAAGAAGCTTTTCTCCTCAATCATTCAATTGAAACTAGGTCATGGCTATTTCAAATCTTATTTGAAAAGAATATCTGATATTGAAAGTGAAAATTGTGAATATTGTGACTCTCTTGAAGACTCAGAACATATCTTAATGAATTGCTCATTAAATCAAGAACTTAGAGCTGAACTGAGATATAAATATAAACTGAGAGAAATGAATATGAAACTACTATTTTCAACTGAAATAGACAGTCAATATTTAATTGATTTTCTCAAAGAAACTCAAATAGCTACTAGAAATCAATTCTATTTCAAAGATGAAAATATAAATGAATGAGAATCTGAAATATTTTTTATAAAAACTGCTAGATATTATATAATATCTCACTATTTCTTTTGTGTTAGAGTCTGTCTTTTATTTCCTTTGTATTCATGTCATGAGTTATTTTGTCTATCATTAATTTATTTTCTTTGTAATCACTTGAAAATTATATGAAAAAAAGAGAATATAAATAATCTTCAAAGATATTTATAAATAAATAAATAAAAAAAAGAAAAATCAATTTGCTGACTATTCTGGGCTGGAATTCAAGTATTGCAAGTGCTATTTGTTTGAAGAAAAAATGTATAGTAATTAGTGTTAAAGTTAGAAAAATTCTGAGACTCTTTGAGTCTCAGATAGATATCATAGTCTCTGACTGCATATATATCTATAATTGAAGAATAATAATAATAATAATAACACTATCTGACTGAATTTAAAGAATGTGTCTACACTTCAGTCTTCAAAGAAGCTGAATGTTCAGAACAGAAAGTTCAAGATAATAGAGAGAATTGACTCTTATATCTATTAATTAAATATATTATCTGAAATTTATAATATTTTTTATATAAATTTATTTTATTCTGCTGCTGGAGATCTGCTGTCATCACAAATCTATCATGAATTTTAATTATCAGTCATAGATATTGATGAGCATGAGAAGTACTATATTGAGAAAATTCTTAAAAAAAAAATTAAATATTATCAGAAATATTATCTGATTAAATAAATGAGCTGAACTGCTTTTATCTGAATAAAAACATTTTTAATAAAGAAGACTCAGACTCTCAATGACTATCTGCAGAGAATTATGAAAGAGGAGAAAAGAGATAATATCAAAAGTTGAATCTCTATATAATTATGTGAACTTAAGCTAGCTGCTCAAACAGACTAATAGCTTCTGCACTAGTGACTAGCTCTTGCTTGCAATCTGTGTCTAGAGTGCTTTTCTACACATTTTTTGCACTTCTTTTTTTTCTTTCTCTTTTCTTTCTTAAGCTTTTTTTCTTGTATATTAGACACAATATAGTTCTTTCATACCTAATTGCTCGCCCCTTACACTCTGCCAGGAATTATGAAGGTAATATACCCACTGTATTTATACATAATCAACACAGGTAAAAAATTTAAATAAGAAAAGAATGTATTTTATTCATTCAAGTTTAGATAAATTCTGTATAGAGCAGTATATATATAGTAAAGTCTCTTACAGGTTATCAGACATACTTTCATGTCTTGAGATGCAGAGATTTTTGTTGTTGAAACATTTATAGTTATGAAACTCCCTGGCTTACTGCTTTGTCTTTATATATGAAGTCTTTTTCGTTTATATTTTTCAATATATATATTGTATAGAGGAGAAGCCATTTCGCACAATTTCCTTTTACGGACATTGAAGAATCACATTGTACGGAGGTTGAAAACTGGAGGAGCTCCGAGCAAGAGAACCAGTTGTAGAAAGAACATGTAGTGTTAATGATTTGAGAGCAGCTGTGGCATAGCAACTCACCCAAAGGCGAGGCTATATATAACCTTTCAGGATGGCACTCTCCGCCTAAACTCATGTCAGTATACCCACTCGAGCCAATGCATAATGGAGTCAGAAGGGGCTATTTAAACTCACGTTCAAAATACTACTTCCCGCTGCCCCCAGAACCGTATTATGACTGAGAGCAACAAACTGAATGTCAAAGATCCCACTATCATCCTCCCTGATCCTCCCTACGCTGCATGTATACCCCCCTTCGGCATCTCTATCGAGGCGAGGTTGTGGCCGATCCACTTCGTCCAGAACATGAATAGCGCGTTTCGGAGCAGAAGGACACCCTAGTATTTGAGCCTCTGATGTATACTCTCTCAACGCATCACGGACCTGGGTCGCGGTCGGTGCCGGTCGATTTACGAAACGCAACGATGCACATACGGTATGACCATCAAGCACGGGGACACGGTTACACGCAACGGAAATTTGGAGGGGTTGTTGATCACTGAATCCAGCCAGGTCTGAGTTCAAATTGCCGAGAATCTTCCGCGCTTCAGTGGAGATCTTGCCCTCTTCGCCAGGGATATAGGGAACAATGTTGTCGAGGATGTCCATGCCTGACACAATCAGTTAGACATAATGCGTAGGACGGTATTCTACTGTGATAGTGGTTACTTACTGCTGACACCAGGATACCCTGCTCCTGACGCTGCCTGCATGGTCACCATGCTCACTGACTCAATAGGCCCAAACTTCTGAATAAGTGCCTTGGCCGGAATTACCAGTCCCACAACCGCACAATTTGAATTGCACACGATCATTCCCTTATCAAGACCATAATGTGTCCGCTGCGCCAGAATCACCTCAATATGCCCCGCATTAACCAGGGGCACCACCAGGGGCACCATAGGATCCAATCGATAATTCTTAGCATTTGAAAAGACAGCGAAATTCGCTTTAAGAAAAGCCATCTCAATGTCACCAGCAGCATCAGGATCTAGCCCGGAGAAAATGATGTCGCAGTCCGAGAATTCGGAGGGGGCACAACGGCGGACGGTCAGATCAGCGACTTTACCAGACAAAGGGGACGATTGTTTCCAGCGGACGGCATCCCGATATTTTTTACCCGCTGATCTGTCTGAAGCGCCCACCGCTACCAGTTCGAGTAAAGGGTTTTGCTCGAGCAGGAGGATGAACCGTGTCCCCACTGCACCTGTTGCTCCTAGGACGCCTGGGCGTATATCAGTAATGTCGTCTTAAGTGATAAATGAGTTAGAGTTAAGGGCTTACCGCATCGTCTTTTAGAAGGCGTAGACATTGCTGTGGGACTTTTTGGCTATCAATACTAGGACTATTATCAATATCAAGAAATACCAACTCGAAAGCATTATATGACTCGAAGGATTGGTCGGCGAATACATATTCCGGCGGGATAAAAAGGACCCTCGAGGAGAGTGGCGGGCGGGCTTGGCGCAGATCCGCAGCCTAGAGCTGAACATGTCTCTTTCTATTGGCAAATGGAGGTTCATCTTAAGCTTTACGCAAATAAAACCAAGAATTCGGTTTCAACAAAGGTTAAAACTAAGTACGAAGAATTTAAAAACAATAAAATAAAACAACAAAGCATTGACACAGGTTGGTCTCCTTGGTGTGTCGTGTCCCAGCCACATTTGAAAAGCCACATCACGTGGGATCCACTAAGCTGAAAGATGTTGGACGTCTGAGTGGTTGTATTGGCAGCTATCTACTGGGGGCTATATATGCTGTGTGCGGGGCGCTAGTCCGTACTAGGAAGCCCACGGCTCCCACAAAAGATTAGGTACGCAGTCACCTAGGTAACTAGTAGTAGTTAATGTGAATCCTTTTTGTTTCCATGGAGTGCCCAGAACAACCTTTTTTTTTTAAACCAGTTCAACTTGTGCCCTCACCCATATGGTACAATGAACGGTCCAGGTGTATGAATCGAATCGCCTATGTTACGGTTCTGAATTTTCTTCAAAAGCCGTTTCAACGGATCAATAACCGGAAACGCTCCCCGTATGAATTAATATTAGTCAACAGTGCTTGTGATCGAGTTCACGAAAGCTCGAACTCAAATACTGTGGCACCTATTCAGTCAGGATTAAATCAGGTGAGATTAAGCAAAAATGACACCAATCCACGAGGCGCTAGGGCGATTGAAAACTGGGCTGCAGAGATTTCAAGTATGATTAAATGAGGTCAAACTTCCCGGCGGGGGTTCTGAATGGTGGCGTTTAATTCCATCGTGACTTGGAGAACACAGCAAGTAGACGTTTCGCCTTGCATTGCACAACATTGATGCGAAGAGAATGCACTCTTGTTGAGGAACCAAAAGGACTGGCAGATTATTTTATTTCAAACAGCGGTGCTGATAGAGTTGAAAAGGCCCAGGTACAATTTCACCCACGGTCCTAATAACAATGATGATGATAGTGATAAGAATAATTATAAGAATGTTGACCTCAATCGTCTTAATGTGACAATATATTGGACAAAGCCCGACCACAAAGGGACCGGGAAATTAGCACCCAATTGAGGAGCAGAAAATTCAAGAAGCGGCCACTATTGGCCTATCAGAAATGATTTTTGGGACTGGTGGAAATTGTTCGTTGGACTGATTTTGCGCACGGCCGGGCGGGCAGCTCTCGTTGCCAAAGCCGATAACACGATTGGTCTGTGGACAGATCTCCCGAGTGTGCAGTTGTGGGTCCTTTGGGTGCTTGTCAAGTTGTCAGTGTTGCCAGATGGCACTGCTTGACTTCTACTGGCTGTTTCAACAATCCTTTGGCGAGATATGAAGATCTTTTGCTTTTCCCATCGCTGGCGGCCCTCATGGCTAATTCGTGTGGCTGCAGGTTCTGGAGGTTCGGGCAGAAGGATCTAGCTTCTTAGGGCATAGCTTTTCTGGTCAGCTGACTTCCCACGTGAAAACCGGATTGCTGGCTTTGGTGGTCGATTCGCTATCCATGAGTATTAGGTGTGGTGGATGGAAATTTTCCCACTCCTGGTGTATTTCATCATGTGTCCGGTATTTGATACTTAAAAGCAGGTTTCCGGGTCTGTCTCTCATTTTGTCCCGCGCTCTATTGATAATTTCCATTTGATAATTTCTATTCACAATGCCATTGTCATGGTCTAAACCTTCCTGTACATATATATATAATGAAGTTCGCAAAGTAAGTCAGGGCAGCAATTGCAGAGGGATTTCAAATATCTTTGCTTTTATTGTTTTGGTTATACTAATTGCTCCTTGTAGGGAGCTCGAGGAGGATTTGGTGCCCGAATGGAGGGCTAAATACTTGAATTATAAGGTGTGTACGATTGTTTTCCAATGTCTTCTGAGGTAACTATATCCAAAAATTCCTAATAGAATTGCTGCTTTCCAGGCCGGCAAAAAGAAAGTAAAAGTAATTTCACGAGCACTTCGCCATGCTGAGCAGCAATCTCCTTTTACTCATCGTCGACGGCTCAGCCAAATCTTCCACCATGAGGACCGTCCTCATGTCGATTTCCTTCCGTCGCAATCCGGCTCGCATCAATTGTCACCTGTGGCTCGCAGACCAAGAGCTTCCAGTCACCTTGAACGGCCTGAACCCGCTCTACGAGATCCAGGTCGTGGAAGATTTGGGGATATGCTACCTGTTGTTGTTCCGGAAAGACGCCCTCTTAAATCTCCCGGGTCGCGGTTTAATGAGCAGCCAGGAAGTTATGGAAGCATTGTAGCCTCACCCCCACAGCATGTATCCCCCTCAATTCCTCCTTCTCTGGAACTTCCGGACCCTGCCTTGGACCCAGAGGATCCGCATTTCCGCCCAGGAACTCCACCCCGGAGTATACCATGGACTGGAGCTGATGCTGCCCGAGCCTCAAAGGCTAATGGAGAAGCCAATAACGGAACGGCGGAATTGAGAAAGACTCACAGCGAAAACTCTACATCTAACCACCCCCAAGGAGCAAGAAGTATATTCCGGCCAAGGGGCAACTCAGTTCCTAGCCGAGTGCTTGATAACCAAAAAACCCTTTTGAAGAGTGTGCTCGCTTCCAAAACACATTGCGAAAACGCAACAATTCGTGTACCTGTTGATGCGTTTATGGTGCTAAGGCATAGAGAATCGGAATTTTTCGCCTTTTTGGATAAGGAGTTAGCAAAAATCGAATCGTTTTATCGTTTTAAAGAGAAAGAGGCCACCGAGCGGTTTGCACTCTTGAGAACACAACTTCATCTTATGAGAGACACTAGAATTGCTGAGATTAGGGCTAACAAGCGGAATCTGGATGCAAAAGCGCGCCTCGACAAGGTTTCCCTGTCAGACACTGGTTCTTCCGTAATGAAATGGAAGACTCCTCTGGGGGATAAGCTGGATAAAGCACGATCGAGAAAGACTTCAAAAGCCATGGAACAGCTTGCAACCCCCTCTGGCCCTGTGCCAATGTGTTGCCACGCTAATGAACGGCGAGATTTTGTTCGTCGTGAAGATACAAATGATGTTTCATATCGGTCTGCGAAAAGGAAGTTGAAAGTTGCTTTAATAGAGTTTTACCGTGGACTGGAACTCCTCAAGGCCTATGCTGACCTAAACCGAAAAGCGTTTCGCAAAATGAACAAAAAGTACGACAAAGTTACCAACACACGCCCAACCAGTCGCTACGTTTCAGAGAAAGTGAACAAGGCCTGGTTCGTCCAAAGTGAGGTTGTTGAGAATCACATGGTGTCCGTTGAAGATCTTTACGCGCGCTATTTTGAAAGAGGGAATCGGAAAGTCGCTGTTCGCAAGCTTCGCGGCAAAACCTCAAGAACTTATGATTATTCTTCGAACGCCTTTCGCAATGGCTTTATGTTTTCCGGAGGCTTTGTCTTCGGCGTTCACGGTCTTGCATATGCTGTTCACCGGCTGTTCCATGGGGATCCCGAAGTCCGCCTTTACACCAGCTACTTGCTCCAGGTTCGTTCATTTGCTGCCGCCCTTTCCGTCGGGAATATGCTAATTTTTTCAATTCAGATCTATGGCGGTTACTTCCTCGCTCTTTTCCATTTTCTTCTTTTTTGTATTGATTGCAAGATTTGGGGTGCATCTAAAATCAATTACGCCTTTGTTTTTGAATTTGACACTCGCCATGTTCTGGATTGGCGTGAACTGTCGGAGGTAAAATATATTCTTATCTAATTTCATCAATTGCTCGCTAACCTACGATTATAGTTACCCTGCTTTTTCGTCCTATTACTTGGTATAAGTTTATGGCTAAATTTCCGTTGGATAAATAGCATGTACATATACTGGCCTATTCTATTGATAGGCGTCACCCTTCTAATGTTGCTTATCCCCATTCGTTTACTCTACCATCGAACTAGAAGATGGTGGGCCTATTCAAATGTAAGCAATGCAGGAGCCCATCACACCCCATCACACCCACACTTGGACTGAATGATGCTGATCTTTTACAGTGGAGGCTTTTGCTGGCGGGTTTATACCCTGTTGAGTTCCGGGACTTTTTCCTGGGCGATATGTATTGCTCTCAGACGTATGCCATGAGCGTAAGTATTCCAGAACCAATCAAATCAAGTCAAAAGCTGACAGACGTCGAAGAACATTGCATTATTTTTCTGTTTATACAGTAAAGGATGGGATAATTCACCAAAATGCAATTCGTCACACTCACGAGCGATGGGCTTCCTGTCAACCGTTCCATCTATCTGGCGCTCCTTCCAATGTCTTCGACGTTATTTTGATACTAGAAATGTTTTCCCTCACATTGTAAATCTTGGAAAATATTCCTTCTCAATCCTTTACTACATGACCCTCAGCCTCTACCGGATTCACAAAGTGGATCAACTTCGGGCCATCTTCATAACCTGCGCCTGTATTAATGCCATCTATACCTCCA
Source organism: Emergomyces orientalis (assembly GCA_002110485.1). Lineage (NCBI taxonomy): Eukaryota > Fungi > Ascomycota > Eurotiomycetes > Onygenales > Ajellomycetaceae > Emergomyces > Emergomyces orientalis. The sequence continues at coordinate 126,544 of MOWL01000049.1, forward strand.
CCTGGGACCTTGCGATGGACTGGAGTCTAGGCAACCCTTACTCCAAACACCCCTTCCTTCGGAATTCTCTAGGCTTCCGTCGTCGCTGGGTATACTATCTAGCAATGACCATCGACCCAATCCTCCGTTTCAATTGGATATTCTACGCCATTTTCCCCCATGACTTTCAACACTCAGCCATCCTGAGCTTCTTCGTCTCATTCTCCGAAGTATGTCGACGAGGAATGTGGTCGATCTTCCGCGTCGAGAACGAGCACTGTACAAACGTTGCCCGGTTCCGTGCCTCACGAGATGTCCCACTTCCATATGACATCCCATCCGCATCCAGAGACTCACTTGAGCAGCAGTTGGAAGGACAGCGTGTTCCCGTACAGCAAGAAAACTTGTTGGATAATTCCCAAACAGCGACGGGTATCGACGTCGAGAATGGAACTGGTTCGATTCGACAACGGAAGATGCCATACCCACCTGAGCTAACACGGACGTTGTCTCGCGTAGGTACCATGCTTGCAACGGCCCACGCGCAGGATTTCGAACGCAAGAAGCAGCCAGGAATTCTGAGCAAGAGCCCGGAAAGTGATCATCCACGTTCGCGACATGTTAGGGACAATAGTAGCACAGATGAAGAAGTAGAGGAAGAGGAAGAAGAGGAAGAGGAGGAAGATGATGAGGAACGTGAGTTTCAAGATGCTGAGAGAAATATTTATTGAATAGCCTTTTTTATATTTTCGATAGTTTCTCTGCCTTTACTCATGGCTTTGATGAGGTTTGATGGTAAATGTGTGGGAGTTTTCTGTATTTTCCATTTTTTCTTTTTCTTTCCCGAATATACGAACACCTCAATTTACCCCATTTATACTTCGCATATATATACACAGTATATTACCTAGATAAAGATATTAGGCTTACATTAAGCAAACCCCACCCCTTCTGTATTTCTACATGTCACCAGTGTAATCAGTACAGCGCATTTAAAACAACGACCAGTCCCAGAAGGAGCAGCTAGCCCGATGCACAAGTCACGGGTTATGGCAAAGCCCACCTACTCCATACTCCATCAAGATTCAGGTCCTGGGGTGACATGATGCTCTTCGGCAAGGGGGGATCCGCTGGTGGTGCAGCTATGCCCGATGTCACCACAACAAGGTGTGCTTGCGGTTACAGTCATGAAATAATCACCCAAGTTATATTTCACTTCACCCGGGTTCAAGGGATGGTGTGGGAGGCTGCTTAATAACTCAATCGAGGTGGCCTCGGTAGCTCGGCAGCCCAGAAAGAGTTGTAGGAGAGTTGATCTTCATATTATTCGGCTGCTACGCGGAAACTATATTATGATTGAGCACGTGATATCGGGTCGATCGCCATGGCTACGGCCGCCGCGCGCCCGCTGCCGGCCGACAAGAGTCGCCGAGTCAGCATTCGGTACTCGGCAAAATATTCTTCCAGTTGTTTCGCCCCGGCTAATATAATGACTGCTGATTGGCCGGAGATGGCATCATCTCACAGGGGCTCCCGCACGATTCTGACTCAACCGGAGAAACTGCAAATTAATATTTTTCTCTGTCCTCCAAGGCCAGTCACATCTGCTTCACTTGTCAATTTTCAAACCCGTCCATGCTCTCATTCTCCATATAATTTTGTCCTTCATTCTCTTTGATATACGTAGCCGCAGTGCTGTCAGTGCGGCTCCGTTCGCACAGAACCCACGAATAACTTGTGAATATGGTGACCACAGACATTGGGGCTGATAACAGCTTCCTCAAAACCCCTCAATACCGTCAGTATTACACCCTCATTCATACCCTCTTCTTCTTCCCTCCCCTCAGGTTCTGGCCAAAAGCCCTGATGAACAGCTACTAAATCCCGTAGAGAGAGTCGCTTCGCAACCTGAGAACCCTTTTTCGGCCCTGATCACCGATCAATCGATTGCCATCATCCCTTCTTTCACCCTCGAATCTGGAGTCACCCTTCGCAATGTCCCCATCGCATACACGACGAGAGGAAGCCTATCGCCCTCTCGAGACAATGCCTTGGTTGTATGCCATGCCCTGAGCGGCAGTGCGGACGTCGGTGACTGGTGGGGCCCGCTGCTTGGTGGTCCTGGCCAGGCATTTGACGTGACCAGATTTTTTGTGGTTTGTCTGAACAGTTTAGGAAGTCCGTACGGCAGTGCAAGCGCTGTCACATATAAGGATGGGGAGAGGAATAAAAGCCTATATGGCCCTGAATTTCCGCTTACGACGATTAGAGATGACGTGGGGTATGGACCGAAGAGTATTCAACCAAGTTTTCCAATAATAAGCGGCTGACACATTGCACTTTTAGGATTCACAAGCTCGTCTTGGATGATCTAGGAGTTCGGCAAATCGCGTCAGTGGTAGGGGGCTCTATGGGTGGTATGCTTGTTTTGGAATATGCATACTTTGGCAAGGACTACGTACGAAGTATCGTGCCAATTGCTACTTCAAGTCGCCACTCAGCGTGGGGTATCAGTTGGGGCGAGGCGCAACGCCAAAGTATTTACAGCGATCCGAAATATGAAGACGGTTACTACCCTTTTAATGATCCCCCTGCGACTGGCCTGGGTGCGGCTCGCATGTCTGCCCTTCTCACCTATCGAAGTCGAGATTCATTTGAATCACGCTTTGGTAGAAATGTCCCCGACCCTTCGAGACAGCAAAATATCAATGGCACGACACGTCTGCCTACACCTCCCAATGAGCACTTGGCCGTCCATAATGATGGCCACAGGAGTACCCGACCTCTACCACCAACTCTTCCATTCGCGAAAGATACAAGTTCGGAACCCCACATGATGTTCACGGATCCCCAGTTCAATGGCACCACTCTTTTTGCTGCGCCCGACTCTCCTGCCTCAACAATCTCTGCTAATCGCCCAACAACTTACTTTTCCGCACAGTCATATCTACGATACCAAGGCCAGAAATTCGTCAAACGATTCGACAGCAATTGTTACATTGCAATCACGCGAAAACTTGATACCCATGACGTCTCCAGGCATCGAGCCGACCCTAACTCCAAGACTCCCGTAAAAGATGCGCTCTCCCTAATCCAACAGCCAGCACTGGTCATTGGTATTGAAAGCGATGGACTGTTCACATTTGCTGAGCAGCAGGAGCTCGCGGATGGTATTCCAGATTCACGTTTAAGAAACATTGATAGCCCCGAAGGTCATGATGCATTCCTCCTCCAATTCGAACAGGTAAACCGCCATATTCTCGAGTTTTTTAGGGAGGTGCTACCCGATATCATGAGCGCTCCCGGCGAGGATACCAATGGTGTTGTAGACCAGGTGGGAAAATTGACGAGGAATAGCACCTTTGGTGAAGCAGAAGTGGAAGATATAACTGCTTGGTGATGAACATATTGCCATGCTTTTGTTGTGAATCTACCTTTCTAGATTACACACATTTCTCAACGACATTCTACGATGTATCACCTATTTATCCTTGGGCGTTTATTTTCTTGTGGAGGTTTAGACGGCATCCAACTGCTATGCGTTACAGCGTATTCTTTGCTTCCATACTTTTCTTGTTCCTTGCATTCTCATGCACATATCGTTGCATGTATCCATATATGTACCCTTTTTTTTTTCCCTCGTTCCCTTTTTTTCCCCTTGTTCTTTTTTCTTTTTTTTTCACCTATACCGCCAGTCTCTTCATCATCAGGATATAATTTATTTCCAGGCGCTTCAACAGCCTTTTTTTTTGTGCTCTTAATTTAACTGGTCCTTACAAAACACTTTTTCATGCTTCATCTGTTAGTATGAGCGCATTTCGCTCATTTATGTGGGGTTTCGCGCGTGGCAAGTACCTGGAGCGAGAACGGACCTCATTCATATACTACGTACCTCTGTGGAAAACATCATTCTACTCAAGCTGTAGTCCGCTTACTCCAACACTCCGTGCCGGCCGCATTCAAGAAAGAAACGCAGGCGGGAGACCTAAAACTCAATTAAACAATATTATCTTCAGCTATATACAAAAAATTGAAACGACAGCATTCACTATCAAAATAACATCTTTCATACATCACTAATCATATCAAATGCTCTGCACTCACTCCTCAACCCGCCCGCGCCCCTTGTAGATGCCGACTACAGTGTCAATGTCAAGTAGCTCCCCACCCTCCGCCCTGCACAAGTGGATCATCCCAGGTGGAATTTGAAGACAAACCAGTATTTCACCTGTACCTGATGATTATGAGTTGATGTGCCCCCTTGGCCATATCATTCTGGGCCTCAAGGCGTTTGACAAAGCATATGATTACGGCAGGAAAGGATACTATCCTGTCAGGGGTACCAGTTATTAGAGGACTTGTATGTGTTTTCTTGTGGCTCAAGATCTGTCAGTAGCATGATTATATCGGAGCTCTGACCCCATACGGAGGATCCTTTCAAAAGTTTTGATTAACGCTATCACACACTAAAAACGCCACAAATATTTGTTGAAATACACACTGAAATTAATACTGAATATTCTTGATCTTGTTTCTATTGCTAATTCTTCTGGTTATTCTCAGATTTCTTTGCCACAGCCCTTCTGATATTCATTACCACCTTTCAATTCTATAATCTTCGCGATATGGGTAGGGATGCACTCTATTCATGCCTGAATCTGCTTCTGCAGCAGCTTCTTTCACACTTTTTTCACATCTGTATAGCTTCTGCATGGCTCTTGAGTGCTTCTTTGACTGTTGTTTTTCACTTCATTCAAAACCACGCGGGCTCAATCATATTGACATCAGAGGAGTTGAGACATCAGAGCAGCTGCTGAATCTGATTCATATTATACATATGACACTGAATATAGTAATTATGAGCAGGCACTTTATCCTTCTGCACAATAGTATTTGAATGATCAATTTGACACTTTTTTACAAAAAGAAAGAGCTTTGAAATGAGAATTTTAATCTGATATCAATATCAATCTATTTCTTTGCTGAATTCAAGGAATAGCTTTTCTGTATTCTTTTTTTTTTTTTCTTCCATTAAGGCATATGCAATCAGTGATTATGATGCCCACCTAGTATTACTAGAATTTATCATGTAAACTATATCTAAATACAATACAATTTAATACTAAAACATTTTTGAAAATAAACTCAAAGAACAAAAACTTTTTATTTTTTTAAAGCTATATTGTGATCCTAACCAGGCCATAAAGGGCTGCCATTTACACCTACACGCTCGTACACCCTCAATCACCATGGTTGAGGCAGCTGGCGTGGGTGTGGTTAAGAGGGGGGTGGGCACACGCACAGCATGACACATGCCAGAAGCAGAACAGGGAAATAAAGAAGCTGCAGAATTATTATTATTATTCTTCCATTATAGATATATGCAGTCAGAGACTATGATATCTACCTGAGACTCAAAGAGTCTCAGGATTTTTCTAACTTTAAAACTAATTAATATACATTTTTTCTTCAAACAAATAGCACTTGCAATACTTGAATTCCAGCCCAGAATAGTCAGCAAATTGATTTTTCTTTTTTTTATTTATTTATTTATAAATATCTTTGAAGATTATTTATATTCTCTTTTTTTCATATAATTTTCAAGTGATTACAAAGAAAATAAATTAATGATAGACAAAATAACTCATGACATGAATACAAAGGAAATAAAAGACAGACTCTAACACAAAAGAAATAGTGAGATATTATATAATATCTAGCAGTTTTTATAAAGAATATTTCAGATTCTCATTCATTTATATTTTCATCTTTGAAATAGAATTGATTTCTAGTAGCTATTTGAGTTTCTTTGAGAAAATCAATTAAATATTGACTGTCTATTTCAGTTGAAAATAGTAGTTTCATATTCATTTCTCTCAGTTTATATTTATATCTCAGTTCAGCTCTAAGTTCTTGATTTAATGAGCAATTCATTAAGATATGTTCTGAGTCTTCAAGAGAGTCACAATATTCACAATTTTCACTTTCAATATCAGATATTCTTTTCAAATAAGATTTGAAATAGCCATGACCTAGTTTCAATTGAATGATTGAGGAGAAAAGCTTCTTCTTGCACTTAATAGAGCATGATTTCCATTTAGGTTTAGTTTCAAATCTAAGATAGTGAGGACTTTTTCTTTGTTTTTCCCATATTTTATGTCATTTTTCTAAGCAATTCTCTTTTATCTTTCTTTTAATAAAAGACCATGAAACTATTTTTGAACTTGCAATATTTAGTTCTGTTCCTTTCTTTGCTGCTTCATCAGCAAGCTCATTTCCATGTATATTTATATGAGCAGGAACCCAGCTCAGATATATCTTTGTCTTATATTTTAATTGAATTCTTTTGCATATCTTTAGAATTACTTCTATATTCATTTGACCATTATGAATTTCATTTTTTTGAATTCTTTTCAAAGCTGCTTGACTATCTGAAAAAATCCATGCTTCTTTCATATCTTTTCTTTTTGAAGCTTTTATTTCTATCAGTTTAAAAGCTTTCATAATAGCATATAATTCAGCATCAAATACTTCACATTCATTTCCAATATTCCATGAATCTGATGTATATTTGTAATTATCTTCTGTATATGCTATTCCAGCTCCTAGGCCTTTATTTTCATTCATTGAACCATCTGAATAGATTAGAATTGACTTTTTAAAATCAATTTTCTCTATTATTCTTCTATGATTCTCAGCTTCTTCTGGTTTTGATAATGCGCTTATTTCAATTGAAATCATTGAGCCTAGTTTTTCTTTCCATGGATATAGCTTTTTGTGTTCAATCTTTTCAATATTTAATGAGGAGAACTCATTTTTAATCATTGAGCATACTCTATATAGTTGAGAAGGGATTTTTTTTCTATTTCTCTCATTTTCTTGATTTTCTTGACTTTCATTCCAATCTAGATATCTATTCCAATCTAAGTCATTTCCAGATTGAATTGGAGGATAAGATGTAGATATTCTTTTTCTAATTGAATGAATATCTGGCATTTTCATGATTCTCAGTGCATAATTCTTGCATATCTTCTCAAATCTTATTTCAGGAGGTGATATAGAAGCTTCTATTTCCATAGCTCTACAGAAAATAAATCAGATTTTTGAACTGTTTAAAAAGATATTCATTTCTGTATCAATATTACTACAGTTCTTCTTTAATTGTGAAACAGTTGTTGAAACAGATTTTTCTAATTATGTTACTGAAGAAGTACTCTCTCAGTATAATAATAATAAACTACTGAGATCATGTGTCTTCTTCTTTAAAAAGAACATATCTGCTGAATACAACTATGAAATTCATGATAAGAAATTGCTTTTTTTTTTTTTTTTTTTTTTTTTTTTCTTCCATTAAGGCATATGCAATCAGTGATTATGATGCCCACCTAGTATTACTAGGATTTATCATGTAAACTATATCTAAATACATGTAACTTCTTGTCACTTGCCATTACAGTAATTCCAGCCCAGAATAAGAGACACATTCAAAAATAAAAGATGATACAATTTAATACTAAGACATCTTTTTAAAAATAAACTCAAAGTTGAAGATAATACAAAGAAAATTAAAAGAATGAACTAATATAGAAAATTTCTCAAAGAATATTTATAATAAATTGATTTAAATCATATTTATTATATATCTAGTTGTTGTTTTTTTTTCTTGTTGCAATATCTGTTTCTATGATATAATTTATTAAATATTTGATATCTGTTTCAGTTTGAAACAGAAATCTCATATTTATTTGATCTATATCATATTTTCTTTTCAAATCATTTCTAATAACAGAGTTTTTTAAGCAATTTATCAATAAATGTTCTGGATCTTTCAAACAATCATATATATCACAGTTTTGAGGTCTCTCAATTCCAAATTTCTTAAAATAGGAGCCAAAGTATCCATGACCAAGCTTCAATTGAATTATTGAAGAAAAGATTTTCTTTTTGCATTTAATAGAGCATGCTTTCCACTTTGGTTTTGTTTCAAAAACCAAGTATTTGATACTTAGTTTTTGTTTTTGAGTTTCCCAATTTAAATTTCAATCTTTTAAGCATTTCTCTTTTACTTTTCTTTTTATAAATGTTCAAGATATTTTCTGTTTTTTCACTAACTCAATTTCTGTGCCCTTTTTTGCAGCTTCATCAGCTAGTTCATTTCCTTTTATATTCATATGAGCTGGGACCCAGTGCAAATGAATTTGTATATCTTTTAATTTTCTTATTCTTTTAATCAATTGATATACAGTTTCAATATGTATTTGATTTTCTTGAATCTTGTTTTTTTGAAATCTTTTCAAAGCTGCTTGACTGTCTGAATAAATCCATATCTCATTGATATCTGAATTTCTTGTCAATTGACTCATTGTCATTTTAAATGCTTGCATTATTGCATATACTTCTGCATCAAATACTTCCATTTCTTGACCCAGATTCCATGAATTGGTGAAGTATATATCTTTGTTTCTTGTATATGCTATGCCAGCTCCCAGATTATTTGAAGTATCATTTTTTGATCCATCAGTATAGATAATCAGAGCATTATTTATAATTTCAAGCTGCTTTAAATGTCTTTCTTGCTCATTTTCTTTAGATAATTCACTAATATCTATATCAATCAATGAATTCAGAGACTTTTTTCATGGATATAGTTGTTCAAAATCTAATTCTTCCACATTTAAATGAGGAAGTTCGTCTTTGATCATTGAACAAACTCTATATAACTGAGTTGGAATCTTTTTTACAGAATTTAGACTGGTTTCATTTCAATCTAAATATTTACTCCAGTTCAAATCAGTGCCTGTGTTCATGGGAGGAAATGTGGATGAAACTCTTTTTCTAATTATATAATTTTGATTTAATTTAATTATTCTCACTGAATAATTTCTGCACAGCTTGTCCAGTCTTATTTTAGAAGAAGGAATTGAGGCTTCAATTTCCATAGCTTTTATAGAGGTGGTTTTAAATGCTCCCAGCATTCTTCTTAAAGCTTTATTTTGCAGACTTTCATATTTATTTAGAAAGTTTTTCTGATTTTTCCACCATATTTGTGCTTAAGAAATTGCTTGCTGTAATCAGATGCTTGAAAGAATGAAACTCTCAGTTAAGAAATACTGACAAGTTCAAGATTATTACTAATTATAAGAATCTAGAGTACTTCATGATCTCACAAAAGCTCTCAGAACAGCAAGTACACTGAGCTCAGTTTCTGAGTCATTTCAATTTTGAATTGGTGTATTGGCCTGGTAAGGACAACGCTGCCGCGGACACCCTATCCCGCCGGGACCAGAACCTACCAAGTGGCCAAGACAACAAGAGACATGCCTACAGGAAATTTCAAATACTACAGTCAGTTAAATGCTTTTTGATAATTGATAGAAAGAGTCTGAAGAAGTCTTTTTTAAATGTTTCTCAACTCTTATATGAATTTCAATCTGTTAGTACAGTGTTAATCACAGTATTAGCTCTGCTTATAGAAGAACACACTCTCACTGAAGAATGAACTCAGACTAAAAAAAATAATAATATACTCAAGAAACTGAAACAGATTATTCACAGCAGCTCTTGAAAGTTCTTTTCACAGTTAAAGATTAAAATTTCAGTGATAAAATATAGTATTGAAAATGAATATCTCTGTTTTAGAGAATGAAAGTGAGTCTCAGACTCTGAATCTCTATGAATCAGAATACTACAGAAAATTCATGATTCAGTGATAACAGAATACTCTGAATAAGAGATCATGTACTGAATTTTTGTCTGAAACTATTTTTAATTTAACTGTGTTCAAGATGTGAGAATCTTCACCCACAATTACAATATTTATAAAATAAACACAGCATGAAAGAAGTGTCAATATGGTCTGCTAAAGTCTCTGCTTATATCAGATCAAATATAAAGAGAAATTTTCATTAACTTTATTATAAAACTCTCAGAGTCTGATGAGTTCACTAATATTATGATGATCACAGACTGTCTGTGCAAGAGTATGATAATTGAACTCTGTAAGAAAATAGACACTGAGACACTAGCTGATGTCTTTATCAACTGCTTCTATAGAAAGCATGATGTGCTGTCAGCTATAGTCTCAGATCATGAAATGCAGTTTATTGAAACTCTTTGATTATATATATATAAGAAGTTAGACATTATCAGATATCTCTTCACAGTCTATCACTCAGAGATAGATGAGTTCACAGAATAAGTAAATCAGTCATTAAAAATCTATATCAGAAAGTTCACAAACTTTGTATAGAATAACTGATCAGAATGTTTAGTATCTGCTGAATTAGTCATGAATAATAAAGACTCAGTAATCACTGATATAAGCTCATTCTTTTTAATACATAAATATAATTTAGATCTGTTATAGCTGAAAGAGAATACTTCAGTCTCTGAGAATTCTTGAAATTTAATTAAATAAATAGAATTAATTCTAGTAAAACTAAAAGATGTAGTAATCTGAGTCCAGAATTCAATGACAAATATTCAACAGAAACAAGAACTTCAGACTAATCATTATCAGAATACTGCTTTGAAATACAGAGTTAATAACACTATCTGACTCATCAGCTGCTGTACAATCAAAAAAACGCTTTCCCCCGAACCAGCCCAATTCTTCGAATTAGAAGACGAAAAGACATCCATTTGAAAGCTCTTGTTTGAGAAAGCAATTTATTCACTTTTTATTAAAATTGAGCGCGAGTTGGTGAAGCTATTGAGGAAAACGTGTTTGCAACCCCTAAGGGGAAAGAAAATCACACTTCATCACATAACATCATCAGTTTCGGCCCAATTTACATAGAATTTTGATAGAAGCTAGAACAAACCAGATATTACAACTGTCTCAATTTTGAATTCATTCCGACCATCTCTTTCTGAACAATTCATTGTCAAAATCTGCGTGAAAACTCTGATTGATTTTCATGTTTCTTTGCACCAGTGCCAAGTCTTTTCCCTGTACCGCCCTACCTCGCCCGGCAGAAAAGTGACAAAAAAATACCTCAGCACAGATCACACGTGACCTACCCTTCAATCAGAAATTCCCCGGAACCTACCCTCTCTACAAAACGGAACGAGAAAAAGTGGAAATATCAGTGTTTAAAAAAATAGCTTGGTCCCTGCAAGTAATATATATACATACTTGTATATATATATATTATTATATAAGAAAATAGTACAGATTTAGTCTGTTGATTCTTCATTTGCATACTCATCTGTGTGACTTAATAAATTACATTTATTAAGAGCTATCTAGTAAAATATATGAGATTAATTTGAATAGAAAAGGAAATCTATTCAGTATTAATTCATATTGATATTTCAGGAATACAATCTTGATTTGAGGTGGGGCCTATTTCAAGCAGAAATTTTGAGAAGCTTTTTAAATTGAAAAAGACAAAATTTGCAAGAGTTAGAGTGTTTTTCTTGATTTAGCTCTGAGTAAATAAATCAAGAAAATTCTACACAAATTCATATTTCTTTACTTCAGTGACTGATTCAGTTTTTGAAAATAATCTCAATTTTGAGCTGCATACTTGATATGTGGGGAGAAGTTTAGAATATTGAATATTTCTGAATAGTTTTTATCAATTTCTCTGCAAAAAATTGATTTATTTTGTCAGTTTTTCTTTCAAAAACTGTCATTTCAATTGAATAATTTATTATTCATTGAAATCAATTCTTTTCTCTTCATTTTGTAGCACAAGAAAGAAGTCTGTGAAGATTTAATTGATTTATCTTTAAAAATCAATATTAGTTTATTAGATTCTCTTGAAAAATCTAATCTAGATACTATTTCTAGTAGAAAAAATAGCAAAAATCTGAGAATACTATTTAATTTGACTAATTATCTAATATACTCAAAGAAATCATGAATAACTCACCTCAATCTGTGAACATGATGACTCCATGCAAAAATAGAAATAATTTCATAGAAACTGTTTCTGAAATTGAGATTTTGAAGAAAAGAAAAAAAGAAGAAATAGACAGACACAAAGTAGATGAAGTGAAAAATCTACAAAAAATAGCTGATGAGCTATATAAACAGTGCATGTATGAAGAAAATGAAGAAATTCTTCTTATTCTGCATTCACAAGCAAGACAACTGAATGAAATTATTAAGTTTAAACTTAATATTTCTTCAAATCTGAAGATAGTTTTGAAAAAAACTGAAAAATCTGTATCTCAAAAAATCTCTTCTGAATCTCTTTCAAAAGAAAACACTGAAAATGAGACAAAAACCTATGCTCAAGCTCTCAATAGCTCACAAAATATTGAAAAAGAAAAACAGCTGAAAAAAGCAGAAAAAATTTTCTCATTAGTTGAGAAAAAAGAACAAAGAAAAGCTCAAAAAGAGATTAAATTTCTTGAATCAAAAAAACAGAGACTGATTTTAAAAGTTAGTGATAGAGCTATCTTTGAAAAATCTATTCTAAATGATTCTAAGTTCATTTTTGAACTTAGAAACAAAATAAATCAAAACTTTCATTTTGAAACTCAAAATGAAGAATTCAAGCCAGTTATCTCATCAATTGAAACCTCTTTTCTGGGAAATTCAATTGTAATTACTGCTATGCCAGATTTCAGCTCTGAATATCTAATTCAAAATGAAAACTGCTGGAAAGAGATAGTTCAAAAAGCTCTCTCTATTGAAGTTTCATGTGAAAAAGATGAGAAATGGGGAAAATTTGTATTACATGATATTCCAGTTGAAATCTTTGATCATGAAGAAGGCATGATAAATTTGAAAGAAGAAATTGAAATATATAATTCAATTTCTTTGAAAAAAACCCCAATTTGGCTCAATTCTTATGAGCAAAGACAAAGAAATCAAAATGCTTCAGTTTTAATTACTACAAATACAATAGAACAGTCAAAATGACAGTATATTATAATTGCAGGATTGAAAATGAAAGTATTTGAATTCAAAGATTCAAGAGAGAATATTAAATCTCAAATTCAATGCTCAAACTGTCAGAAACATGGACACTTTGCAAATACTTGTAAAAGAAATTCTAAATGTCAGTTTTGTGCTTTAGATCACAAAACAAATGAACATTCTTGCAACACATGTAGAAAAATAGGTGAAATCTGCAATCACACTGAAATCAAATGCAGTAATTGCTATGAAAAGCACACATCTATTTCAAAAGATTGTATTTTCATTTTCAAGAAAAAGTCTTTCAATAAAGTTGTGAAATGGAGAAAAGAAACTCAAAATACAAAGAAAATAGATAAAACTACAAAAAGAAGAAATTCTCAAATGTCTATTTCTTCTGAGTCAAATTCTTTTTCAAAAAATAGACAGATCTTAAACCCTGTTACACCTATAAAAATGAGAAAAGATAAAGAAAATCTCATTTCTATGAAAGCAGTAGAAGTTCCAGCTCTAAATACAGATAATAGATATAATCTATTACCTGATTCAGAATAAAAGAAACACAGCTTCAATTTATTCCTTTTGTACATGTTTACTACACAAAACAATAATAAAAAGAAGAAAAAAACTATCAAAAATGCTTCAAAAATAACTTTTATTCAAAACAATGTTGATAGAAATAAAGATGCTATCTATTCATGCTTACAGATAGGCTTTGAAGAGCAAACTGACTTCATTCTATTACAAGAGCCAAATTTTGATATAGAACAACAATTTATAATTTCTCATTCAAGCTATCACTGCTTTTTACCAGAGAAATCAGATGTAAAAGCAAGAGTTGTGATATATGCAAGAAAAAGATCAAGATTTCAATTCAATATAAAAAGTAATTATATATCTAATTCTGATATTCTAGTTGGAGATATTATAGATACAAGAAATCAATTTGACAGTATTCAATTGATAAATATTTATAATGAAAAATCACTGAAGGTAAATGATAATTCATGGACAGTTGACAGAGAACTGCTGAATTTAAGTCCAGAAAAAAATGCTATTATATGTGGTGATTTCAATGCACATCATATATGGTGGAATTCTGAATGTGATTATTCAATAAGATCAGAGAAAATAGTAGAGTGAGCTCTACAACATGAATTAGATATTATAAATGAAATTGATAGACAGACCTTCTTTAGAAACAACTTAATGAAGAAATCAATCATAGACTTAACCTTTCTATCAAAAAATTTGATTGAAAACAAGATCTATAATTGGTTTATTAATTCAGAAGAAACATCAGGATCTGCTCATGAAGTTATTCAATTTAATATTGAAATTGATGAAAAGGAAACATGTGAGAATCCTCTACTATCAAATCAATATAATTTTGAAAAAGCTGAATGGTCTGAAATCAATAAGAGAATTGAAGATTTAAAATTTGAAAAAAAAGAAGAATTATCAAATTGAAATGAAAAGACAATAATAACAGATATAATGCTAGAAAGTAGAACTAATATAATAACTGAAATTATATTAGAAAGCATTAAAAACTTTATACCAAAGAAAAAGCTCTCAGAATTCTCAAAACCTTGGTGGTCAGAAGAAATAACAGAAAAAATAAAAAATCTAGCAAAAATAAAAAAAGAATGGAAAGAGAATATCATATCTTATGAAGAATATAAAAGAATAAGAAATGAATATTTCACATTAATTAAAAAAGCTAAAACTAGCTGCTGGAATAAATTTCTTGAGAATGCACAGGGAAAAGAAATATTTAAAGCTTTTAAATATACAAAGTCTAAATCTGTTGCAAAGCTTCCATCTCTAAAATATAAAATAGAAAATGAGGAATATATTGCTCATTCTTTTGAACAAAAATGTCAGGCTTTTATGAAAATTCTATTTCAAAAACCACCTCAATCTGAACAATATAGTTCAATATGTGAATATATTGAAGATTCAAGATGGGCTTGGCCAGATCTATCTAGAAATGAACTTGAAACTGCTGTTTTTACAAGTTCTACAAAAACAGCTGCAGGACCTGATACTATAAATCATTTAATCATTCAAAAAGTCTTTCATTCTCTGAAAAATGAATTATTTGAATTATTCTCTCAATTAATGAAGAATGGGTATCACCCTGAATGCTGGAGACAAGCAACTGGTATAGTTCTTGCAAAACCAAATAGAAAAGCTACTATGCCAAAGTCTTATAGAATTATATCACTTTTGAATTGCTTGGGAAAAATTCTTGAAAAAATAATAGCAACAAGATTATTATATCTAGGCTCAATCACTGATTTATTATATAATGATCAAATGGGTGGCAGAAAACAGAATTCTGCAATAGATACAGTTTTATCAATAATTCATGATATTCAAATGGCAAAAAATGAAGGCTTAGTTACAACAGCTGCTTTTATTGATATAAAAGGTGCTTTTGATCATGTTTCAAAGAATAAGCTAATAATTATTCTTCAAGAGATGAAACTACCAAAAGCATTAATAAAGTGAGTTATATGTTTTATGTCAAAAAGATATATTCAACTACTTTTTGACTCATTAAAGCAAGATATTACTGAAATTGAAATAGAAGTTCCTCAGGGGTCTCCAGTCTCACCAATTCTATTTGCTATATATACAAAAAATCTATTCAAAGATAGAGAAATGGAGATAGTGAGATCTTCTAGCTATGTTGATAATATAGGTCTGATTTTCAGCTCAAGAACAATAAAAGAAAATTGTGAAAATATTGAAAAAGCTGCGCAAGAGATATTTAATAGAGAAGATTTAAACCTAATTCTATTTGATATGGAAAAAACTGAATTAATTCACTTTTTTCCAAAAAGATATGAAAAGGAAATAAGTTTAAATCTATTAAATCAAGAAATAAAGCCTAAATCAGTTGTAAGATGGCTAGGAATCTGGCTGGATTCAAAACTCAATTTTAAATCTCATATTCAAAAAAGAATGGCTCAAGCTGAAAGAGTTTTAAATAGTATAATACAACTTTCTAATACTGAAAGGGGTTTATCATTTCAAGCTATGAAACAGCTATACATTGCATGTATAGCATCTATTTCTGATTATGGTGTTCAGATATGGTGGAAGAACCAGAAACACTTCATAGATAAGTTTCAAAAATTGCAGAATACAGCTTTAAGAAGAATTCTGGGAGCTTTCAAAACCTCTCCATGTAGAGCTATGGAAATAGAAGCTTCTATATCACCTCCTGAAATAAGATTTGAGAAGATATGCAAGAATTATGCACTGAGAATCATGAAAATGCCAGATATTCATTCAATTAGAAAAAGAATATCTACATCTTATCCTCCAATTCAATCTGGAAATGACTTAGATTGGAATAGATATCTAGATTGGAATGAAAGTCAAGAAAATCAAGAAAATGAGAGAAATAGAAAAAAAATCCCCTCTCAACTATATAGAGTATGCTCAATGATTAAAAATGAGTTCTCCTCATTAAATATTGAAAAGATTGAACACAAAAAGCTATATCCATGGAAAGAAAAACTAGGCTCAATGATTTCAATTGAAATAAGCGCATTATCAAAACCAGAAGAAGCTGAGAATCATAGAAGAATAATAGAGAAAATTGATTTTAAAAAGTCAATTCTAATCTATTCAGATGGTTCAATGAATGAAAATAAAGGCCTAGGAGCTGGAATAGCATATACAGAAGATAATTACAAATATACATCAGATTCATGGAATATTGGAAATGAATGTGAAGTATTTGATGCTGAATTATATGCTATTATGAAAGCTTTTAAACTGATAGAAATAAAAGCTTCAAAAAGAAAAGATATGAAAGAAGCATGGATTTTTTCAGATAGTCAAGCAGCTTTGAAAAGAATTCAAAAAAATGAAATTCATAATGGTCAAATGAATATAGAAGTAATTCTAAAGATATGCAAAAGAATTCAATTAAAATATAAGACAAAGATATATCTGAGCTGGGTTCCTGCTCATATAAATATACATGGAAATGAGCTTGCTGATGAAGCAGCAAAGAAAGGAACAGAACTAAATATTGCAAGTTCAAAAATAGTTTCATGGTCTTTTATTAAAAGAAAGATAAAAGAGAATTGCTTAGAAAAATGACATAAAATATGGGAAAAACAAAGAAAAAGTCCTCACTATCTTAGATTTGAAACTAAACCTAAATGGAAATCATGCTCTATTAAGTGCAAGAAGAAGCTTTTCTCCTCAATCATTCAATTGAAACTAGGTCATGGCTATTTCAAATCTTATTTGAAAAGAATATCTGATATTGAAAGTGAAAATTGTGAATATTGTGACTCTCTTGAAGACTCAGAACATATCTTAATGAATTGCTCATTAAATCAAGAACTTAGAGCTGAACTGAGATATAAATATAAACTGAGAGAAATGAATATGAAACTACTATTTTCAACTGAAATAGACAGTCAATATTTAATTGATTTTCTCAAAGAAACTCAAATAGCTACTAGAAATCAATTCTATTTCAAAGATGAAAATATAAATGAATGAGAATCTGAAATATTCTTTATAAAAACTGCTAGATATTATATAATATCTCACTATTTCTTTTGTGTTAGAGTCTGTCTTTTATTTCCTTTGTATTCATGTCATGAGTTATTTTGTCTATCATTAATTTATTTTCTTTGTAATCACTTGAAAATTATATGAAAAAAAGAGAATATAAATAATCTTCAAAGATATTTATAAATAAATAAATAAAAAAAAGAAAAATCAATTTGCTGACTATTCTGGGCTGGAATTCAAGTATTGCAAGTGCTATTTGTTTGAAGAAAAAATGTATAGTAATTAGTGTTAAAGTTAGAAAAATCCTGAGACTCTTTGAGTCTCAGGTAGATATCATAGTCTCTGACTGCATATATATCTATAATTGAAGAATAATAATAATAATAATCTGATTTATTTTCTTGAATCAGTTAAACTTTATGTTCTTTTTGATGAGTTCTGTGAGAGAAGTCATGATCTTTGAGAAATTCTGTATAAATTTTCTATAAAAGTTCATGAATTCTATGAACCCGCGGACATCTTTAACTGTAGTGAGAGCTTATTATTTTATAATTATCTGAATCTTCTCTGAATTATATCAAGTTCTGAAGACTGTTTTTCATTCATTATCTTCTGTAATATGAAGTCTGTGAAAGGCTGCAGTAATATCAAGCTTTATAAATTATTTTGTCTTATCAATACATTCTAGAGTTTCTTTGATTAATGAAAGAGAGTATCTGTTCTTGCAAGTAATTACATTTAAGTTACAGTAGTCTACACAGAATTGTAGATCACTTTCTGATTTCTGAGCAAAAAGCACAGAGACTGCTGCCAGTGAATTACTCACTTGTATGAAGTCTTTATTCAAATAATTCAGTAGTGTTTTTCATAGAACAAGAAGTTCATTCTGAAACATGTTATAGAGAGAGTCTCAAGATAATTAAGTCTTTTTTCATTTTTATTTTTCAATGTGATTTCATGATCTACCCCTGGTCCACAATGAGAGAGTAAGATGTTGGCTGCAGTATAATTAAACACATCTACGAATTCTTGCTCATAGTGCGGGCAACCGATTTCCCCGAACCAGCTCAATTTTTCGAAAATAAGAACCAAAAGACAGTCATTTGAAAGCTCTTGATTGAGAAAGCAATCTATTCAAATTTTATTAAAATTGAACATGATCTGACAAAGTTATTGAGAAAAACATGGTTGCGAGCCTCAGTGAGAAAAAAAATCACATTTTGTCACATAATTTCATCAGTTCTGGCTCAATCTACATGAGAATTAGATAGAAGCTAAATCAAACTAGATACAACAGTCTACTTAATTTTGAATTCATTCTGATCATTTCTTTCTGAACAATTCATTGTCAAAATCTGTGTGAAAACTCTGATTGATTTTCATGTTTCTTTACATCAGTGTCAAGTCTTTTCCCTGTACCACCCTACCTCATCCAGCAGAAAAGTGACAAAAAAAATACCTCAGCACAGATCACATGTGATCTATCATTCAATCAGAAATTCCCTGAAACCTACTCTCTCTACAAAACCAAATGAGAAAAAGTGGAAATATCAGTATTTAAAAAATAGTTTGATCCCTGCAAGTAATATATATATATACTTGTATATATATATATTATTATATAAGAAAATAGTACAGATTCAGTCTGTTGATTCTTCATTTGCATACTCATCTGTGTGACTTAATAAATTACATTTATTAAAAGCTATCTAGTAAAATATATGAGATTAATTTGAATAGAAAAGAAAATTTATTCAGTATTAATTTATATTGATATTTCAGAAATACAATTTTGATTTGAGATGAAATCTATTTCAAACAGAAATTTTGAGAAACTTTTTAAATGAAAAAAGATAAAATTTATAAGAGTTAGAGTATTTTTCTTGATTTAGTTCTGAGTAAATAAATCAAGAAAATCTTGTATAAATTCATATTCTTTTTCTTTTTATTTCAGTAATTGATTTAGTTTTTGAAAATAATCTTAACTTCAAGCTGCATACTTGATATGTAGAGAAAACTTTAAAATATTGAATATTTCTGAATAGTTTTTATCAATTTCTCTATAAAAAATTGATTTATTTTATCAGTCTTTCTTTCAAAAACTGTTATTTCAATTAAATAATTTACTATTTATTGAAATCAATTCTTTTCTCTTCATTTTATAGCACAAGAAAGAAGTCTGTGAAGATTTAATTAATTTATCTTTAAAAATTAATATTAGTTTATTAGATTCTCTTGAAAAATCTAATCTAGATACTATTTCTAGTAGAAAAAATAGCAAAAAACTGAGAATACTATTTAATTTGATTAATTATCTAATATACTTCATATAACGATGTGACGGTTAGCCAGTGGCTGAAAATGGCGGTTTCACGGCTGCTTTTGGCCTCCCGCTAACCGCCCAACCTCGATCATCACGTGAATCTATCCCCACGGCCGCGACGCTTCCCTCCACGCATGGCCACGATTTTTGAAGTTACTGACCCTCGCTCACCCACAGCCCTTCTTTTTGGGGGGGGGAGCCGTTTTTGACGCTTCACTCTGTCGGTTTTGGCTCCCCCCCCCAGATCATGTTATTCTCTCTGCTTCCAGTCCCCGTCACTCTCATCATGCCGTCTACAGCTCCCTTCCTTCCCCTCCTTCGCAGCACTACCTGGCCAGTTCTATCTATGAAAGCGTCTAAGTCTTTCATTACTTGTCCTGTCCCTCGCTACTGTCGGCTCTCCTTGGGCTGCCCTGATCATGGCGCCTCTCTCTTGTTTGGCCGGACCTGACAAGCAGAGCAGAAGCAAGATGAATGTCAAGTCTGCTCTGGATACCCTCTCCGCACTGGATGCCATCTTTTTGGACAGTGGGTATGAAAGTGGCTCCGTCAGCGACGATGAAGACGACGACGACGGCCAACTCCCCTCTGAACACTACCTGGTCTTAGCAGAGAGCCTCGATATCGCTCAGCTTCGACGGAAGCGGTACAGCACCAAAACCCAGGAAAAACTCGATGAGACCCGTGATTACTGGGAGAGGTAGGCAGTGGCTCATTTGACCCTTTGGGCTGTGTTATAAGCTCACCAGTGGCGCTGGGCAGGTATTGTCGGCACATCAAGGCTAACGCGGAGCGGCAATGGGATCGGATCTCTGATTCAGAGGAGATGGTTCGCTTCCTGTATGCATTCTTTAGTTGGCGGTGTGATATCCGTCGTGGCAAGAACAATCAATACTGTCCGGGCATTAGACGCAAAAGCTCACTGGAGACATTTTGGAAGTGGTGGCACCTTGTCCTCAAACAGGAAACAGCATCGGGACTCAACAAAGATACAATTGTCAAAGTGAAAGATGTGAGCGCCTTATACACTCTCTCCTTGAGTCACTAAACCAGGAGCACCACTAATCTCTTGCAGGTTGTTGCACAGGTGGCCACAGAAAAAGAGCTGGCTCTTGTTGAGCGGCCAAAGAAGAACATGTATATTGAAGATGTTACTGAGTTCGCTCAAGTCATTCTCACCACCACTGAGATGACATTTGTCTGTGATTGACAGTGCATTCAAATGCTTTTCTTCTTGCAGCTTGCAGCCATCACCGCCAGCTGTCCCTCGGCGATCCTCCATCTTCGGTATCGAGACATCATGTTAACCCTGATCCGAGTTGCAGACGGTGGACGCCCCCGATTGTTCATATTCTTAAAACCAGAGTTTACCAAAAGATTTCTTGAAGATAAGGCACTGTATGTGTTTCTGATCCTCGCGGCATGGCCTGGTTGACTGACAGAATTGATAGGAACGAGTTTAAGATTCCGGAAATCATCTTTGACTCAACCCTGGTGCTCAGCCCGCATATCTGTCTGCTGACTATGCTCTTTCACATTGGAGGATTCAAGTCAATTTCAACAACTGGACCAGTGTTGGATTCCGCAGAGAAACTCTACAGCGCCAAAGTGCTGAATGACAAGGGACAGCAGCCGCTGCTACTAAAGGATGAATTACTGGATAAGTTTGTGTTTTGCCAGATGGAACTAACATCCACTGGATTTAAAATTTGCTTGGATCAGAGGATGACTTCATCCATGGTGAGTTCCTGGATGCGCCGAGCCAGTGAGATCACGGGCTTTGAGGAGGTCACCCACCCATACAATCTTCAATATGCTGAAGCTAAGGCATTTAACAACAGTGGTAAGTACCCCTCCGTTTTCTTCATGTTTCAGTCATGTCGGAGAGCTAACAATGAACAGAGGAAGTTACGGAGACTCTTCAGAACATCATGCTCCAGCACGCAGATATTCGCACCTTCGTCAAGCATTATCAGGTGGACGTCGACATTGACGCGCAGGGAATAGTCCGGAAAACAGGCTCCCAAACAGCATTGGTGCGATTTGCCTGCTTGATGAGTGCATCAATTGACCTCAACTGACTGTATAAGCTCTCTCCAGAAGAATCACGGTCCCTCAATTACCGTCCAGTTGTCCTTGGCCGGCAGGATACTGTCCAGAAGCGCAAGCGGGAATTGGAGGATCATGAAGCCGAGTTAGAACATGCCAACAAGATGTGCAAGACTGCTTTAGGGCATCTTGACAACAGACTACTCGCCAAATCCAACCCTGAGGTGCTGGAGAGACAGGAAGTTTTCCATGATCAGACAGCAGAAGCAAAGTCGGAGCACAAGAGGGCTATCCGTGAACTGCATAACAAAAAGCAGCAGCAGCGGAATCAACAGATTCATGAGAACCTTGAGCGCTATAAGAATGAGCAATCTGTGATTGATCTTGAATGACAACTGGCCGGGAAGCTGGTGGATACCAAAGTCATGGACACTTTCAAGCATGAGGCCTTCATGCCTCCCGAGCACTTGATGTTTGTTGATTGCATGCTGACCATGCCGGGCGCTAGTCTTGAATCGGAATATCAGCGGAGGATCAACACAATCAACGCAGGGGTTGCATTCTGTGGCGTGGAGGAAGGGCGGCCCTCGCGCCGGCCCGCGGTCAATGATGACCCTTATCCTCCGACCAAGCGGCAGAGGTGCTTGGTAAAGGATAACACTGAGGTCTTCTTGCACCAAGCAATGGAGTCTGTGCAGGTCAAGTCTACAGTTGAACAATCTCAGGCCTGCTTTCGGCCTCGCGTTTGCTTTCTCTGTGTTGGGAATCCTAGCTGCTCGCTGAAGGACCGCATTATGAAATACGCAACACCTGGATCACTTACAAGGCATTTTCTACGAAGACATATAAACCCTCCATGGCCGGCCACTGGGGTTGAGTGCAATGTTTGTGAGGGGAAGGTACTCGCGGCCAAATCTGCTCTTCTAAGCCATGCAGAGGAGGCCCATGGAACTGTTGTGCGGGGTCGCGCTCGGGAGAAACTGGCGTTAGAATATCAACGGAGCCTAGAGAACTAGCTTTGTACATACAATAGATATATATATATATATAATAAAAGGAGTTGCGGTTCTCACAAAGTCACGCTACAATACGCAACATATACACTGAATCTGCGTTAGTTTACATCTTCATTTTGAATTCCCCTTTCTCAGTGGTCCTAGCTAGTTATGAATACAGTAGAATCCTCTAATCCTTGCGATTATGGTAGAATCACCGCAGTATTGGAATTTAATCTCGCGTCAATCTATCACTTGCATGACCCAACCTCCTTCGCCTGTGCAAACCCTATTCGGAGAACAGGACACAAACGGCGCATGCATGGTCAATGATCTGAGGCGTGTTTTTATTTTCAAAAAATTTGGCTTCACGTCGGTTTTATTGTATGTACTACTGTCTAATCATAAAAACAGATCTATGTGAGCCGGCGCAGGTACGCAGACACAGGTCATTTCGGCACAGGTCAAACTGGCCTATGCCGAACGACCTGTGTCTTGTACAAACATCGAGCAGCGGTCACAGGACCTATCCTAGCCTATTTATGCTCGTTTGGACGGCTCGCATCATCTGCCAAGACTGCTAAAACTGCTTTCCATTGACAATGGAAGTCCATCACCTCAGGTTGGCAACATAAGTAGGAGTTGAAGGCCACACGCATCAGCAGCAGTGGCGTTCATTGCATGAAGCCTTCCCAATAATACCAGGCCACGTCTTGCGGAGGCATTCATTTGCTTGCGATATATATTGGGCAATGGATTGACACGTCATATGTACAGACACCAGTACCCTTTTCCTAAGCACAATATATATGTAGCATCCAAGTTGCTGCTCCGATGGAGGGCTGAGCTCGTGGTGGTTATATTTATTCTATCCCATTATTTTCGTTCCGGCTGCTCTAGGTTCACTGACTATGGAGACGTGCATCCTCTGCAACCGGTCATTTAAGAGCATGGAGGCCCTCGAGCAACACATTCAACACTCCTCAGCCCACGCTCCCTCGTACGATTGCGACACCTGCAACCGATCGTTCAAAAGTGAAGAGGCCCTCGAGCAGCACATTCAACACTCCTCAGCCCACGCTCCCTCGTACGATTGCGACACCTGCAACCGATCGTTCAAAAGCGAAGAGGCCCTCGAGCAGCACATTCAACACTCCTCGGCCCACGCTCCCTCGTACGATTGCGACACCTGCAACCGATCGTTCAAAAGTGAAGAGGCCCTCGAGCAGCACATTCAACACTCCTCGGCCCACGCTCCCTCGTACGATTGCGACACCTGCAACCGATCGTTCAAAAGTGAAGAGGCCCTCGAGCAGCACATTCAACACTCCTCAGCCCATACTCGCTCGTACGACAGTAGGAGATGGTCCATGTATCCAACGCACCACGAATGTGTATCACGCTTGCTGGAAGAAGAGGGTCTCTATTTCCACTTCCATGACATTGACAACGCCGCAGGCTGTAACGACAAATATGACACAAACATCATGGGTCGATTCATTTGTCACAACAGGACATGTGACTCGAGCGGATGGTCAAGCAAGAGAATTGCCATCACTATACGAATGTACCCTGGAGCAACTTACAATGCAAGGGTATATCATCAACGCTGCGCGGGCTGTAATGATCTTAGCCGACCGCTTCTAGATGAGTCATATGCTGAAAGAGTCGCATATCGTATCAAAAAGTGGCGCGGGATACACATGGATTTGCCTCACTACTCATCTAAAAGCAAAGGTCCTCACAATAGTGATCTATGTGAAGGGTGCAGAGACGGTCATTGCAGTGCACTTCAACCAGAAGGGATCTAGTTGAAAAGGCAATGAGTCCAGATGCTTATGTGATCATGTATGCGACGGCGGGTGAACAGCGCAGCGGAGGGAACATCTTGTAGGGCGCAAGGCCAGTGTACTGCAGAGAGATGAATGATATTTACCCATCAAACCGCCACGTTGCTAGTTTCCTCTTCCCTTCTGTCTACTTCTTTCAGCTTACGATCGAGTACTGTACAACAAGTCCCTCTCTGGTACACAGCCACCCACGAAGAAAATATTAGCAAAATCACCTCGCGAATTTCACATATTTGTCAGGCTGATAAGAGAAGGCTTCCAAGATGGTGACGGTATAGATGCTTCGAGCGCCGTCAGAGGCGAAGCGTATGAGTTCGTCAATGAATCGCAGAAATAAGCTGGTATCACCATATCGCTTGCCAGCATCCCACATCCTGGGTTGACTGTCCGTATTTGCTCGTGAGCTCTTCCAGACTCTCCCCCTGCTTTTCAACTGCCTCCCTAACGCCATCTGCTTTGATAAAGGTTTGCCAATCAGACTTCCCTACTCTGATTCCATTTTTGGTTTTCGCGGCACATAGTATAATATAGCCGTCAAGACCATACATCACACCGTGATACTCATAGATTTCTTTAATATCATTGCCTGTGAATTGGTCGAGTCGGGCTTGGCTATGATATTGGCTAGATAGATGTTAGCAACGATTAAAAGCATGGGGCAGAAACATACCATCTAGGAGTCATTGGCGCATCGTGGATGTATGAGATATCCTGCGCTTGCCCATTGCTGGACTCATCTGGCGGTGTGGGGCTTGGGTTCTGATACAACCAGCGTAGTAGGTTTTCGCTTGAGTACCAGCGCCAGGGCGGCGAACGGACACACAAGTTTTCACACTCTCTTGTGATAGACTGAGAAACCGTGCACATTGCGGGTGTTAATTTGGGCAGACGCAGTACGTTCATAAAGTGTGTGCCATCTTGTAGGCAATAAGGCAAAGAGATCAGGCTGGCCCAAATGAAAATAACCAAAGAGGCAACCAGGAGCGGTGAGGCATCTCTTATACTGGGGCATACAGGACCCTTCGAGAGGATCAACTATTCTCATATGTCGTCGATGAAACGAGAAAAACAATGCGCACCTCTCAATAGCGCTTCCTGCTAGGCCTGCAAGACGAACATGCCGTCCGGCAATCCGAGCCCTAGATACGAGCCTTGTTCCCCACACTGCAACATGGATCGCCAAGATCATGCAAGTTTTTGTGATTTATCGCAGAATCTTTCGTTGGGCTTGCCAAGCACTCTGTACTTTTGAAGCAAGCTATCTCACCTATAACTCTGTCGTCTCTGGAAAAAGTGGGGCTAATGTTCTTTTAAGAACATTAGCCCCACTTTTTCCAAAGCGAGCACATGTCTTGGCGAGCTATGTCTCGTCGCGCTGGCAATCCACTGTTACTTCCTTGACAACCTTACACCTTCCATCTAGCTGGCAGATGAAAATGGGTATCGCAGAGAGCAAATTGATAGTTGCCAGTTTTTCCCAGGCTTGTCAAGAAGCAGAGGCGAGTGATGGCCAGAGTCAGAGTAAAAATATTCTCTCTGATCCACTATTGCAGAGTCAGATAAAAAACATTCTCTCCGATCCGCAGGTGAGTAGCAGCCATGCTGTCTTGATCCGACTGTTACTGATAACATACAGGTTGCCTCCTGTGCTACGCCAATCTGGAAAGCGCTGCCAGCTGATGCGCGAAGCAAAATCACCGGCCGTGAAAGCCCTGCACAGAAAGCAATCAAGAAATCTCTATCTCCCATCACTCTCTCTTCAGATCTGAAGAGTTTCTTCGACAATTGCAAGGGAAACTCCGGTTATTTCTTCGAGTCAATTGGTAGGGGATTTGATTTGAGTTTCCCTATTGCTCAATGCTATCTGTTCCTCTCAGATACGGAGTCGAGCAAGGTGCGACGAAGAATCTTTCTAGTTATTTTCTCTCGCTTGAAGGCAAGGCTAGGACATGCTCGCCTGTCTACTTCTGCTCTCGAACTTATTATTTTCATCCTCAAACGCTCCGCTTTGGTTGACGATGACGCATCGAAAATTGACAAAAAGATTGGTGACTGGGCATGCAAAGGAGACCGGTATCAGGAGCTGGCGGCGGCTTGTGGAGGACTTGATTCCCTGTTTTTCCTCCCGGACGATATCAGTGACTCAGTGTAAGTAGTTCTAAAATAATTGACAACAGAACTGACAACTCTTTAGTTGGGAGAAGGAGCTGCCAAAGTCTGGTGCAGTGCACGATGAGATGATAAAAACTCTTGATCAACGAGGTGTCCGCAGACTTGTTGACTCACTTGGTGAAGTTTCCATCGGGGATGGGGTTGAGGAGCCTGGCAAGGTCACCGTTGTGGAAAATATTATTGGTTGTATATGGCCTCATCTGGAGAAAGAAATAAAAGGGGCTACGAGGCAGCACGAATCGTCGAACCAAGTCTCAAATATCCATCACCCGGGCGCTCAGCGTTCTCCGTATATTCCAGTCCCAGATTCAAACTTCAGCAACGACCAGGCCATGCAAATGTATGGGACTCCGCACATTCCAACATCGAACCTAAACATCTTCCATCAGGATGAGACTCAACAATCTCCGCACATTCCAGCCCCAGATTCAAACTTCAGCAACGACCAGGCCATGCAAATGTATGGGACTCCGCACATTCCAACGTCGGACCTAAACATCTTCCATCAGGATGAGACTCAACAATCTCCAGCCCCAGATTCAAACTTCAGCAACGACGAGGCCATGCAAATGTATGGGACTCCGCACATTCCAAACTTCCTCCAGAATGAGACTCAACAATCTTCGCAAATTTCAATCCCAGATCCAAACATCTTCAGCAACGACGAGGCCATGCAAATGTATGGGTCTCCGCACATTCCAACGTCGGACGCAAATATCTTCCATCATGAGGCTCAACGATCGTCGCACATTTCAATCCCAGATCCAAACATCTTCAGCAACGACGAGGCCATGCAAATGTATGGGACTCCACCTGTTCTAATCAGAAATGCTATGTACGGAACTCCGAATATATCAATCTCGGACCCAAGTATCTTCATAAATGACCAGGCGAGGCAACGTCCATGTTCCCACCCTAGATCCGAAGCGATGGTACGGATATTACAGCCTACAAGGACACAGATAAATCTGTCGGGATATTAATTGTCTGGCAGTCCCTAACTTTAGGTTGTGGCGTGGATTTATAAATAGATACATGAATGAGACCCGCAAATCTAAATCAATTTCCAACTCAGCCCGCAGTGCGCATGATATCCAAAATGGTTGATTCACATGATATTCGAAACAGAGATTGCCACCAGTTTCCCACCCTCCGCGACCTTCAGAAAGCATTCACCTAGCACATGGTAATAATGATCTGTATCCACAGTTACGTCGCCGATTTTAATGTTTCCTGACACTTGAAGCGGTATCAAAATCGTGAAGGATTTGATTGGGATATCTTTGAAATACACAAGCCCCGCCACTAGGCACTTCGAGATGTTGGTTGGCTTTCCCTGGTATGCTTCAGACGAACGGGCCTCATGAACAGTCAGAAGAATATAGAATATAATGTAGTTCTGGGGGTATTTACCTGTGCAGCATATTCATCACAGATGTAGTTTACCGCAACCCTACAATCTCCTGTCGGCTCGAAGTTTGCGGGCATTTTGTCCACAGGCTTAGTGAGTTTGTTGCAGTCATCCTTTACCCCACACCAGGCAGCTTGTCCTTGTGTTGTAACGCGATCTGATGAAATAGAAATAACCGTCATCGTTGAGGAAAAAAAAAAAGAAGCGCGTAGGAGGGGAATTTACGCGAACAACGGCACGGGAAACGGGTGTGTATATTAGAAGTGAAATTGAGGTTTAGACACATATTCCAATCTGCAGGAAAATTGAGAGAAATGAGATAAAATTTTCTGCCCCGCTGGCGTATTTGCGCATGCTGTCCTCATGGACACCCGTAGCCGCTCCTCATGACATCATTACCAGCTTACCACCAACGTCCATATTGAATGCTACTGCGCATCAGTTGCTTCTCCAATTCAGCTCTATGGCTTCTGCGCCTCGGGATTTAATATCCATGTAAATGGAACCATCATCCCCACTTGTAATGTGAGGGAGATTTAGCTTCTAAAAATCTTGCAAACAATAAATTTTCGGCCCCTCACATCAGCACATGTAGTCCACATAGAAAGTCGTAGCCCCCACTTCAAATTCAGCACATACCTCCGAGTCCACATACAATTTTCCCTTCCATCTCCTCACTTCGCATAATAAGTATCTCTTATGAGAAACACCTACAAAAAGTGACTTTTTACATTATGAGAATTGCAGTGATGCGCACTCACCTTATCACTCACTGCTTCCTAAGCTCGACGGCGCTGGCCAAGCCCGATATGGATAGCCCCGGTTTCAGCGTCTCGTGCCATACCGGCAGTCAGGTGAATCTGCGGCGTAGGCTCAGGGATAATACAACGTGATAGGGCCAGATGGAATAGCCATGCTTTGCAATTTCTCAGCAGGAATCGGTGATGGCGCAGCGGGGACATGAACATAAATATGTTTGCAGGGCGTCCCTCATCCGATATGTCGCTACAAGCCAGATCACGTATGATCCTCTGGGTCACAACGTCTTCAAGATGTTGCCTGGGCAATATCTGTCAGAAAATCGTGGCTACTATCAGCGGGGATATCTCTATTCCACGCCATGCAAAGGCATTATTATCCGTTTCAATTGCTGCCGGATTGTTATCCCTCATATCATTGCCATTAGCAATTCAAGGCTACCTTGAAGAGCCTGTATGGGATGTGCTTACAATGATCTCCATTCAACCACACTTACTCTTCGAACACTGACAGTATTCTAGATCCAAATCACTTTGTTTAATATGTCGACGGTTATCTTTCCCATTGTTTGCTCTGCTGTGTGTACTGAAGCCATCATAGAAGATCAACCTCTTACACACATTTAGATTGCGTGCTTTTACTTGGTGATTATCTATGCACCTTTTATTGGTGGCTGCGGCGGTTTGGGGAATAAGTATCAAAAGAAAATTTGTAAAACATTCCAATTGGCTAAAGGTCAACAACTTTTTCAAAGGACAGGTGTTCATCCAAGCTCTTTTCTACAGCCTGCCGCATTTTCTCCTTAACAAATCCACCTGGTTCACCCAGCTCATCCTGAGAAAGAAGAGGGAGTCTGTCATCCACAGAGCTCCGAGGACTGAAGTACTTCTCAATTTACAATGCACTAAGCAGAAAGAGAATAATCCCAAACAATGACTGGTTCTATTTCGATAAAGAGTACCTAATCCGTTTTTGGTTAAAGCCCTTAGGAGTCGTCATATGCAGATACGGAATGGCAGATTGAGTCATCCTAGTGGCTAGTCATCGATAGCTCCGGCCACTTGTACTTAGTCATCATATCACGTGAAAATGCACTTTAAGAACGCCAGCCTCTCCATAGGTTCGACCCAATTCAATCATCTGACTTGAATCTGATTGAAGAGTTCTTTGCTGAGTTGAAAGCCTTTATTAAGCAGAATTAGCATTTCTACGAGGAAAACCCTGATCAACGCTTTGATGCTTTTCTTGAATGTTGTGTTGATGTTGTCAGTGTGAAAGAACAAAGTGTGAAAGGTCATTTCCATCACGCAGGCCTGACAATTGAAGAGATGTAAACGTGACTTGAAGCAATGTCACGCCTGTCACTAATGTATGGTTTGCATTCGCTCGACTGCCGAACAAATCGGTCCAGGGTGGTCGGTATTCGTGTCAAGAGATGACCTCATCCGACTACACTCGGCTCATTTCGATTTGTGAACGGCCCAATGCGCTTGCTCCCCCAACCCCCACTCCACCTCGGTTAACCCGATGGAAAAATCCACTTTCCCTCGCACCAATCATCCATTTCAAATCCCGAGATTGGTTATGGTTGGCGATGAGGATCATGTGTTATCCGGTAGCCTTTCTTCGGAGTGTCCTGTCTGGCGCGGCGTAGCTGATGTAATCATTCAACGCTTTTAGATCATGGAGTTCTCTCTTGTGGGGATGTGAGTTCCGGGCCGTCCCGCCAACTTATGCATGGCAGCGTGAAGCTACCAATAATCATCCTCCACTTAATGATGAAATGACCAGAGCGGCGCATATGAGTCATCTTATGCAGCCAGAAAATCGAAGTTGGGCGTCGTCGGGATCTAACTGAGCCGCGTATACAAGACAAGTCTCTGTGAGATTTTGAAAAAAAACTTACAGTTTTATAAAAAAAGACAGAGTTCTCACAGACTTTTGTATTTATAAAAAAAAACTCTGCAAGAGTGGCAGTGTGATGATGATGTTCTTGCATATAATTTGTCACATCTGAATGAACAGAAATGAAACTGAAAGAGGTTTGCAAAGTGAATTTCTTACAGAAAGTCATGTTTCAACTTTAAGCTTATACTTCATATTTAAAAAATGAAGATATGAAAGTAAAAATTAATCCAATTAAAAGCTAATTCAATTCTCTATAAGTGAAAGTGTACCCAAAATACTGAATAGATGGGGTTGGTTTATTATTTCCATTCAAAATTTAAGAAGTGAATAAAAGTTGCAGGTTCACTAACAAACTGGAACTATTTTTTCTCAGATGCGTTGCCAAAGAATGAGAATCATATGATCAAAAGTTTCAAATCTAGTTTAGTCTATTACTTTTTTGAGACTAGTTTATTTAAAATGATGATTTGGGTTAAAATAGCAATGGATTCCTTCTTTGGTGAAGCGGCTGAGCTTGCTAAGATAACCCTAGCTGAGGTCTTGGCTTCTTGGCAGTGAAGCGAGGGTCATGTGATCTCGGTTATAGATCGCACACAGTAGCTCGATCATTCCCTCAATCAAGCATCTTCCTCCTTCAACACTTTCCTACAACACTACCAGAATCTTGTTCGTATTCATGGCGCCCCAGTTCTGCCATGACTGTGGCATGATTCTCGATACATCAGCGGAATCAAACATACCGTGCGATGTGTGCGGCAAGATAAATCCGAGTAAGCATTTCTCTTTTGAAACTGCGCCCGCCCGCTGTAAGTTAACAGGCACTTCCAAAATCCTAGATGAGTCGCTTGGCCAACAGACAACATCCACGTCGGATAATTTCCCGTCAAGACTTCGCACGAAATTGCGCTCGCGCACGCAGATATTGACAGCCGAAGCCCGCGAATCCCGTCGAATAATCCAAGTCGATTGCCAGAAATGCGACTCAAAGGAAGTTACTTGGTCTGAGATGCAATTACGGAGTGCAGATGAAGGGAGCACCATCTTTTATCGCTGCCCGAAATGTGGACACAGGTATACGTCTCTGACTACCTATCGATTTGGCCGACCACTGACATGTTGAAACGCGTCTAGATGGACGGAGAATAACTGAGAGCTCCAACATTCATCACTCATGCTAGCCCCGTCGACTCCCCAGTTTTCTGTT
The DNA here is from genome assembly GCA_002110485.1 of Emergomyces orientalis. Lineage (NCBI taxonomy): Eukaryota > Fungi > Ascomycota > Eurotiomycetes > Onygenales > Ajellomycetaceae > Emergomyces > Emergomyces orientalis. Next base: position 158,619 of record MOWL01000049.1, read on the forward strand.
CATTGCGGACGATGTCTGTCGGGCGTCCCTGGTGAATCTATTATTAATGGACAACGATGAATGTATCTCCAACTCTACATGGCATGAGTTGAAATGCTATGATCTTATTGCGCATTCAGGCTCAACGCATACAATTGATGCTTTCAAGACACCAGGCTATAGGGCTAGTACATGAGAAAACGTTTGTCCTTGATTGATCTCCGCTGCCGCCTTATCCACTACCATATATAACTGCTCTCTCACGGGGGATGGGCGTTGACTACCCTAGTAGATCATTCTTGGCACTCGTTACAGGGCCCGCCGTGACGCAATTTGACCACCTTGCCGAAAGTGGTGTGTTTTCCATTCGCGTCGTGTATGCATTGGACAAGCTCTATCACAGCCTCATGGCCGCACGACCACTGCATAACTTCATGTACACACATACTGCTGTGGGCTGGACGAAGCTAGTCCAGGAGAATTATTAGCATTACTCCGTACATGAGGTTCAGATCTCTTAGAGTGAGGCGGGGAAACGCTCTGCGGTATCCAAAATAGCAAGAGAAAAGCTTATGTGCTGCAGTACGTAGGACGAAAATATTCTCACTTACTTTCGAGTCAATGGGGTTATCAGACTCCCGTTTTGGAATATTTAGAGGTTGCCTTGCCGGATGCCGTGTTCGGGACCAAGGAGAAAAAGTTCCTTGAGGACCAAAGGAAGTCTCACGCAGACGATTCGAACGCGAGCGGGCTTCGAGGAGGGGCGGCCAGTTGCAAAGAAGGACTTCGTTGGCAAAATTATGGAGGAAACGGAGTTCCGTTTGACAGTGTACCGAGAACAATAATAACTTAGCAGAAAAGCATGGGCATACAAACAGAATCCAAATCACCAATGTGACGGGGGATCATGGCAAGCTATATAGCTTCCTTCTTGGTGCTTGTAGGAAGGCAGAAGCGCCATCAATTGTGTGTTGTTAACTAGCCTACCATTGTTGGGGGGCTTTTCTTATGGATGCGGGATGCAACAACAAGGCTTTGTTTCATGTAATTATAGCACAGACAGCGCAGCTAAGTTGTGAGAGAATTGACTGGGCAGCAGTTTCAATTTGTCCGTGTCTTCACCAATGGTTGGAAAATTACCTTGTGGCGGTGGACCATGTGTGGGATTCATGGACTGACCCAATCGGCGGCGAAGCGGCATAGGACTGTCATAGCCTTAAATAGGACAAGGAATCCGTTTGGTCAGCCGTCATGTGAAACCGCTTTCAAAAAGTGTCGAGTTCATTCCCTGAACAGGGATAAATGCAAGGCTAGCGGGGATTGCTGCACTCCATCTTCGGGGCGTGGCCTGTGCCGCCAACAGACAAAACGATTACCGTCATGGGCATGTTGATTCTACGACACAGCGCAGGGCGAATTTTCTTGAAAAACAGGCGTTGCCTCTGCCATCCAACGAATTCCCACATAACCTCACCAAAAACGAGGGAGGCGATCTCATTGGTTCATTCTGTGCAGTAGTTTGTTTCATTGGGGGGGGATCCAACAAAGACTTTGGAATCGTGTTGACATCACCAACGTAGCGGCGCGTAAAGATGGCTCAAGGGGATCTTGGAATTCTGGGTAGAATGGTGATACTGTACCAACCTCATCCAGCAGCAAACATGTGTTCTATCCCCACCTCAAAGTGCCAGACAGGAGAAATCCGTCGGCGGATAGTGAGTGTCTTGAAAAGCACACGAAGCTGAAGAATCGGCTCAACTCTGCACGTAATTGGTACCTGCTACAGAAGAGGTTTAAATCGGGAATTCTTGCTCTTGTTCCATGTGGTGAATTGCGTATCGGGACCGACAAGTTCGTCGCCACAAAGGCCATACAGTACTATGCTATTTAAGTTACTGACCTTCACCAGGTTTGAAAAATTGCCAAGCGAGTTATTCACAATCTTTTTAGATGTTCTGTGTGAATACAGGGGCGCCTTCCTCCAAGAGGTCGGTCATCTGATGTCCCAGAATATCGAGGATATCCTATACGGACACGACATTGGGGTCAAATATGAGTTTGAACATGCGGACAGGACATCTCTCCTGCAAGAGTCAATGGACTCACATCGCATCATTGGTTTTTGCCAACCGGTTAATTTGTCGGACTGAAGCAGCATTTATTATAGGAAGGCCAATAAGGTACTTATGTGAACGTTTAACTTGCTCGGAGGTAGAAATAATTCATTAAAGCCAATCTATGTCTAGAATTCAAGCTAAGTTAGAGGATGATCTCGATGCGGCCGCCACTGCCATTCGCACCGCATTGTCGAGCTGCTTGGAGTGTCAACATCGAGCGCACGACCTTGGCATGGCCTCATACGGTAACACTGATTGGGGCCAGTGGCGCCAACTGAAGGACGCTGTAGCAGCAATTGTTGGCCAGATTTCACTCGATCAATAGACATACAATTGGAGGACGTTTGTTGCAATCGCGATGCGCCTTTGCCATATAAGATTGGTGAAGATGAATTCCCTGGCAACGCGGAGGAGAAGGTCCGAGGCTGCAATGTATTGCATACTAACCAATCAAATCACTTTTGGGCTCTTGAGTGACTCATTGTCGTGGCTGCCTCGAGTCTGAACTCCTGGTACATATCCCTGCCTAGTATGCAGAATTTTGGATCCTCTGGAGGATCGATTTGGAAAGAAATTAATAGTGCGCACGAGTTTGTAAGGCAGCCAACCAACGTCCACGCCAGCCCCTGAACAGCATGGGTAGTCAGACCAACGAATCTGCTCCAGATTGCTTGATCCAGTTACCCAGCTCGCGACTTCCGCATTGGAAAAAGGCAATCGTGCTTGATTCTTCTGTGCGGGTGCTTAATACTGGCTCGACCTTGGTTCGCTGCGAACCAATCGTTTCATGCAACAGGGGCTGGACCCCGGTCCCGAGGCAATATTCTTCGATATGCTGAGCGAATCAAAGTCGCTATCCATCCCTGATGGGACAAGGGTCCTGTACACGAGTGAGCAGTTTTACAACCTCACCCAGAGCCTATCGTTTCCCATAGCATGTGAAAAGCGGGCGGTAGGCAGCAACCGCCTATATCCAAGCTTGGCAGCAGAAGAGTTGCTCAAATTTCTGGCACCTTGATATCTGCACGGCTGTGGCCGTACAGCCTCAAGTTTGGTGTGCAGAGCCATAAATACATCAGGAGGGGGCAGCGCATCAAAATCTTTTCACCTCCTCGGCCCTCCCAATCTCATTCAATCCTTCAAATCTACCTCTGTAACTTCTTTAACTAAGTTTGATACCAAACGAACTCCCCAAACATCAACATGACTGACAGCGGCAGCTTCATCAAAGTTCCCACTGACGAGGAGGAGGCGCGCATGCGCAGGGCAGCTGAGGAGTCTCAGAAGCGCCGGGAGGAGGCTAAAAAGAAGCGGGAGATGGAGGAGCTGGCAAGAAAAGCCGGAGACGATTCTCAAAAGCGCAGGGGCGCTGGAGGCGGTTCTGCCACTGCTTAAGATGCTGAGTTCTACCCAGGTATGCTTCTGAAACTATTCATCCACATAGGTTCGAAGGTTTAACAGGGACTTAGGGAACGTCATGTGGAAGGAGACAACATTTATCCGTTATGAGAGCTAGCATTGGGAGATCTTGCATGATCGAACGTCCTGTCTTTTGAGGATGCTTTATTAGAGGTTGTTTGGAGGAAGTCGGGGATTAGGTAGCTGACCTAAGTTAATGTATGGGTGGTTATTTATTACAGAGCATTGCCATATGCTCTCAATCTCTGTGTGCGCCTTATCATCAAATTTGTTACATAATTGCCAGTCGCTCATTTTGAATTTTGGTGGTTGAAGAAATGAAGAATGATATAGGGAAACCACATTCATTTGCTACTTGGAAAAACGAGCAGTACAGTCCTTCTTGTATGCCTTCAGCTGTTGCATCTTCATCTGTATGAATGGCTTCATTTCTGCGCGCGCCTCATCACCAAGCAAGTCAACACTAGCACTGTCGTCGTGCAGTGCGGCCCAGTAGACAGCATCCACATCAAAACTCTTCCTTGCTGCATAATCGAACCAGAAACGTCCAGTTCTCCATGAGTCACGCATCAAGGTGGAAAGACGTGGCCAAAATCCTGATTCCTTTTCCACTTGTTCCAAGGCTTGCAAGAACTGCTCCATTCTGGGCTCGTAGAGGGCTAAGAAATCTTCCTTGGTGCGGCGTTCAAGCCACATGTCCGGCCCTAACAACAGCAGCCACCAGGGCGGGTCGTATGCGAATTGTGCTGGTGTGATATTTGTAAACTCAATATCAAGCACGGCGGTAATCTCGAGGGTTTCCTCATTGATGAGCATGTTCGAAGGTTGCAGGTCGTCGCAGAAAGGCTTGAACGGACCACCGTCTGCCATGCAATACTTTGAGATGAGCTGCTTGAACCGGTGACGGGCGATGAACCGCTTCTGGGCGTCTTCCGGGTCTTCAGTGATGTTCCGCTGGGCCCGAAGATGGGTCAGGTGTTCGTTCGCAAGATTCTGGAAGTATTCGCTTGCACATGCGAATGGCGCTGTAGGAAATTTATCGGTAGGGTAGCCTGAAACAGTCGCCAACTCGTTCATGTTGTATGTTAGGGGTCTACCGGTGACAGACCATGTGTTTGAGGCGGGATCCTCTGAGATGCTTCCAATGCGAGCGAAATCAAGTTGAGAAAGTTGGAGCATGAATCTGGCAATTTGACTATAGACTTTGTCCAGCTTTGCATCATCAATGTTTGGGTTAAGGACCACATCCTCTTCATCGTTTTGAGTTGGTTGCTTTAGGAAAGTCGATAAACGTGTCCCATCGACATAATCCATGATGATGAATGGCCCTAACTGTTGTGGGCAGTCCGCAGTTAAACCCCAGTTGATTAGACGAGGGAGAGGAATAGTAGTGTTTTGGCTGAGGTATTTCATGAACTGGACCTCATTCGTGACCTTTTCGTCCCTAAAAGCAGTGTGCCCTGGTTTTGGGAATCGAATAACGGCATCGGGTCCCGGATCGCTGAATCTAATGCGTAAGCCCAAGTTGAAAGAACCCTTCAAGTAACCAACAATCTCTTTGGCTTGACCTGCTTTCCGACGACTGGCGACAAAAGTTGCTATCTCAACCTTTGAGTCCAACACCTTTTGCAACCAAACTTGACATTCATTATCACCGTTAGCCTCGGCTATCTCGTCGAAAACAGTCATTTTCACAGTAATGCTGAGCCGACTGGTTGGGTGAGGATGAGTTCTGTATTTTGAATGTCGCTAGGTTGGTGCAAGGTCCATGAGTCAGGTGACCTCAAAGAGGACAAATGGTTTCTCCCCGCCGGCCAAACCTGCGCCTTGACGGCTGCCCTGAAGTAAGCAGAGGATGGAATTTCTCCATCGTATTGGAAGCATCAGTTTCAAACTCTTCGATGGCATACAGGTCAATCGGATAAGTGGGAGATTCCATATTCTCATCAACGTCGGCAGAAGGCAGAGCCAGGGGGAGTTGAGGCTCTCCCCAAAGCCCTGCTAACCTGGGTAAGGCTCCAATTTTGTGGCTCATTAGGATGTACAGCGGCACGGTGGACAAGGGATCAAAGTCTCCTAGATCTCCGAAGAATGCCCAGAATATCTCACGCTGCGCAGCCAGAATGGTTGTGTTTCGTTTGGGTGGTGTGGAACTGTCTCCACAGGTAACATTCAGATACAGACTGCCTCATATTTATACGCACATAGCATTTTTATAGTAGTTTGAGATGATAATCAAGAAGATTGATGCCGTAGCATTTTCAAAAGAATTTAAACAATTGCAGATGATATGTACATGTATCACTGCACAGTACTTCCATAATGTGTAGAGAAATGCAGGTTACTAGATAGCTGATAAATCTTCTTAATCAATATGCCACCCGTGGATTGTTTATGATTAAGGATGTAATACTCACATGATCTCCTGAATTAAAAATCTATCTTGTCAGGTGAAGATATGATACTAAAAATGGGAAAAGCAGACGCGGCACTTTAAGAATTGCTGGGGGTAGAGGTCAAAGCTCGAGTTGTATGGATCTTGTGGGATCACGGCTTGGCGTCCTTCTGGTCCGGACCGTCAAGGTCACGTCTCAGTATTACCGACCCTCGTAATTTTCCCAGCCTACGTCATATGGTCGTCTTCAAGGCAAAGTTGCTGGTCGCCGTCAGATAGTGAGTCATTTCTCTGGACATTGCCTTGTATAGTATCTGAGGATGGTCCGAATATGTCATCACTCTGTATCGGCGACAAGGTCCTATCTCCCTGTTCAGCAACGGGTGGCTGCGAGTCCTCATCACTCGATTGAGACGGCGCTTGTCTTTGCGAGTCCTCGTCACTCAGTATTAGCACTCGCGAGTCATCTCTACTCGATCGAGGCAGTATGTGCGAGATATCGTTGCTCGACTTAGGTAGTACTCGCTCTGGTGGTGCCATCGACAATTGGCGTCCAGAGGCAGGTACAGATGCTTGACGTATACTTACCGACGGTTGATTTATTAGTCCCACCCTCTTGCTCCCCCCTGCGGCGGCAGCCGTTGCCTCAGGTGAGCTGTCTTGTCTGGCTCCCACATCTTCTATAGTCTGTGTGGACGGAGCAGTAAGGACTTCGTGAAATTCAGCATTTGGAGTCCCAACGATTCTTCCGTCTTCCAGCAGAATACGGTAGTTGGTACTTCCTTCATAGCCTAGCAGAATGCATGGCCTTGTTCTTGGCTCCGTGAGCTTCTTTCTCTGCCTGGGTGGGATCAAGTATTCCCCTTTGGATCCGATTACTCTCAATCGTGATAGGTCAGGCTTGTCCCCGTACCAGGCTTGATATGGAGTCATGTTGAGCTTTGATGACGCTGACCGATTGGAAAGAAAGGTCGCGGTTCTAGCAATTTCTGGCCAGAATTTGGATGGCAGTCTTGCATGTGCTAGCGTAGGTCCAATTCGATCATAGATCATTCTATGGGCTCTTTCAGCAACTCCATTCTGCTGATGTTGATCAACCCCTGTGACTTCGGCCTGGATTGTCCGTGAGAAGAGCATAAATTTCATTTCTTCTCCCACTTGCTCCGGAATCCGGTCAAGGCGTATTCGTCTACATTTTCGTTCAGGGCGTTCGTTATGATCGAGAAAGAAGCGCAGCGACTCTATGCCAAATTCTCTTCTTCGTGGTATAGGAATGATCTCCATCCACCCAGTGAAATCGTCGACAATCGTGAGCCAGTACTGACTGCCATTGATTCCTTCATCAAATGGCCCTGCAACGTCGATATGGAGAAGTTCCATTGGGTATTCACCTCGCCGGTTTCTCCTTGACCGATTATGGGGTTTCTCAATCATTCTGCCTTGGAGGCACGGATTGCATGGCTGTCGTGGTTCTACATCCCGCACGCTGTAGGCTTGCTTCTTAAGGCGCCGTAAATTTGCATCACTCATGTGGGCCAGTCGGTTGTGCCAGAGAGTCATTTGTGGGCGAACATGGTATGCAGGAAATATGAGATTGGTCCATAGATTAAGTGTGTAGACTCCATGATACTGGCTTGCCGTATATAAATTCTTTCCATTTGATTTGTTGCGAATACTCGCACCATGGCTTGAGAATTCAACTCTTGCTCCTCGTTTGAGCAACTGGAGCGCGGATATGAGGTTTGCGTGCGCCAATGGGACGAAAAGGACATGATCAAGGACAAGCCATCTCCTCCTGCCACGCACGTTGCATAGGACATTTGCCGTTCCAACTTCAGAAGGAGCCGTTGAGCTATCAATGCTTTTGAGTGGCGGCACATGATACTTGTCCAATTGGACAAACTTCGAGGCGTTGTTGCAGACGTGTTGAGCACAGCCACTGTCAATAATCCAAGCATCGCGGATTGGGAGAGTCTTTGCAGTCATCATTGCGAAATTGAGCCCGGAGATGGCTAAGTTGCCTTCAACACCCTTTCTGAATGCCGCGTTGACGTCTTCTCCTGTGGCCTTTGTCGCCATGAAGGTGGGCTTCTTTGGATCCTTTGGGCCCTCCACGTCGTCGTCTTCGTCATTGGTGGTGGGCCGCCTCTTCAGATGCTTCTGGTGCCACTACTGGCATGTGCCTACTCAGCTATCTTTCTCGCCCGCCACTTATTTCACCCACTATATATCTCGCCCGCTATCAATCCCACCCGCTATCTTTCTCGCCCGCCATTCATTTCGCCTGCTATCTATCTCACCCACTATCTTTCTCGCCCGCTATCCATCTCACTCTCCATCCATTTCGCCCGCTATCCATTCATTTCGCCCGCTCTATATCTCGCCCGCTATCTATCCCGCCCGCTATCTTTCTCGCCCGCCATTCATTTCGCCCGCTATATATCTCGCCCGCTATCTATCTCGCCCGCTATCTATCTCGCCCGCTATCTATCTCGCCCGCTATCTATCTCGCCCGCTATCTATCTCGCCCGCTATCTATCTCGCCCGCTATCTATCTCGCCCGCTATCTTTCTCGCCCGCCATTCATTTCGCCCGCTCTATATCTCGCCCGCTATCTATCCTGCCCGCTATCTTTCTCGCCCGCCATTCATTTCGCCCGCTATATATCTCGCCCGCTATCTATCTCGCCCGCTATATATCTCGCCCGCTATCTATCTCGCCCGCTATCTATCTCACCCGCTATCTATCTCGCCCGCTATCTTTCTCGCCCGCCATTCATTTCGCCCGCTCTATATCTCGCCCGCTATCTATCCTGCCCGCTATCTTTCTCGCCCGCCATTCATTTCGCCCGCTATATATCTCGCCCGCTATCTATCTCGCCCGCTATCTATCTCGCCCGCTATCTATCTCGCCCGCTATCTTTCTCGCCCGCCATTCATTTCGCCCACTCTATATCTCGCCCACTATCTATCCTGCCCGCTATCTTTCTCGCCCGCCATTCATTTCACCCGCTATATATCTCGCCCGCTATCTATCTCGCCCGCTATCTTTCTCGCCCGCTATCCATCTCGCTCTCCATCCATTTCGCTTGCTATCCATTTCGCCCGCTATCCATTTCGCCCGCTATCCATTTCGCCCGCTATCCATTTCGCCCGCTATCCATTCGCCCGCTATCCATTTCGTCATCCATTTCACTTCATGAGCAATTTTTAAAATGTTCAACTATAAGACAGGCTCTGCTTTCAATATGCTTTAGAGAATTTAAAGAGTGACAAAAGACTTGCTTGTCTCTTGAGGACGCCAAGGCGTGGTTCCAGGGCTCCCAAGTGACAAGCCTATGAAGAACCGACGGATTTTAGATAGTTCTAGGCCCTGGGGCCCGCCGGGTCTAACAGCCGTCAGCCAGTGTCAACGCCAGCCTCCAGTAAATCATTATGGCGTTGTTTAACACGGACGTCTTTTTACCTCCAAAAACCCGGCCCGGATAAAAATGAATTCAGGCGCTCGCAACCGGCGTTCGTCAGCCTAGGGAATCTAAGACCCAATTTTTCGCCCGTGACTACCCACGGTGGCGCTTCCCTCTCCTAACAAATATGCTGTTTTTCACATAATCATTAAATCACGTTGGCATTCCTTGTCTGCCGAGCAATGATGCTGTCACGCGTGTAGCTCCCCCCGAAGACCTTGCAGGCGTAGATTCCTGAGTGTGCAAGAGCCAAAGCCACGCCTTTTTTTGAAGAGTGGTCGCACCACGCTTTTGAGGGTGCATAGGGTGGTCGAGTTTCAGGGCGGAAGCGTAGCGGCCACGCTTTTTTGGGGATCAACAAGGCGCCACCGATCACCCAACTAGTCTAGCGACGGTAAGGTTTCCATCACGTTCCACATTTACGAGCGGAGCCAATGGAGGGTGGCCGACGTGCTGTCTGTCGACCCTTCCGCGCCGTCCGTCCTGGAGACGACGGTCTGGGGCTACAAGCGGCGGGGAATATTTGTGTATGACGTGTGTATGCGGACGGTCGGTGTCAAGTCCAGCTTTCGAGCAGCGACATCAGATGGGGCCAGTGTGCTTCTCTTGATTCCCAAGGAGGAAAAGGCGGCGCAGGTGGATCAAGCGCGTCCGATCGAGCCGCCCCACAGACTGCGCAAGAAGACCAGGAGAAATGGTTAAGAGTGACACCTATAAAGGAATACAGCTGTCTATATTGATGGACTTGAGCCCGTAAGCGCAATGAGAAGAGATTCTCAAGAGCAATGTAGTCTTGTTTTGGCGTAAGAGCTGTGCTCCCTGGCTCATGACACAATTTATCATAAGAAATAAGTCATAAGATAAGATACAATCTATGCCAATAATCATATGAGTATAGGCTTGAAGATCATGTCCTGGTCCGACTGTACCATATCGAATGGCCTAGGAGGGTCCTCTTGGGTCTGTCACTGTCTTGTGTAAATTGTCTCAAGACAAAATCAGTCACGAGACCTGTGGCCTGTCTCTGTGGGCGACTCATGCCGCCATCTGTCCCAGAAACCTCTTCCTAGATCAGCAGTAGACACGAGAGCATCTTCCTGGCTCCGCCATAGAATGGAATACAAAAACGACATATAGGGAGCCAACAATCCGGACCAAAGATTCCAGACGGTGCCCTTGACATCTAGTTTTGTCTGGCTTTTCACATAAAACCCGGTGGGAATGCAAAAATCGGCACATATCTAATTGAAAGAAGTGATTTTAAAGAATTACGTGGCAGTGCCATATTAAATGACAGGAAACATAACGTGATCGCTGATTAAGCGATACCTAGCAGCAACTAGTTAGCTAGTAAGTTAGTGGCCAATTATCTGACAAACCCTTACACCCTTGCCAGCCCTCTCGGAAGGTTCCGCGCAGATCTACCTCCTCCAGCTCTCACTCACATCATGGAAACCCACAACGCTATTTCCCGTCTGTGATATCGACACTGATCGGTTTTGACCGCTGAGCAATAACGGAACCCCCTGGTGATCATATTCAGTAGGTCTGCCGACAGATCGACATCCTGGAACCCAGGGCCAGTTAGCTGGACGTTGTGGAATTGGATCGAGCGTATCATGTGCTTCCTGAGGAACACCTTGAGACAAGAATGAGAGACCTGGATATCGCAGATTTCAATCTGTTGTATGTCGTGCAGATAAAACCGTTGAGATATCAATTCAAAAACGGATCCGCTCTGAAATAAACGCAAGACCTCCATGGTGTGGCTCAGGATGTCCCGAAGGGGATCGGCTATACCGACAAATTTTGTGGTATCCCATGAACCGCCAGAGGTCAAATTCAATTTCCGTAGGATATTGCCATTTTTTCTCGCCTCGCGTATCGCGTCCAATGCAACACAGAAATGGTGTTCAAGTGATTCTTCTTCCAACATCAAATCGAACAGGTAGAGCTCGAATGAACCCTCTTTTGCATCAATGTCAAAGCACATATCAAAATCAACCAGGTTAGAAAATCCACTTAACGCTGATGATAGTGCGATTAGATCCTGCTTCCCATTAATAATATCTTGCTGCTCTTTGCACTCAGACTGCAGGTCATTATAGATAGAAATATATGGAGCAATTTCTGAAACATCTCCATCATTGTTGTTGTATTTTTGTGTTTGCGCCGAGACGTACTCCTCAGGGGTATAGACATTTGACTGAAAATTTTCAAAATCAAGAAGCATATCTATAAAGCAGTGAGAGTTTGCCTAAGCCTAGAGGATAAAATATATTACCAGGGTTGAGCAGGCCAGGAGCTGCATAGGTGATGGAAACCACATGCCAGCGAAGGTCGGATTCGGCAAGAAGACAGAGTTTGTCCAACCCCGATTTAGAGAATTTAACTTTGATATCACGAAACAGAGAAGGGGCACATATCCCTCTCAGCTGTTTATTCACGAGAGACAGATTTTGGATATCCCTAACCGATAGATAAGAGAGAATAGCGAGAAGAGTATCGGCGGAGAGGGCGTGGAAGAGAGGCCGGCGACATGCCGCACACAAAGAAGCCATTCTGGATAAAATCTGTAGGGCATGTATCGGCAGTTAACATCTGCTCGGACAGGACTTGGTAAAAAAAAAGGGTGCAGTTTTGGGAACATTTTGCGGTGCCTCCACTCAAGAATATATTCGGTTTGGAGATCACCTAGTCACCTGACACCATTGGTTGCTTGGAGCTATGACGGAATGTGGTCTAGCATCCACCAATTATCTGACACAAAGTCACGGCTTGCCGTCCTCCTGGTCCGGTCCGTCAAGGTCAGAACGGGGATTTTCTCAATGTACGTGCAAAAACGGCATATTGCATTGAGTGTACTATTTCTAAGGAATTACGTGGTAATCTCATATTAAATACAGGAGAAGGAACGTGACCGCTTATTAAGCGAGATTGGCATCGGCCAATTGTCTGATACAAAGTCACGGCTTGGCGTCCTTCTGGTCCGGACCGTGCTGGGCATTCTCAAGGTCACGGTGATGGTGGAAATATGCCAGAAAACATCGAAAGCGAGATAGATCAGTTACCGCTGGCTGCGGTGACAAGGTCGATGTCGAGAAGTGTGGTAGACGACATGGAACAACCGAGTGTGGAGCCCCGAACCGAGGATGCAACGTGGATCAACTTTAATTCGACGACGCGCCTATCTGCGACCCAACCAAAAGCGCAGAAACCGACACGCAAGTGGAAGAAAACTGACTCGCTCACAGCCGTCCAGCTAAATGGCACCCCAAGCATTGAATTCACAGGCAACAGCGATGGACGCCCGAACAAACTTGACGAAATTGCATGGCTTGTAACCGAGCTGAAAGGAATAATTGCACAACAAGGCCAGGCAGTGGAGACTCTCAAAACATGCTGTGAAGAGTTAAAAGCAGACCAGAAAGAGTTAATCAGGCAAAACTCGAGCCTTAAAGATGAGATAACTGCTCTGAGAGCCCAGGTGACGCATAGACCGGATCAATGATCTTGGGCATCAATTGCCTCTCCCAGTGGAATGAATGGCGAATCCCCAACCCCTCCACCGGCCCCAACGCCCGCGTCTACAAAAGCCGACAGGAAAGACCCCCCGCTCTGCATCCGTATCAGCGCGGCACAGGCTTCCGACCCCATGCACTATGGAGGATCCCTCACAAGATACCTCCCCGTGGAAGAGGTCAAAGCGCGAATCACAGGCGCCCTACAGAAGAATACGCCAACCGAAGGAGTCGAGATCATCAGGGTAGAAACTACAAAAACAGAGTACATTATCTGCTTCTGGGATGAAGCCTCCAAGGACACTGCCAGTGTGAACGAGGGGTGGCTCCGGAACCTGGGAAACCAAATGAAGCTGGTCAGACCCAGATTTGGTGTGGTAGTACACCGGACACCCACACATGAAGTCGACGCTGAGGACAAACCACAAAGCATGAAGAAGATAACAGAGGAAAATGAGCTCACCCAAAAGGGATACAAGGTAGAAGAAATCGCATGGCTCAAGAAGAGGGAATCCACGCTGGGCGCGTCGGCGTCACTTGGAATATGGTTTGATAGTGCGGAAGCTGCCGAATGGGCGGTAAACAATGCAATGGTGTTTGGACATTGACATATAGGCAGCATTGAGGCATATCAGATCAAGAAGAAATGATGCCACAGATGCCTGGCCTTTGGCCACCTGGCCTGGAACTGCAAAGAGAGACTACAATGTGGTTTCTGCACGCGAGAGCACAACTCAGCTAACTGCCCTCGAGAATCGACTCCTAAATGTGCAGACTGCGCAGAACGCCACCCGACAGGTGCAACAGAGTGCAGATCGAGAGCCAATATCACCAGCCTTCAATGCTCTGAGCCTCAGGAACGTGTGGTTTTGCCAGTTCCCGTACGCAGAGGCACGTTGTGTACTTTGACAATAATGTTGCCATTAAGGTTAGATAACTGTGTTTGGAGCAATGACCATTCCCAGATTCCAAGACATTCGTAGGATCTGTAGACAGTATGTACTTTGTTGGGCACCGCAATGTAGGGTACTTGACAAGCTTCGTCATTAGCAAGGGCACAAAGCGCGAAAGGGCATTTTCGGCACGCAGGTCTGGCTGTTGAAGAGATATAATGCAAGCCAGATCTGGTTTTCAAAAATTGACGGTATCAAATCCCCCTTCCCCTAATCATGTAGGAAGGCACTCACGTATCGTGCACTCCCGTTTCTTCTCATTTTCCTCCTTATAAAGTCACCAATCTCATTCCTCACCTATGGATAGATTGGGAAACTGGATCTATGTCTATGTACATTAAATCAGTTCCTAACCAAAAAAACCAGGAGAGAATTGTGCTGCAAAGTGGGGCGCTGGCCTAGAGCGTAAAGCATGCTAGAACAGAGTGTGTGCTACCAAAATATCAAGGGCTCTAACACCTTGATGTCAAGAATCAACCAACGAACCCCGTAGAACTATGCTTCTGTACTTCTGTAGCTTTAATATCATCAATAGGCTTTTTAAATGCTTGGATGATTGGCGCATACAGAACCTCTGGGTCCTTTGGACTGCCAGTGAAAATTTCACCCTTGCGTATGGGAAACAAGATTGCCCGCAACTCTCTGCAGAGCGGCTTGACACATTCAAATATTGGCGGGAACTCCCTCAAGATGAATCCAAAGCCTTTGTCTTCAGCTTTGTTCATATGGCCAAGCTTAGCATTCGCAATGTCTCAGAGCAACCATGGCCTGGCCATGCTGAAAATCATTCCTAGGGGAAAAAATCCCCTATTCTTCAGAATATGCATGGTGCCTGGTCATGTCATTCATCTGGCAGAATCCTCTAAGAATGACATTCAGCATGGCCAGGTCATGACAATTGGGGATATGATATTCCCCTAAGAATGTATCCGGCATGGTCAGGCCATGATGTTCTAGACGAATAGGGATATTTTCCCCCCAATGACATCTGGCATGATTAAGCCATGCATACTCTGAAGTCAATTAAACCATGCCAAGGTAAAGTCTTCAAGAAAGATCATAATGCTGTGTTAATTGGGTATCAACAAATTGGGGTAGATGAGTCCTGTCAATGGTCATAAAATAGAAAACTCGCAGATAGAAAGATCTCCGGTTCTTAATCATGAAGCCCTTAGACTTAAAGCCAATCACAAGAAGTATATATTAATTGTATAGGAGCAAATTGAAAGCAGTGAGGAAATTTAGAAATTCAAAAGTTCAGAAAGACAGATGTTCAAGGGTTCCAGAGATGAAACCTGTTGGATTACCCGAAATAGCCGCTGGAGACTCACTGATGACGGCAGTACAGGCAACTGGTAACTGGGGGTATACTTCCGTGCGGTGAGATTAAGTGTAGGAGGTGGCGGGGCACGCGGAGAGGTACGACGTGATTAACTTCACATGCGATTTTCAATACAGTCGGCTTTGGCTCCACCATCCCATCGGATGATTCATCTCAAACCAAGTCTCCCGTGGCGATGGCGAGCGTTTTCTCTTCCTTTCTGCCTTTCCCTTCTCCCTAACATAACGGATGCCCGCAAATTCGAAGACCTCAGGTGCTTCTGCAGGCAGATCTCTGTTCGCGAAGACTACCTCGCGAGGGACTTTCAATTTCACGTAATCATTGCTAATGAATTGAAACACGAGTCCGTATTTCCCGCGAGTGCTTTCTAATCGAAATTCCTCCAGCCCAGCATACTTGGGGGGGAAGAATGGCCCAAAATCACAGTCAGTGTCCGAATTAAAATAGACATGTCCATGCATCTGTGTCTCTTGCCGCGCAGGCAGGAGCTGGCCCGAACGGCCGTTCTTGTCCAGATGATAGAACTCGACATATTTTGATGGATACATGTCTGAACTATAGCAATAGTCGACATGATCTACTGAATATAGGCAGAAGTTCTTGCCGGCAATTGGCTCAAGGGGTATTTCGCTCTGCTTTGCATTTTTGAGAGAGTCATACATTTCTTGGACCTCTCTTTCCTTGTCTCGATCGAAGGCTCGCTGGCCGTCCTTGGCTTGTTTGTTGCGCTCTCTCGTCTCCTGTAGCTCCAGCCTCCGTTCTTTGCGTTCCGCTTTAAGTTCGTAGTAGTAATCGGCATCTGACCCGTTGTAGGACCTGTTCGACGCGGTATCAACCTGATCAATCTCACCCTCCTCATTGACCTGGATTGAAGATGTTGCTGTCAGCGTTTCTCCCAATCACGTTCAGCGATCGGGTGCCTCATAGCACTTACATCTGCTTCAGAATCAATAGAGAAACCCGAAACGCTGGAAAGATCTTCATCAAAGTCTTCAGGAGTCACATCTCGATCTTCTTTGATTGTGAGAGCATGCAAACGACGGTACCATGCTGGAAGCTTCTGGCTTGGGTTAACCATGATGAAAATTCTTCGTAAATCACGCACAGTTTTCAAATCTCATTCAGCACCCAAAAAGTTCTTCGCCAGAACCGCCTTTAGCAGCTTCCATAATGGAAAATCGGGCGATTTTCGGAACAGTAGTACAGAGAAGTTCCCTTCGCCGAAGCATAAGCTAGATTGAATCTGCTCCCGCTTACTAATATGCCTTTATGCTACACCCAAATGGATACAACGCAGGTATTCTTCAAAAAGAGCCAGAGGAAATCTGCGGCGTTGCGAGAAGAGTCCCACCTGTTTGTCTTAAACTGGCATCAAAACTTGTATTGGGTGTTAAGCTATTTACACCTCCCAACTCTTTCTATTCTTGTACCTGCTCCTTGTGCCTGGATGTTAATCCCCTGAAGGTTAGATATTTCTCAGTCAGCCCATACAATACTTAAATTGGCTGTCGCTCATTTCAATGATCAAGAATATCTCTTCATGCTGGAAAGTCACCCGAGGTTGCGCATGGTCCCGGAATATCCCCCCATTCATCACGGCTATGTTTTTTATTCATACCTGACGCCCTGCGTTATTGGGGCAAGTTCTTCCTTCGTTTTGGTTGATATATCCATCGTCAACAAGGTTGACTGATATTTTCCTCTTTTTTCTTTGTCTTGAACTGGCATCAGGCTTGTATTTACATATCTCCTTAGCAATCTCTGGAGATCTGCATGCGTGTTCCCAGATTACTTCGCCAGTTGCTTCTGGACCATCGCACACATTGTTTGAGGAACTTCGGGCCCTCCTCTAGCGTCGTGAGAACCTCGGCATCGGGATGGGATTGGAAGTAGGTTTTGAATCCGTGAGTGACCATCCAGCGCGTCAGGAAGTTGTCGTCATCCGCGTTGAGCGATTTGCCAAGCCAGGTCTCATTGACAAAAGCTTCCATGCAGGATTGGAGGATCTCCGTGCGATAGGCAACCGTTCGGCCGGAGAGGCAGGGAACACCTCCATCCATATACGTGGTCGCAGTACAGTCGAAGTTTCTTCGCTCTAGATACAATGCGCCCAGGAACCACCAGATGTACTGGAAGGAGATCATTGGATTGTTAGGTGCCTGCACACGCTGGCATGTGGCCACGCCTCCCATGCGAGGATCCTTAAACGGAGCAAGGATCCATGGGACAAGGCATTCGGGCCACAGAACATCACCATCTGCGAGGACAACAATGACTTTCTGTGAAAGAATCGGATCAGATCAGGTGGCCAGAAAGGGGGGCCGAAGGCATATCTTTATACTCCGCCGCCCTATGAGATATCCCAATCACGTCTCCGCTACGGCTTGCGCAGGATCAATATTGCCATTATATAATGGGCACTGCCGTCTGGGGAAACATGGGACAGAGAAATGTTATGCATGCAATATTTCGCGATTCCATGCCGGCTGGTGCTACTTCCTGGATATCGGCCTGGCTCGGCTAGCTTTGATCGGGAATGTCACGATTTTAAGCAAAGCATACCTTTGTATGCCTTCAGCCCCTGGCCTACTGCTAATGGTTTACAGTGCGCTCTCCACCCTAGAGCCTATTCAATTGTGAGTTTCACAAAGTCTATAGGAAATTCTAGGACCTCCCAAAAATTGGCTGCGTTCAAATTCGCCTAGGCGTATATCCAAATAAGACTTTAACGTACATGCTCAAAACGCAACACAGGCTTTAATTCGATTCCGAGTTGTCGTATGAAACATCACTTGCCTCCGACATTTTCGACCGTTTCTGTTTGCTGAAATCGCCATCACTTGGTCTTTTACGCATCGGTCTCTCAGGCAGCGGCAGGCGGGAGACATCACCGTCTTTGATTTCAGGGGACGGAGCCAGATCATCCTCCACTGTTTGAGTTAGGTCTCTGTTGGGTCGTAAAGGGAGGATAATGCGATCAAGTTCGTCTGCTGCGCCCTCAGAAGAGATCCTCTTTCCCCGGTACAGTGGTGACCTGTTGAGCTCATCAGCATGACTCCCAAAATCCGTCTTGTCATAGAAATCGTCCTCCAGCTGGGCCGCGACCGCATGGACCCCAATACATGTGCAGATTATGATCACGTTCGCAGCGAGAGAAAAATCGTCAGTTTTAGGTGCTCCAGGTGCTATTTCACCAGCGAGCCTTCTCAGTTCCCCCATCAGAGCTGTGTGCTGTTCCTTCACCTTCTCACCCGTTAATTCGATGCCTTCAAATGCCTCGAGGTCCTCTATAGTAAGCGCGATATCAAGGTAATCGTCATCAGAAAGACCATCGGATTCATTGCAAATTCTTTGCCAGTCGGTTGGCTGCCAGTCCATAATATTCAGCTGCCGTCTGAGGCGGTCGGCCGTGATTGAAGGCTGGGACTCAAGAAGAATAATGCATAGATGCAGAAGACTTTGATGGACAGTAGGCCTTCCGGTCTATTGAAACAGTGAGCGGAGAAGAGCAGCAGGTGAAATGGAAGTACCTACCAGGGTTGATGTTGCAGCATCGTCACTTGCCGTCAGACGGGCCAGATTCTCGTCCAGTTCCTCTATCCCCCGCTCGTATCGTCCCTTGATGTCCATCAACTCTTCCCGAAGACGTGGCAGTTCATATAGCCCTTTATAGTTTTCAGCCATATGGAATGCCCATTCGATCATATCCATCCTCCCTAAACAATCCCCAAGAAGACAGAGGAGAGAGTCGAGCGCCCAGCTCTTGGGGTGCTGGGTGTTCTTCGTTTGCTGTTTGCTGGTGATCCTTTCCATGTGATATCTGAGGATATGCAGACAATCCTTCAACCGCTTTACGCCCTTCTTTACTTCTGCCTCCTTGGTTGTTTGGAGAAGATATTGGAGCCCAGACTCGAATGCCTCCGCAAATTTCAACCATTCGAGCTTCACGATTTCCAGATACTCGATCATCACTGCATCGCAACAGTCACAGACGGCTTTAAATTCTCCCGCGAGCCCTTCGTTCTTTATAATCTCCTGATATGCTTGTTGAACAACTCGGGGTGCTCTCCGAGAAGCAGCTGCGGCGTGGAGAAAGCTTTGCTCATCGCCTAGCCATCGCAAAGAAATATCTTGGACTCCAGGGACATTCGGCTTCTTGTTGGAGGCGATAAATAGAACATCTTTCCCACGAACCACATGGGCTCCGTAGGCGTCCTTAGGGGATAGCCCAGTGCGAGGAATCACGGAGGATTCCGGATCGTCAATGCGGTAGAGGTTTACTTTGGTTGCCATTGCGGTACCTGATTACTATCGTGAGCAAACCCCGATACGTGCATTGTGGTGTGTAAGGGATTCTTTACCTATCTTCTTGTGATAGTTTATGATGCCGATGACATTGTGCGTACCTCGGAAATGGAAGAACTTCGGTAGGAGCAAAGGTCTGGTTGAACGATCCAGGGCACTGGGGCAATCAAACATTCTTATACCAAACCGCCCAACTCTTACTACAGGGCTTACAAGGAAAAAAAAAATCAAAAAATCAAAAACATAAACATATTGAAACAATCTATTGGACTGGCTGCCTCCTATCAAAGTAGTAAGAAGCCATACTTTTTTTTTGCAAGGAACAACAGTAGATTCACAAGATCAACAAACAACAGTGGGATAGCGACAACAACAGTGAGTCTAGACTTCGAAAATGAGGAAAATAGTCTTAGCGGCTCCATTAACTCAAATTTTGCTAATAATCCAATCAGTTAGACAAGAATGAGTGAAAATTGTACCGGAATACTGGCGACAAGGCGCCCCGGTTGTGCCTTTCAGGCACAGACCACCGTTGTGGGGTATGCATTTTTAGCGTCGTTATTTCAAAAACAGATTGGAAATAATGGCCTGCTTCTAGAGCCCTGATGATGTCCTCTGCTGTGACCATCGCGGGTATACCAACTCGATGGGTTTGTATGGCTCTTCGCCAACTTAAACCAATATTTGCATGCCCATCTCAACCATTTCTCACTATAGTGCTACGTGGCATTAGATTCCATTTCCTAGCTTAGCAAGCCACCAACTGCCAATGAATATCGCATAGAAAATGACGCAAAAGTTCACTCCTTCATTGGGAATTGCTCCTGAGCTTCTCTAATAGCATGATTAGGATCTTTACATTTCCATAGATAGTTCTGGATATCCGCCGGGTTATACTGGCGATCGGGAACTCGATTGGCGAACTTAGTAGCTATGGTGTGGTCTTCGTGGGGGTACATATGCTGGAAAATCGACTTTATTTGCTCTTTTGACGCTAGTGTAAATTCCACTTCCATGTCCACACGTCCCGGGCGGATAAGGGCCGCATCAAGTTGACGTCGGTAGTTTGTGGTCATGACCAAGATTCTCCCGTCGGATGATGAGACGCCGTCGATCGCGTTCAAGAGGCCGGAGAGTGATACTTGGTTGTTTTGCCTCGCGCCGTCCTGCTGTATGGCTCGCATTTTCTCGCGGTTGATTCCAGCACTGTCGATATCCTCAATGAGGAGGACACAACGGCGCGGTAGATGGCTACAGAGCCACTGGAGTTCATCGTCGGTCATGTTTTGACCCGTCAAGCTCAACGTGTAAATATCCAGACCGAATTTACCCGCCAAAGCAAGCGCAAGGCTGGTTTTCCCAGTCCCAGGGGGTCCATTGAATAGGTAACCACGGCGGTACGGCCTTTCTGTTTTCGCATACGCTGACTGAGCGTTCAAGAAACTGAACATGTCATTGTAAACCTCTTCCTTCCGCCCCTCTTCCAGGGAAATACTTTCGAGCGACCGACGACTCGTGCATTTGACAGGCTGCCACGGAGTCTTAGTCTGGCGGGCAAGCTTTCCTCCCGGGCTGAAAATTGCAATGTGGGATTGGTTCTTGGAGATGTGACATGACCTGGCTTCTGCGAGTAATCTTTGAATTGGCTTGCAGGACCAGCCTAAAACTCTCAGGCTGTAGCGCTCCTCAGAGTAGAACTCGAATCTTCTTTCCATCCGCCGAAACTGAAATATTGAACGCCCGCATAGGAATAAACAAATTGTGTTGGGCCGAAATCGATAATCCCGCAATGCTCCAACGGTTTTCCAGTCCCACTCTGTCTTCTTAGGCGCGTTCTCTCCACTCCATTCCTCACTTCTAACCCTCCAAGACAGGCACCCGGTAAACCGGGATTCTAGAAACGTGGTTAGATGTTCGTGCTCCTCACTGCGAGGTTCAATTTCTACCTCCACGGCACAGAATTTCCAGATTCCATCATATACCCAGATACAGACATAAACAAATGCACATCCGACAATCAGGATATTGGACAGAAGGCCCAGGTTGGGAGCTCCGTGGAATGTGTCAATAAATATGGATCCAGGGAATATGGTATTCAAAAGCGAACCAACGAGGCTTGATGCCTGGTCCATGATATTTTTGAGAAGTATGAAATGACAGGTTGGCCAGGGTCGTAGGGGAAAAAAAGTCAAATAAAAACACACTGAGAGATGGAGGGTTGTACATGGGAACTGAGATATTATATAGAACGCCGACACCAACCGCAGCATTCATGTATGTACCTCCACAAGTCCGTCCATAATCCAATCAAAAAGCTCACAATGACAGCCGAACCAACCTTCCAATCACATGTGCACCCCCCCCCGGAAGATAGTCTTTTGTTTTCCCACTGTAAGATCCGCCCAGGCCACGTATTCAGAGCTTCGGATGGGATAGTTATGGTTTGGGAATGTGATTCAGAAAAAGAGAGTGTAACAGTGCAAGGAAAAGAAGTCTTTTCACAAGTGATATGCAGGTGGCCATTACTAAATGGGTACGACCGGACGTATCGCATTACATCCCTGATATAACCAGCCTCAAACGCCATGGCAACCCCCGCCCACGAGCTCATAAGACCGGATAGTGAAGCTGGGAGTAACTTGCCAGTGCCTGCACTGACAAAGTAGCTGTCTCCACGCTTTAGAAGTTGGAGGACAGGGGCCGAAGCCTGGTTCTGTTAGCGAAAACTACCACATACGGGGGAGGACACGTACCGTTGGCATGATCTCAAAACTAGAGGATTTTACAGGTGCTCCCTGCAAGCTGGCAACGGTGCTTTTGATTGAATATTTTTCGGTTCGGACGATGATTGTCATGGGCATTGTTCTGCTTCTACTGTCAGTGACTTCCCAGCAACGACAAGTAAAAGAAGGCTGCCAATGTACGCTGCGCAGGTTGGTTCAAACTCAAACTGAAAGACTCATATGGCAAAGGAATAATAAGTCAACCAACTTTGTATGATAATAGTAAGCGCACCCTTCGCATGCAGCGACGGGAGCAAATTCCTCCTTGCGTGTAATGCAAGAATCAGAGTGCGAACCAACGTGGTTGAGCAGCCCGTATTCGAACAAGGCAACGAGCGAGCGGTGAAGCATCTCTTATAGTCAAAAGCACTGAGGTGCAAAGTTTGGCCTCAATTAGTATCAAGGTAGTTGATCCCTTGCATGAGGATGGCACGGACTCAAGCTGGTTTGTATATCACACTCGCGCTCCCAGGTGATCGACGCAAGTTTCCCCGTGCCCTCGACACAACCTGGCAGCCATTGCTGCACTTTGCATACTCCTGGTCTTTTCCGAGGCATCCCATACTGCAATGGCATAGATAGTCTAGGTGATGGCGGCAATCGACCACTGTCCTCATTGGGCGAAGGAAAATCCAAAAAGTCTCTTTTTTGGGCTCAATATCACTCTTGCCGGGAGTCTAGGCCATCACGACGCAGCTTTGGCGACGAGCAACCGAGAAAGCTGTAGAGGTCAAAGCAACTGTAACATCAGTAGTCGTTCTCCCAGAACGAGGGGTGCCTTCCGTTGACAATTATCGAGCTTAACATTTGGGATGGGTTGAACCACATTTGGTTGGATGCATCACAACGGCCCGCCATACCGCCCCGGTCTATATCATGATGTGAAAGTGGTCATCCGCAAGCGAAGAATATCATATTAGCTCTGGAGAAATTTGTGCTCGAGCCTTTAGCTTAATATCCTTCTCGCCTTCCACAGATCCCTCGCCCAGGGTGATCGGTGCAAGTTTCCCGTGCCCTCGACACAGTCTGGCACTTTGCATAATCTTGGTCTTTTCTAAGGTATCCCGTACATACTGCAATGGTAGAGTGTCACCCATCACGGCGCAGCTGCAACCTGCAGTTAGGGGGCATTCTGTAGAAATGGTGATTGGCAGCTCACCTTGATGGAAGACAAGAGTAACGCTAGTCCAGAAACAGCGACCTTTTAAAAGGTCGCTGTTTCTGGACTAGCTCGCCCTTCACTTGTTCATCATTCACTTTTTCACCCAAACCCTTCCACTACACCCAGTTCAGCGAAGATGGAAAATAACCATCGACTGTTCGACTTTCAGGGCAGCGATACCGAGTATATCAAATTTCTTGAATCAAAACTAATGTCTGTTGAATGCCAGCTGTGCCTTCAACAGACGCTCTCCCGTAGTTCCGCCCGCTGTGAGAATAACGCAAGCGCTCTTTGCCATTCCCCAACCTCGTCCACTCATCCCGCAAGCACAAGCAGCAACGAGGACGCTCTATGCTTTCGGCCCTCAAACCCAAACCCATATTCTTTGCTTCCCCGAAAAAGAACATCTTCCGGGCATATCAGAAGCCCTGGAGACAATGATAGCCCTCTATCACCGTCCCAAAGCTCGACTGCTTCTTCCTGTCAAGGGAATGAAACACACTCCAATCATCCCACAAGCACAAGAGGCAATGAGGCCGCTCAGAGTTTACAGTCGCTCTGCTCAAACCCAACTTCGGACGTCCAAAACAATAGTACGGCTCAAGCGTGTGAAATTGTGTTCTACAACCCAACTCTTGATTGCTCACCAAAGAAAAAACAGAAGCTGCCTGATGCAGTACCTAAGTGGAAAACAGAGGCGAACAAATTGTTAGCCTCAGTTCCAACTATGGATAAGTGGAATGAAAGAAAGAAAAACACCGGATTTAATGATGTTGCAAATAACCGAGTTGCAATACGCATTCTACTCGGCGCGCCGCCAGAGGGCAAACTCATCGTGAATAAGGACGGCGCCAGGGGTGATCCGCTTGAGCTCCCTACGCTCAAACCTACGGACCGAAAATCAATGATCTCTGACGCGTGCAGGTACGGAAGGTTTTCAATCGAGACTGAATTGAATGCTGCCTTCTCTTCGCTGGTTTCTAAGTACCAAAAACTTATATTTATCAATTATTGTATCGTTTTGCTATACACGGGTAATTCTACTGAGACTATCGACTGGATGATGCGCCGCTACATAAGCGACTCCAGTTCTAAAAACTTGCAGCGGTATCGCCGGGGCTGTATGTTTGTGAATCAATGTATATCCAGCTTGTTACAGCGAGGTTGGGGTCACAGGAGCTGGGAAATCTTTGTTATCTGTTCGTCGAAATACTCCTTGGAGCACTGTTTTCATTACCACTACTAACCAGTTGGCTGCAGGCGCCCAGTCCCCTCACCTTTACGCGCGGCTTGCCGATGCACCGGTAGAATGCCACAAATTGTTCACTGAGCGATTGGGTGCAGCGAAAGTACCTCAATGTGAGGATGGATTTATACCATTTTGTATTCCTAGCATCATCAAGTATTTGATTGGTGATAGGATCGAGTGAGCTGAGCTCCTAATACCATATTATTCTGGAGAATAACATGACTAAAGGCTCCTAGGATTTCCCAAATATGCGCTAGCCTCGGATATAACTTTGGCCTTATCGCTAATATTCACGACACCTTCATATCACGATGGGAAACAGCGAATGATTCTAGTCATGCAGAAAATGGAATCGAATACACAAACTTTATACCCTCCACTTTGCCTTTCGGGCAAACAATCTCCGACGCTCGAACATCTCCAAACCGGCATATCAATAACATATCTGATGCCGATGTAGCTTTGCAGAATGATAATGACAACATATCTCATTCGAGAGAGGCGAGAAATCCAGGGCGCAGAGATAACGGTTCTGGATCATACGATGCGAATATTGAGCGGCTGATGCCCTCCGGACACCCCCAGAGCACATCGCAAGGAAAATCTACAGCCAACGAACCTTTATACAGTGGTGGGAGGCCTGAAGTTAACACAGAAGGTCTGACATGGGAACCAATTCATTAAAAATGCTAACTAACATCTAAATAGAACCTAATCCCTCATCTCATGGGGGCACCGGAATACCCAGCCAGGAGAATGAAAATCAACCGTTAACTTTACTCCAGCCACTGTATGGCTTTTCGGACGCCTGGACCGACGGGCTTTCTCATGCGGGCCCCTACTCGGACAATCGTCGGCAACTGCTCGCAGCCGAGGTACAGCAGCCACAGTTTGGAGTGTCTGATGCCTGGACGGATCTTTGTTCAGACAATCGTCAGCAACTGCTCGCGGCAGATGTACAGCAGCCACAGTTTGGAGTGCCGGATGCCTGGACGGATTTTTGTTCTACAGACAATCGTCGGCAACTGCTCGCAGCCGAGGTACAGCAGCCACAGTTTGGAGTGTCTGATGCCTGGACGGATCTTTGTTCAGACAATCATCAACAGTTGGTTGCAAACCCTTCCATGACGGCGCATCTACGGCAAGCAGAATGTAGCATCCCCGATGCCTATGCATGCTCAACGGAAAATTTCAATATGGCGATGTGTTCATGAGAATTATTGATGGAGCAATGCGTAAATGAATTGGCTAGCATTTCCTTAGAACGTAAGACACAAATATTTATTGGCAACCAGTGGACATGTCCAACACAACAAATAATGATATGCCACCTCCTTTATCGCTCATAATCATATCATCATCTCCTGATATAACAATATACTCCCCATGATCTAATGATTTTGTATCTTTGAAAACAGGAAGGCCATTGTTTTCATCCACATAATCCAATCCTATTATAACTAGGTGCTTTCCGGGGAATGGCTTTTCAAGTTTGCCACTCCTATCAGTCCAAACAATCGCATAATATTCGACCACATTCTCCAAGGGATCGCTTTTAAATGGTTTTCCTATTTGGCGAGACACGTATTCGAGGTTTGCTTTGTCCTATTTCATTGTTAGTATATTTCGTATTCAGTGTATGCTTGCTTTCCAAACCTGTAGCCACTGTGTAACCACCGGCTCGACGTCTTTCTCGCAGTCGGGAGGATAGAGCCAGGAGTAATTGGGGTGCGAACTCCGTTTCACCTTCGATCTCACTTTGGATGCCGCCCTAACCGCAGTGTCTTTAAGTGGCTGCATTTTATGTGATTAGCCGCTTAAGCAGGGCCGCCCGTGCGAATCGGGGTATTGTATGTCTGATAGCACATTACTGACAATTAGAACTAGGAGTAGACAGCAGCATTAATATTTTTCATTTCAGGCTAGAGTGTAAAGGTGAAATCAGCGCACTGAGTGTTCGGCTCATCGGAGGTTAGGTGGTTCATGCAAACTTGCTTGACTCACCCGGAACGCGCGTTGTTTGCCCAAATCCCGCCTCTGTCTTCGAAAATGAAGTTTTTCTTTAAAGGGAGATATGCAAAGCCTTATCCCTTTAATCTTATCATCGCAAAGACTGATTGTGTAAGAATTTTTTTTTTGATTGTCGAGGAGGGGTAGTAGGATTTGGTTTTTGCTGCCCAAGTCTGACTGATCTCGGGCCGCAAGTTTCTCCACGTGGGTCCGCAAAACACATCCTAGAGACATCGCGGCCATTTCTTATCGTCTCCTATGACGCAAACCCGAAACAAAATGGGAGATATTGAAACGAGTCATTTGATCATCTGCAAGAAAATCGAGCCCTCTCTTGTTCCCTGCAGAAACCAGCGAACAGCACCCCACCACTATGAGCACACTTGTCAATGCCCATCTTCACTTAAATATTTTCTTTTCCCTTACAAGCCCAGGGCTTGGCATTCGAGCCAATGTACGGATTAGCTTCCGTAACATCATCAATTGAGAAAGACACTAGTTTGACGTACGACAATTTACCGCGGGAAAACGTTGATCCTCCATATTATTTTAGGCACAATGACGGCGCCAGGGGCGCGAACTTTGCGGCTCCAGAAGGCTGAAGTATGGTAACCAAAATATCATTCTATCCTAGTCACCACACATTATTTCATTTTAATAGGTTATACTAGCCTCGTTTGAGGCTTAAGTACAGTGCTTACTAATACCTTATGCGTCTTCCCTGGCAGCCTACCGCATCTGCCACATGACGGGTTGGTTGGCCTGTTTTAATCCTAAATGGGAATAGCCGACCATCCTCAAAAAAATGATTTCAATCCCCTATTTTGTTCGCGCTTGGTGCCATTCCGTCGCGATCGAATAGGATTAATCTCCACCCAGTTCCTTGCGCCACATTCGCGTTCTGCATCAAAGCCAAGCCGAATCACCTTACCACCCCCTTACAACGCCTAGTGAATCTCGCACCAGCTCAACGGGGTCTTTTATGCCATCAAAATGGCGGGACTTTCACAAGAAGATCGCAACATTATCAAGAACTATCCTCTAACTACCTTAGTCGATCGTTTACGAGGCACGCTTCAGGAAGCCGAAAGAATATATAAGTCGCGTCTAATTTCTGATGGCGCTGATGAGAGCCTTGACCAACTCTATCGAAATGCGATTTCAAAACTCCTCGCTGCTTTACAGGGAGAGGATGCAGCTTACAGCCTTCGCTCACGGATGAGTGATGGAAATATGGCATCTGATCTAGCACATTTAGTTGAGCGCCTCCAAAAGGCAAAAGGAAACTTCAGGTACGACGAGTATCGGCTGCTGGTATGCCTGGTCATCCAAAGGCCACCAGACATTGAACTCCAGAGCGTCGAAAAATGGAACCTCGACATCTGGAAAGCTATATTTAATCTCATTGTCACAATCCCTCGAACGACACCACCGGCGAGCGTCCCGCCCTCCTTTGACGGCACGCCGGTCAAATCCACCTCGTCATCGCAGAAAGGTTCCGAGCAGACGCGTGAGTTGGTGAATCCGAGAATCTTCGAGGAGATACGTGGCTGCACATTTCGAGACGTCGATGGCTTCTTTGACAAATACTTTGAGGAGAAGGATTGGAGCGACAAAGCAGATACCATCTGTCGACGCGTGCTGGACCCAGACAGCGACGGTAATTGGGCCCAGTTTCCCGATCCTCCTACACAGGACAATGTCCTCGCCTGGTGGTTTCGTCTTCAAGAAGGCCTTCTCTCGGAATCACGCGGCATCTACTACTCCACGGCGAACAAAGCAGATCTTACCGGTTCGAAGGCGGAGCGGCAAGTCGACCTTCTTTTGCGAGCTAGGGATGGGAGCCCCTTGCGAAACAAACACGACTGGACAGACATCCTGGTGGTTGGCGAGCTCAAAAAACCTGAGGGGAAGATCAGGACCAAAGCCACACTGCTGCAGATCAGCTGCTCCGTGCGCGAGGTCTTTGCTGCGCAGCCCACTCGGCGGTTTGTCCACGCATTCGCCGTCTGTGGGACCAAGATGGAGGTGTGGGTGTTCGACCGCGCGGGCCCCTACAGCTCGATAATCATCGACGCGGACTCGAGACGGTTCTTTCAGGTGCTTGTGGGCTACACCATGATGAGCGACGAGGAGCTGGGACTGGACACCTTTATTGCTAGGGATGAAGACGGTAACAAATCAATAACCGTCAAAGGGCGTGGGAACTCAGAGGGAAAAAATGTGCGGCTGGGTGAAATGCTTTCCTATCAACGTGCCATCGTGTGTCGCGGAACCACATGTTTTCTCGCAAACGATGGACAAGTGGACGGCGTAGCCAAATTCTCGTGGGTGTCGGACAAGCGGCGGCCAGAGGCGGAACTCCTCGAGCTGGCGGGTCAAAGAAACGTTCAAGGGGTCGCCAGGATCATTGGCCATGGTGCCATCACTAGTATCTCCGACATGCGCTGCGGCCTGACCTTCGACGACAAGCGCCACGACTTCAAAAGCGCACCCCCCAGCACGGCCTCCTCGTTTCATCACTCTCAGCCGCTCACCGAGCCCTGTCGCTTAGATATCCGTCGAAAATCGTCTTCCAGGAAGCGCAGATCCCCGGACAAGGGACTGCAGGCGTCCAAACGATCACGTTCCATCAATCAACCATCAAGGGACACCCAGGAGGAGAACGAACTAGCGTTCTCCATTCAGTCGGCGCACAAACCGAGCCTCTTTGACAGGAATGGTGAGGAACTCTACGACAACCGTGTCCTCCGGTGTCTCGTGATCTCGCCCGCCGGCCGGCCGATCTATGACTACAGGTCACCCTTGGAGCTTCTCACGGCGCTTCGCGATGCAATACAGGCGCACCGGTCTCTTTACCTGGATGGGAACATCCTTCATCGGGATATTTCGGAGAACAACATAATAATCACCGATCCAGGCAAGGCGGATGGCCACTCGGGCATGCTAATCGATCTGGATCTTGCCAAAGAAGTTGGGAGCGGGCGAAGCGGTGCACGGCACCAGACCGGTACGATGGAGTTCATGGCGATCGAGGTGCTGCTTAATATCGACCATACCTATCGACATGATCTTGAGTCGTTCTTCTACGTGCTTATCTGGCAATGCGCCCGTCACGGTTGGGAAAAATTAAATGAGCTACAGAGACAGGGACAGGACTCGCCCAAAGACAGCATGCTGAGAGAATGGTATACCGGAACTTATAAGAAAATTGCAACTTATAAACGAGGTAACATGGAAGCTGGCGGATTTGAGTACCTTTTGCAGGAGTTTCCGCCGGACTTCGACTGCATCAAGCACCTTTGCAGGACCATACGAGGCGTACTGTTTCCTTACGGGAAGGAAGGACTTATTGTTGGAACGCCGCAAGACCCAAAATGGTTATATGATCCTATTATTAAGGCGTATGATGATACGATAGCTCTGATTGAAACCTAATAGGATTAATGATTGCTCTGTTCTGGCGAATAAGTATTATATATATTAGCCTGCCCAATACATACGGTTTAACGTGTCCAGTTATTTCTCTAATTAGGTCCACTCCACTTCTACTTTAAGGGTGAAATATGGATCCCAGCAAATATTCTATGTCTCCTGGAGCAGTGGGAACATTGCTATTCATTACACCTGCAGCAATAAGTTTGAACAACTAAATATCTAATAGTGAACTCCCACCGAGAAGTAGCCATATGACCTATATCCATGAGCACCACAAGGGAGTAATCCCTGTTACAAAACTACGATCGTACGAATCTAGCGCTGCAGACAAAGCATTGCTACCTAATAACTCTTTATATAGCCAGTGAAATCTCGGCGACATGATCCACAGGTCTCTGGGTCAGGAGAGAGACACCCTGGGCAGAACCTGTGTCCGCACAGGAGGGTTTTCCACTCTGAAGGGATGGTATAGCATATTGGACATTGACATCGATGCTCCAGCTCGCTGACCTCAGCCTCAAGCTTGCGGATCTCCTTGTTTTTCCCGGTCAGCTCTGCACGGTGCTTGATTTCTAGCTCGGTGTTCCACTTCTTCAGGCGCTGCACTTCTTCTTGTAGGTCCCTGATCTTCGCGGACTCCGCTTCAAATACGGTGTGAATTTCTTGGTTTGCTGTCGCCTATCCTAATATCAGCAAAGGGCAAGTCCGGCTGGGCTGGGAGAGAGATCTTACCAGAACTGCTTTCAAGTTGGGTATTTTGCGTTTCTTCAGTGGCTGTGATGTTGTGGATGCGGAAAAATTGAGGAGCGCTGGGCCATCAAACAGAGCCTCATACTCCGGGAGGCTATAGTCCATAAGGCGTCTCTTTCTCCGTAGCTCTCGCGGCGGGGACCGAGGTGCGTCAGTCTCTGCATCCGTATCGTCGTCGATGACAATGGTGCTGCGGGGTTCAGATTCGGTAGAAGCCATGGCTGAACACGCTCGTTGATGTTGGGTCGCCTTGGGCCACGCAAACAGGACCCCTCGGTGGGTTTCTTGCGGCGGTGGATGGAGAGTGGAAAAGGAATTGAAAGAAAGATGGAGTCAGAGGGGGGGGGAAAGGGCATATATATACCCAACGGCCGAAGGAGAGGTCACGGGATTTTACCTCTCCGTTGACGTATAGCTTGCGTATCGGGATGGCGGAAAGGGGCGTTGATGCGGGATGTTGCTCCGGCTGCTAACCAGGGCCGGGGGGACGCTCGGGTTATGCTTAGGAGTGAGAAGAACGATGGATCTGGAGGGGGAGGGAGCCCTCTATATATACCAAGAAACGGAGGGCAGTCTCGGGTTGCTCTCTTATAGAACTCATGCAGCAATGGCGTCCCTTCCACAGCTGTCGCGTGCGAATCACCGTGGGGGAACAAGTGGGTAGGTATCATTCGGCTGTGGCTGCATACAGCGTACAGTAGAAGAGGAGAACGCATGGCAGTGCGATGGGCAGGTGGCTCGGCTTCTCCGGTTATATGCCTGTGGCGGACTGTGGGCTGCCCCGAGGAGAAAGATAAGGACACTGTGAAGCAAGGCTACCCTCGCCTGCCTACCAAGGGCCGTTAATGAACGCCTAGGAGAGGCCACCTTATGGTCGATCATGATATCACTTTCATGTACATGGATTAGCATTAGGTCTCACCCTCCGGGGCTGCAGATGCTGCTGTGACGCCGGCGGGTTCGGCTGTACGCATTCCCCTCTCTTGTTTCCGAAGCGTAGACACCCGCTGGCGCAGCGCCGATTCCGTCCTTTCTGGAAAACACCTCTCTATCTCCGGCCAGGGTCGGCGCTCCTCCATCATGCTCAGGAGCCGTGCGTCGTCGTCGGGGAGCCATCGCCACAGCTTGTCTCTGTGACCCTTTCTCCCCTCACCGCGCTCACGCTGAGTTTTTCCGACCTTGTGAGGAGCCGAGCGACCGGCTGACCGCACACTCTCGTCTCCCCATATTGCCGGCGCTGAGTCGGGCATGCAACTCGCTAAAGCACCTTCAAACAGCCAAGAAAGGAACTGCAGACGCTCGTCGAGCTGTAGCGACAGGAAATGGGAGCGAAAGGCTGTGGAGGAACCTTCCATAGACGATACAGAGACAACGTGAAGCCGCTTTGCGGCCGGTTCTTCTGGTTGCTGTGGCCCCCGCTTGCGTCTCCTCGACTGTTCGTCGCTGAGGAAGTCGTCGGTGGTGCTGTAGGAGCAAGGCGCATCAACGTCAGTGCTGCAACGGGTGGGGTGAATCTGCCGATAACCCAGAACGTGAGTGTCATCATCTGTTTGAGAATTTCCATTCCAGCTGTCAAGCCCCTCTCTGGATCCTTGGTGATGGTTGGGGTTGTCACAGGACAAAGACAGGGGAGGTTCAGGATATGGGTAAGTGGCCTTTGGGTTTGCAAGATCATCACCTTGCTGGGCAGGCTGGTGAAGGTCACCAGTGTCCCAAGGCGCATCGTCGGCAAGGATCGCTGGGTCAATGGGGATGTTGTTCTGGAGATCCGGGAGCCTGAAGAAATCTTCTAAGCTACCATCTGAGCTGGTTATACTTGGCGACGGCGAATCAGCCCCTGTGGCGCCTCTCCCAACGGGAGGCAGCTCGGTCGGCGTATCAGAGATATTATCTTGGACATCACGGGCCGAAGTGGGATGTGAATTCGAGGTATGATGTGCAGGCTCATGGAGAGATGATACGCCATGCCGGGGATTCTTCGAATTGGGTGATGGTATAGACATCTCTCTTGATTGGGAAGGGGAGCTCAACGGCGAACGCGGCCGAGCATTGCTGCTGATAGGCACGCAGACTTCGGCCGGCGGCTTCAAAGGAAGGCCATGCTTGCGGGGCAGCAGAGCGTTGGCAGAGGCATCACAACGTGGGGCTGGGGGAGGGGGGTTTCTGGCTCCTGGAGTGCGAGAATTGGGGCATTTGCGCAGTGAGAAGGGCTTGGGGTGCCGCGGCGCCCACGGCTTGAAGTTATTCACATGAAACGCGAGGCCATCTGGATTAGGGGATCGATTGGGGATTGGGGATTGGGGATTTGAGGGGGGAGATTGTGAGTCAGAGGCGATCAGGGGAGCAGGAAGGAAAGGGGGAAATTGAGCCTGAGAAAAGGGCGTGCGCGGGTGAGAAAACAGATCGCAAAGTGCCAGTGATTTCGTAGGGGGCTCGGCCACCCCTTATAGCTCCTCTCAGCGCAGAGGCTCCACTGCTTCACGGTCTCCCATCTCCCGTCGGAGAGGGAGCGGAGGGAGCAAAGGAGCGAATTCCTCCGATCCCTGGATCCCCCCTGAGACGGCTGACGTGTCCCGTGCTGGCCAAAAAGCCACCTGAAGCCTGATAACCTGTGGCCTGCTCCAATCGCGTTTGGCCATTCACCACTTGCAGCCTTCACATGTCCAAGCATGCAATCCTGACACTGCCCGCCTTGGTCTGACCTGCAGGCACACACCAGCACAAATGAAATGCGGCATTTTTGCTATTGGTCTGCGGAAAGAAATGCGACAACGACAATCAGCCTTGGTGGCTCAAAGGGTGATGCAACCCACATCGCTCAGGCCCAGCAAGCACTCTGGTCTGCGGACACTAGTCCACCGGCCATCCCAATACGCTCGATCGGCTGCCGCCTACTCTGTCTCCGCACGCAATCCCACCGATGAAAGGGGCTCCAAGACAAGCGGAGCCTTGAAAAGCAGACCTTCCAAAGAGTTAAAAAACAATCGGTAAGTAAAAATTTCTGCTGTGTTCAGGATCATCGATCATGCGGCACAGCGAAAGACACATGTACAGAAAAAAACACGGGTACGAACGCCGCAGCAGCCTCGATCCAGATTTAAGCGAAGTAGCATCGCGAGGGGTGACGTGGAGGGCTCAGAGGCCAATGAAGTGGTATCAGACAGCGGTTCGACGACTCCGCGGGCGCAGGACAAGACGGGTGAGGGCCGGATAAGACGGCACCATCCCTGCAAAGGGGGGAAGGGAGAAGGGGGCAAGAAAGAGAAAGAAAGAGGAAGAGGGAGTGCGTGGTCGCTGTGAGGGCGCGAGATGGGTTTTTATAGATCGAGCGGCGTCCGTTGAGGCGGCGTGAGAAGGCGCAAAAGCGGCGAGGGCGGCGCCATCCCCGAAGCGGCAACACTGTTGCCGCAACGGGCTTAGCGCGCAAAATGGACCAACGGCGAGGGGGGTCGGCGGTCTGGGCGCCCCGCTAACCGGCCCAAAAGATACTCTATAAAAGTATATATATTATATATTTCAATATAATATGCATATCTAACATGGTTGAGATGAAATTAATTAATTTATGTAGGTAATCATTTATAATGTTATATGTCCTACCTAGGAGGTTGATCACTTTGTTCCACCTCTGCCAGAGGGGGAAAATCATCTTCAATTCATCCTATTGCATCTCTCTCGTAATTGGTGTTCCGTAGGAAAACAAAAAAACAATGACTATAACTCATAACAACAAATTGTAAACTAATACCCGAAAGGTGCACACTGGAATACTACCGGAGAATGGGAAACAGCGAGTCGAGCAACGTGGAGAGATTAACCATCTAAGCCCACGTGGTCTCCAATGCTAGTAGTCTATGAACAATGATTCCTGGCATCCCCTCGTCATCCCCTAGCTAGCTACATACATTGGAAACAAAAGCCCGGACTCCTTTGGAATCAAAGTTTTGGACGAGGGACGAAGAAGTCGTGCTTCAACTGAACATCGCTGACGTCTGTCTCGTGCAACTTGAAGTTAACCCGGCGGAAAATTATTCCCACGGCGAAATACAGCTCTGCCCAGGCGAGACTATGGTGTGAA
Source organism: Emergomyces orientalis (assembly GCA_002110485.1). NCBI lineage: Eukaryota > Fungi > Ascomycota > Eurotiomycetes > Onygenales > Ajellomycetaceae > Emergomyces > Emergomyces orientalis. The sequence goes on from MOWL01000049.1 coordinate 193,586, forward strand.
TTACACGTATTTGTCGTTAGATTAGAGCTTACTTCTGCTTCTCAAGTACAGAGCCAGGGGACGCAAATAAACTTACTTTATTCCGAGACACGATCTCGATCCTCGTCCAAACGCGACCGGGTATCGCTCAAGCGGTGTTCCATCAGGTGCCAGCGGTTCATCTAGCCATCTCTCAGGAATAAAAGAGTGAGAGTTTGGAAATATGTTTTCGTCGTGGTGGACGTCGACGATTGTCATCGCGACGGTTGTTCGCGCTGGAATGTTCCACTCCCTATATTGCAAGGGCTGATCTTGGTTGCGGGGATTGCGAGCTGGGGATCCGTATGAGAGGCGAAGCGATTCCTGGATGCAGCCTTTGAGGTAAGGTAATCTTTCCAGTTCTAAAAGCCCCAGGGAAACCTTAATATCCGGGAATGCCTGCACAAGTTCGTTGCGGAGTCTCTGGTATATACGAGGAGTGTTTGCGATATGAAATGTCGCCACGCTTAGGGCGTGCGCCGGCGGCTCAATACCACCTCCCAGAACACTCTGTGCTTCCCCATGTAGACGATGATGTGACTTCTCCCGTGGCGAAATGTCACTTTGCAGGATCTCTTGGAATATCGTGGGGTGGGCGTTTTTCCTTTCGGCGAGTGCCTCTCCTCGAATGATGCTCCCAGTCAGGCCCCATAGATCCTATTTATGTGAACTTAAGGATTTATTACAAGATTTATAAAGGCAACGGAGCTTACGCTTTGCAGCTGCAACAAGCTTGATAGAGCAGGTTGCATCCGCTCAACTAATCGATCAGGTAACGCGCCTATTAACTGTTTTAATTAACATTTAATAGCCAAATGTCATGCACGTCAACTGTCCGAACTTACTGGAAGGACCCAGGGAAACTGAGCAGTGACGTGGCCAGACGCCCCCATGGACTGAAATGCTTCATGGAAGGAGTCAAAATTCGGAGAGTCAAGCTGTTTATAGCAGAATCCGAACGCATATTGCATGATTACATCGCCGCTGAAACATGGATAGGCGTCTGAAATCACTAACGGCTGCGTGCTCCCTGCTGACTGCGAAATTCTCTCACACAGCCGCTCCGCATATTGGCAAATAACTGGTTCAAAATTCAACACCGTGCGCCTTGAAAATCTGTAGAAACAAATTCGTCAGGGAATCTTTTGTCGGGGCCTTGGATGGGAAATATGCGCTACCCACATTCGACCGAGGGCACCCCGTCTTTCGCGATGAAGACCATGTTCAGGAGTTGTGAAGGTCACGTCTTTCATACCGAACTTGTTAGCCCATCCGGGTTTATCATGCTTGGGATTCTGTCCGTAAATCTGCTCGAAAAAGCAGCTGTCCCTGATATGGAGTTCTCGGGGGCAACTCGAACGATAGGGCCTGTATGATGACTGTCAGCGTCTTCTGCGCGTCGAAAGATATCTTCATCATGGGAAATGCATACCATATCTGTCGTGCATTTGATCTATTTTACGAGAATACTGGCCCAGTAGGGCGATCTCGTAGTATGCCTCATACCATCTGGAAAGCACTGCGAGCTTGGGGCCTGGAAATTTAGCAAGAGGACTGAGGTACAGTCAGTGCACAGCAAGGCAGGCGAGGTAACAGAGCCATACCGTAAAGGCAGCCACAAGAGTTTCAGGGGCCTTGGGGACGTTTATCTGGAGTAATCCCCCCATCGTTGGCGACATCGTGAGAACTCTAGCGAGTGGCAATCCAGAGAGCCGTTGTGAGGGGAAATGCTGCGGATATGGCTGGCTTTTTGTTGCCCTTTTCTATTTGTTAAGCTGGTGTGCCGGGTGGCTCGTTGTATGGTTGATCTTTTGGCTACTCAAGCAAGCCTTCCCATCAAGAAGCCATTTTGATATCTTAGTCCAGATATCTGTCCATTCAGGAGCCGCTATCTACATCATGGTTTTCTGAGACAATTTGTGGAATTCCTCAGCACTGATACATAAACCAGGCATATACGCATTCAAGTGTCATTGACGATCCATAATCTCATTGACAATATATAACTCAGTACAACTTATATCCATTAAATTTACTGGCTTCTAAAATGCTATGCCGGTCATGATTTGGAATATGGTCGCCTCTTGAATGCTTTGCCAAGATCTGATAATACGAAGTTCAATTGCACTAGTAAGCTAACTACAAACAACGCTTGATGATTGCACACTTTCAAAAATGCCCTTATTTTCTTGTTCAGGATAAAACACCAGCTACAGGTTTGGGAACAACGAAGAGGCTAGCTTGAGAGAAGACGTACCTCGGGGTGATTTTGACAAAACTATATTACGGAATCGATCATCTCCAGTCGAGTACGGATACAGACGATCTAGCCGAAATGATCTTGGATAGTCCACCACCAACAGCCAGATATCTGGGCCCACTTCCCGATGGGCACTGCTGGCCGTTCCAGTTGTGTGTCCACAACGCCCAGCTCGATTTTTTTGGAGAAACGGCCGCTACCCAAAGTTTTGTCAAAACCTAACAGGGCACTAAGAGACACTAAAAATGGCACATCTATTTCGTTCCAATGCTAGACTGGACTTCCCATAACTCTCTCAAACGGTTGCTAGCACCATTGCTGATGGTTAAAGAGCACAGTTAAATTCCTTGGAGGTGCACCGCCTAAATTTCAAACGTTTCTAGGGCTCCCACCCTTTAAATTGACGCCGACTCTGTCAGGTTTGATTTGGAATTATCCCCGATTTGATTTAGTATTGTCTAGCGTGGGTGAGGGCTTGGTAGCGGACTCTGGGCTCGTTCGTATTACGGGGAAAAGCAATTAGCGCTTCCGATTCATTTCCACTCTGAATGGATCCCTCGCCCCTCCCTCCGAAAACCATCCAGGAAAACAATGCTTTCATCTTTCCATCGCAAAAAGCATTGAAGCTCACACCACACTCGGAGCTGGCAAGCCCAAAACACAACTCATACGGCGCCTAAATTTCCACATCATGAGTAGCACAAACACAGAGGGTGCCGCTGCCGCCTCCGAGCCCCAGCTCCCGATTCTCGATGTGGATGATTCTGCGGATTCCACCTACGGCGACGAATCTGACCCCTCCACCTACAGCGCCTCAGTCACCTCTTCAATTCTAAACTACGAGTATGCCAACGGTCGCCGATACGCTGGCTACAAAAAGGGCGAGTATCTTCTCCCCAATGATGAAACTGAGCAAGACCGACTTGATCTCCTTCATCATGTGTTTCTCCTTCTTCTTGACGGGAAACTTTTTCGCGCGCCTGTTGGGCCTAACCCACAGCGGGCACTGGATCTTGGAACCGGCACCGGGATCTGGGCTCTGGATTTCGGCGATGAATATCCCTCAGCCCAGGCTATAGGAGTAGATATTAGCCCTATCCAGCCCTCCTGGGTGGCCCCGAATGTTAAATTTTATGTTGACGACATAGAAACCGAATGGGGATACAGCCCTAATGATGCTTTTGATATCATCCACGCACGACAGATAGGTGGAAGCATTGGGGACTGGAACAAGTTGCTTTCACAGTGTATGAAACACTTGAAACCAGGGGGGTGGCTTGAGATCCAGGAGCCAGAAGCTTGGATGTCGTCCGATGACGATACGATGACCAGGGCCACTGCATCTACTGAGTACCAGGTCCTCTGCAATGAAGCGGCGAAGAAGTTTGGGAAAGAAATCAATCTCGCACATAAGTTCAAGCAAATGCTTATTGACGCGGGATTCGAGGATGTGCGTGAAGAGGTCTTCAAGGTATGATTCTTATTTCAATTTCTTTCTCTTTCTTATTTTTTCTCTCACGGCCATTCCTAATACAACTTACCCATCACTCACATCATCTCCCTTACCAATGTCTAGGTTCCATTGGGGCCGTGGGCTAAAGACCCCAAACTCAAAGAAGTCGGCCGCTATTTCCTTGAGCACGCGATTCTGGGCGTTGAGGCGTATGCTTTCGGCTTCATTGGTAAAATTCTTGGGTGGAGCCAGGCTGAGTGCCAAATCCTGTCAGCCAAAGTCAAGGCGGAATTTCGCAATCGGAAAAACCATATGTATATCAAGACCTATTTTGTCAGCGGGAAGAAACCCAGTTAAGTGGACATTACTAAAAACGGTTTTTCTCTTTCACCCCATTCACATTCGCATTTGTTTTTGGTTTCCTTTTTATGTATTTCTTTTCATGTCACGATGACGAAATCCCCCTTAAACATACCCCACCAATTGGTACCAGCGGGCTATTCTACATTTGGGTTTTCTTTTTCTTGAGCTATGAGTCTTTTAATTGGTAAAGGCCACGAAGTATTCAGCATCGTCCTCTCTATTTCTCCTTGATATATCTATCTCATGCAAACATAAACTATTCGTAAATATTTAAATAGGTCTCTAGGCAGGAGTCGCGGCAGGCTATCTTTTCCATGCCACTCGCAGGCTATATATAAACTATTTCACTCTTCTTACTTTATCACACTCACAGCGTAATTACGACCTACAGGCAGGACATGATATGGTGAATGGGGGGCTCCGCCGCGTTGTAACTCACAGCCTCCCGTTCCCCAAGTCTACAAGACATCGGAGAGACTGCACATGAACAAATATTTAAGCTATTTTCGCTGCCAATAGCGGTTAACCTAATTTCTCCCCCTCATTCGTGCCCGACGGGTTTAGGGCATCAATCTCTGTGGTAGGCCCGAGAAACAAGTCGCGACGGCGGACTATAGGCCGTAGTCGCCGGCCCTGGCTCCGGCTTCCCGAGTTCGGTTGCCAAACAAAACCAGGGCCCTAAATGAAGCAAAGAAGGCCCATTCTTCCTTTATACAATTTGCTTATTAGATCACACTTGGAGAATGGCCTCCTACTATTATGAGGATGCCGAAGGTAATTTAGGCGCCTGCGTGCGACTATAGCTTACTTTTCCCCCCCCTTGCCGCATGAAGAACCCCGCCATACAACATGGGGTGCGGCAAATGGCATATTTCTTTAATCAACACTGAATAATTGCGTCAAAGATATCCTTTCCATAACTGAAAAGGCTACTTTCCTCTCCAAGAGGTTTCGGGAAATGATTTGAGAGCTGTTAAGAGAGGAATTTTGTTCTGATAGTGCTAGATATGCCTGGGACCTCTTCGAACGCCCTGGCTGCCCAATCTCCCAGCTTCAATCTGAGGGTTGTCAACAGTTGGTGGTTATGTAACTAATCCTCCGTCAAAATTTAGTTCTCACTGGCAGATTACAATATTGTTCATTCCTTTCAGCAAAATGGTCGCGCAGTCGTGTGCGCAATCGCGTAGTGCAGGTGCCAGGCCAGGGCATATCCACGCCTTCCCCTAGACCCTCATTAGCAAGGCATCCTCTGGAGATTTTGAAGGCCTTTTTTTTCTTTCGGAAGACGCCTGTAGAAAAGGGTCACCAATCGAGAATGATCGCCCACGCAAACCCTTCAAGCCCCCCTTGCTCCAGGCTCCAAGGTAAGTAGTGCTGCTACTAAAAACATGGGAAAGATACATTCAAAAGTCGCCGAAATATCCACTTTGCTGCCCCTGCTGCCGGTGCAACCCGGATTGTCCGTCGCAGGCCATGGTCATAGTATTTGCTTTTAACCAGCCAGCTTTGCCTTTGTAGCTTCACCGACGAAACTCCTCCGATTCTCAAGCTGTTTTCGAGCGGTGACAGACAAACTCTCCCAATGGCAGACCACAACCCCCGTGGCAGCATCATGATGGTTTCCGATTCCAGAGAGGCTGAGCTAGAATTGGCCAAGATGCCCACGCTGGCTGCTGAGAACAGCAAGGTCGCAAAGGAGCACGATCCGGACCGTTTCCTCGTCGCGTTTGACCAGCATTACGACGCCGAGAACCCGCTGGACTGGCGCGACGGCCGTAAGTGGATGGTGACTGATGTTCTCTCCGCCACGGGCTTCAACCGTATCATGGTTTCGACCATTATGGCTCCCGCTCTATCCACCATTGCCATCGAGCTGAACATGAATCCCACGGAATCGGCCATGTCACTTTCGATTTACCTCTTGGCTAGCGCTTTTGGTCCACTGATCATGGGCCCATTGTCTGAGATATATGGCAGACAAGCTATTTTGCATGCCAGTAACTTCTGGTTCCTCATTTGGAATATTGTTTGCGGCTTCGCTACTACAAAAGAGACCTTGATTTCGTCTCGTTTTTTGGCGGGCTTCGGAGCTAGCGGTATATATGCACTTGCAGGTGGCGTTATGGGTGATATTTGGAGACCCGAACAGCGAGGGCGTGGCTTGGCAATATATCTCCTGATCCCGTTGCTGGGCGCCGCCGTTGGTGAGTTTGTTTTTCTGCAATGAAATATTTTCCGCTGCTCTATCCCCCCGGAACGGAGACAAGCCTCTCTCTGGCCTCTTTGTACAAATACACCGAAGGTTGGTTAACCACTGGTTTAGGTCCCATTATTGGCGGTTTTATCGCTGAACGCTCAGACTGGCGCTGGATGTTCTGGGCCACATCCGCATTTCAAGCTGCAATGACCATCATGTCGTTTTTCTGCTTCTACGAGTCTTATGGCCCACTCATCCTCCGAAAGCGTGCCAAACGTTTTCGCAAAGAGACTGGAAATGCTAATTTCTACACTGAGGGCCAGAGGCTTGATGGGGACCGGTCGGCCACTGCAGTTTTTATGCGCGCCCTCACGCGACCACTCCGTTTGCTGATATTTCACCCCATCATCCAAGTTTCAGCTATTCTTCAGGGCTTTAACTATGGCATTCTGTACATTACCCTCTCCACTCTCTCTAACCTTTGGATCTTGCACTACCATCAGTCTGTCGAAATTAGCGGGTTGCACTACATTGCCTGTTCGCTGGGCGAGCTGGCCGGCTCGCAGGTTAGTGCTCGATTAATGGATCATTTCTATAAACGTCAACAGGGTCGAGGATTCATACCTGAATCCCGCATCCCACTTATGATCCCGGGAATTATCGCTGCGTGGTCAGGCGCATTAATGTACGGGTGGACCGCTGAGTATCGATTGTATTGGCTGGTGGTTGATGTGGGAATCTTCATCCTGTTGTTCGGAATGCAATTGAGTGATATGTCGAGTAAGTATTTTACCCAGGTTTAGATTACAACATTTGCTAAGCCCGCTCTTCTGGCATAATGCTTACGTGCTAACTCCCCTGATTCTATAGTAATGGCATATGTCATAGATTCATACGGAGAACATACTAGCAGCGCCATGGCAGCACAACAGTTTGTGAAGAGCTTAACGGCTTTTCTCTTTCCGTTGTTTGCCCCTAGCATTTATGAAGCGCTGGGATATGGGTGGGCCAACTCGGTGCTTGCCTTGGCCGGATTAATTCTCACCATTTCTCTCCCGCTATTTGTATGGAAATACGGAGCACGACTGAGAGCCAAGGCAATTTCGACATATTGAATTCCCGTCTGTGAGAGGTCAAAATAGGAGCCGAAATTGGACCTCTTCATTCCCAATGCCGATTCCTTCAATGCGATTGGGCGCATGGTATATAAAGAGCTGACATCTTAGTGCCAGTGAGGAGATCAAACATAGAGATGATTATGAGAGGATATTAGTCGTAAATTAAATTAAGAGCACAGCTACAGCTCTAAGAGACTTGCAAATTCGATTGATGAGTATGTTCTTTCTAGCATTTCTATAGCACTGCTGAATAAAGTGGCTGCTCTAGAGAAGAGATATGAAAGCTTACACTTGTTGATATGAGTATAAATTATAAATTATAAATAAACAATGATGGCCTTGCTTCTCACACTTTTTCCTCTTGCCCTGCCTAACCCAGAGCAGGGATAAATGAATATATCCGAAACTCCATCCCGGGCGGTGGGCTAGCTAGGTTGATGCCCCAGAAGTTAAGCCCAAACATCACCCCTGATATCACCCCTCTGGCCTACCTGAACCCCGTAGACGACATGGACAAGTGGTTACTAGGTTGCGGATTAGTTATATCTTCACCAGCATCATGTATAGATAATATCATCATTTGGCTTGGCCATATCAGTTTCAAACTATCAATCCAGTATCAATACCACCACAAACCTAAATACTTTCTTCATTATATTAGCCCTAATAATAGAAACACTTTGACAATACAAACAACCGCATGCCGTGTGATTATCCCTCTTCTGGGGTAAAAAAAAAAGAATAAAAAAAGAATAAAGCCCGCTGAGCAAGCCCAGACAGACACACACACACACACACACACACACACACACACACATCTACAGAGCAAAGACAAAAATCCACCAGTCCCCTCCTCTCACTCCAGCATCTCAAACGCAATTTCCATTTTCATTCGTCTCCCAGAAATCCCTTCCCAGTACGGTACGTACGGAATTACCACATGTTACTAGCTGCCGTCTCCTTCTGCTCCTGTACGCTGCAGACAATTCCGGTTGGTTTAACTAGTTAAAGGCACAAACCCATACGCGATCATAAAACAAACATCTTCGTCCACTCACAAATCCGCGAAATCTTGCGTCTTAGCCGACTCCCCGCAACCCAGCGCCATGGTTCGTACAAAAAGTATTTATCTTTGTCTATTTCTGTTTGAGGCAGCCAAAACTGCGTAACAAACTACAACTAGCTCGCCACTACTCCATCTAGATCGTGCTGCCATACTATGTTATGAAGCAGACCATCCATGAGATAAGCACACCCCCTGGGGAGCTGTCAGGCGTACCATGTGAAGCAAAATGGGCGGCCGATGAACTAGCGCCGCAGCCACAGCGACAGGGTAACCATCCTCACTGCTCTTGTAGGTAGCCAAACCGGTAGACACACGCTTCGTGTGGCTATATCTTTTCTTGGACAATCTGCGGATTTTCAGGATGCATCTGGGTAGTTTTGTTTGGTACATGGTTGGCTGGTAAACTTGGGGTGGAAGAGGGGAAGGGGGAGGGCACATCCTGATTCGATGCGCATGTGCCCTTTTTGCTTTTTCATTGCGTTCTGGCTTAAACTGAATCCGGACTACGGGGGCTGGATTTTCTGATACATTCGTTGTATCGGGAGCAAATCAGCTTTTGTGCGCAAAAGGGGGAATGAGCAGGCGGAGGAATCGGATTCTGACAATTGATGGGGAGAACGGAGTATTGGTGTCCATAATAATAATAATCATGATAATGATAAATAATAATGAATCCGGACGGGAAGAAAGATGGAAGCGAGGGAAGAATGATGGTAATATCGAGACCATATAGTCATATTATTATTATTGTAATCTATTATTCTTTGACCCAAAGAATCTAGGCTATATATCTTCCATGGACAGTTGTAGAAGTAGAAGTTTTCATCTAGAATTGCAATTGCGGCGGGGGTGGGCGCTCGCAAGTCTCTCCCCCCCAAAAACACACACACACAAGCACACACAAGAAGGACCTCGACTGACTAGGATGACGAGGAAGACCGTGTTTGTTCCTCCAGGGATCAGTTATCAGCTGGCGCATACATACCATGGCTGGCTGTGGTTATCGATAACACGAAAGAGACGTTCTTCCCCTCCCTGGGCGCTCCTTGTCACATTTATAAGTTGGAGTTTTCAGGAGACAGGATGTGTAACGAGTTACGTTATGGATTTTCTTTTGCTTTTAAGATCGGTCCATAACTTGGCCCATTACATCGGCATCCCATCGTATGGACTGGGATCTGTATGGGATGGCGCATTTGCGCGTCTCCTGACTTGACAGGGGGCTAGCCCCCATAATGATAGCAAATAACAAACACCCCGATGCGAGGGGTGGTGATGTTGTTGATAGTATAACTGACCAGGTTCACCCATGGCTGCTGGTAAATAAATAAATTAATTAATACTCAACTCCTGAGTGGCGCCCTGTGTCGGCAGATATCTGAAGCAAAAAAAGCTGAGATTATATTTAAGAATAATACTATCTCTTTTGCTGGGGTTCTTGTTGATCTTTCTCATCGCGTAAACAAACTGTATGTAGCCATCATCACCATCTCCGAGACAGCAAGAAATAATAAATGCAAGGCAAGGTATGGAAGGATGTCAGGATAAAAGGCTTTTTAAGATCAGGGAGGTGTCATCCGCGTTGACGACGTGATTGATTTGGGCCTTGTTTTTGTTGATGTCCCGACTTGACCTGGCTTGACCTGATTCCCCCCGCTTTCTCCATGTTTATTCTGCTCTGATCTTTCTTGTCATTAGTTAAAACAGCCGCCTTCCCGTGTCTCTGCTGCAGACCGCAGTGGGCTATTTATTTATTCGCTGTTTGTTCTCGAGCCTTGACTGGCGAATTTTGATCTGATTATTCCAGTGGTTGGTTGTATTTTCCCTGTATTGCGCGTATTAGAAAGTTGAACGGCAAAGAGAACGAAAGGAACCAAAAGGACCAAAGAGAGAGAGAAAGAAAGGCTTGGAGAAGAAGATAAGAAGAGACGAAACGAAGAGCAAGAAGAAGAAGAATCATCCAACGCTCTCTGCCAAAGAAAAGGAATTGTTAGAGTTATTTATACAGCTGTTATTATATTCTCGTTGTTCTCGTTGTTGACGGAGTGACCCGCAGTCTTTTTTTTTTTATCGAATTGTTTCTTCTCCTTTTGCTTCCAATCGCTCGACTCACTTTTCTCTCTCCGCCTCACTCATTCATTCTCTATCCTCTCCTCTCCCCCCCCCCACCTCTCTCTCTCTGGTCGCCTCACCGACTATTCCCTGCTATACTCTTGGGCACCGACACTTGTTCTTCAAGGCCCGCCCTGTCTCCCTCCCCACCTAATCATCCGCTGTGTCTGTGTTTCTGCTGCAACATCTGCTCTGGCGCCAACCTAACTGCCTGCCCATCCTGCTGTTTCCACGACATCATGGTCTCGTTTCAATGCGAGGTGAGTTGTTCATCTTTTCTGTCCTGGCTTATTCCCCTCTTATCCTGTTCTGGTTTGGATCGGTCTTGGATCCAGTCCATAACTTCTTGTGGGGTGGAGATAGATGTTCATGAAAAGATAGCAAAATTATCCCCGATGCTGACCATGGGCTCTCCCTCATTGAATTATCTTCCTCTAGGCATGTGGCGATGTCTTCACAAAGAAGAAGACAGATCCCCACCGTAATCAGTGTCGCGGCGCCCGTTTCTCCTGCCTGGACTGTTCAGTCGAATTTCCGGGAACCTCATATCGAGCTCATACGGTACGATTGCTTCTCAATCTCCTTTTTATCCCTTTAAGTGTTTACCCTACAATTCACCGTCGCATTGCTATCCTACTCCACACGGCTGCCATTTCCCTATCTGAGCCCTATTCATTCCTCACGCCTTGCACTGGATTTTGTTGTCATTGTCGTTCTCGTCATCTCAGCGTCGCGCTGTGGGCGTGTGTGCAAGGCTGCATATTTTTTTTTTCTGTGCGCGCCAGCCAACCCAGCAGCGATGCGACGGGTCGATGATTCGCCTGCTTGATAGGCAGAAACATCCCACTCATTTCCCCTTGCCTTGATTTGTTAGATGGGCTTCACTGGTCGCATTTGTTGCATGATGGTGCCTGTCCTTGCTATTGGGCAGTCATCGCAGGAACCCAATGCGCCTAGAGAAACGACCATGACTTTCCATTCGTGCAGTTACACCCTAATACTCCTAAAACCACATCCTATCGCTAGTACGATAAATCATTGCCAACTAACACACTTTGTTTTGTTATGATTATAGTCATGCATATCAGAAGCCCAGAAATACCAGGGTGCCCTCTACAAAGAGAAGCCAGACAAATCCAAAAAATCCAAGTCCGTGACAATAGTTGAAACCCCGACTTACTCCAAACCTCCTGGCCCCCGTGACCCTTGGGTAGAAGATGCTCCAGATGTTGACGATATCAGACCTACCCATAATTCAGCCCCTCCACACGCTCCAAGCCCTCCCCGCACCACTCCTCGTCAGGAATCTGGAAAAGTTTCGACTTCCACCGCTGTAACCAAGCCTGATGCTCCTGTGAACGTTTTTGATTTCCTCGACCCGACAGAAACTCCTAATGCATCGAAGGTCTCCCTGGGAGGAACCAAAGGACCAATGGTTATGCTGAAGGACGCCCCCCCGCTTTTCAATGCGCCCAGGGAGCTTGCAAAACTTGACAGTGGAAGGGACGATGAGGTAATTTACGATGTGGCATATGAAGAAAATGGATTCTCCTATGGCGCGGACACCCTCGAGGCACCAATCTACCAAAACGGAGTTGCAAGTGAATCCACGGCATCTATAAACAAATTCGTGACCCCGGCACCAAAACGGAATAAGGACCGGTCATCCCGTCGGGATCGGGATCGGGATCGGGGTCGAGACCGCGCCGCTTCCCCAGATCAGCACCACACGATTAGCAACAGCCTGACTAGTACGGGTGATAAAAAACGTAAACGCGGCCATGTTGAAGGAATTAATCCCGAGATGGCCAACTCGACACCCTATGGCGGTGATGATACCCCAATGATCGACGCCCCACCCTCAAGTATCATTGCGAACCCATCAACCCCAACCTTGAACCACTCGGGGTTGACCGGTGGCATCAACCGCATGATGAGAGATTTTTCACCAGCAACACCAGACGCGGACTATCGTAGCGCTGATGACGCAGGCGAAAATGGACGCCATCAATACCAGGATCCAGCCTCGCCTATCAAACGCACCCGCAGGGCGGATAGGGACTCCCACAACAGCAACAATAACAATAATAATAGTAGCAATAACAGCCTCGAGAACAACGGGCTCGGCATCGCCATCAAGGGTCGCGCGGAGCGCATCATGTCCCTCCTCAGCAATGCGGTCCTCACTAACGCCGCTGGCGCTGGCGCTGGCGCCACGCTCAATACTTCTAACAATGATGCGGCCGGGCCTACGCTGGTGCGTACCCGCCGTCGTTCATCCTCTGATGGGTTTGAAGGGAGTAGTGGTAAGAACGGCACACGCCGTACCCTTGTTGCTGTTGGCGCCGCCGCCGCTACTTCTGCGCGACGACAGAAGAAGCGACATCGTGTTGTGCAGCTGGATAGGCGGGCGGGGATGAAGAGGAGGGTGGTTGTTAATGGAGGTGATGACGAGTATGATGACACCGCTCCGCGCCGTCTAAAGGCTATCGAGTATCATCCCGATAGCGGGTCAGAAGGACGGTCACGTTCGCCGTATGGGACGCGGACGCGCGGGACCATGGCGCTGACGAAAAGTAGTAAGAATGGCGCGAATGGGAACAATACAGAAAATAATCAACTTGTCGTTTACGGTGATAATACACATCGACGAGATTATGAAGATGCTGCGGATCATGAGCTTGTGCAGCGCGAGCGGGCGAGTGTGTTTTTATCGCTTGTGACGAAAGGGCCAGATTCGGAGAAGGGGTGCTCGGTTCATAAAGCGTTGAAGAGGTTTCATCGGGAGGGTGGGTTAGGGGGCAGTTTGGAGGGGGATAGGGAGAGGGATGGGGGGAAGGATAAGGAGAGGGAGAAGGAGAGGGGTAGAGGGAGGGGACGGGGTAGAGAGGGTAGGGATAGTAAAGATCGGGAAAGGGATCGGGGGAGGGAGAGAAGGAATGAGGAGGAGAAGGACTTGTGGAGGGTTTTGAGGCTTAAGAGGAATGAAAGGGGGGAGGTTGTTTTGTTTGTTTAGCGTGGTGTGGTGCGGTGTGGGTTAGGTATGTTATGATTTGTGGTGCTACTGGGTGCATGGGTGGTGGATTACAAGAGATTTTCGATATGATATATTACGCATTTTTGATTTTGGGATTTATTTGCTTTCACATTATATTTTCTCATCTCATTTATTTCATCCCGGATTTTGGTTATTTTTTTTTAGTTTTCTTCTCCCCATTACCTCGTTTTTCTCATTTCTCATTTCTCATTTATTCTCTTTCACGCTTTTTTCATTATGATACTAAGCACCCTCCTCCTTTTATTTCTCCGTTACATTTATTCGGTTTCTAGTTCCAGTTGGGTCTCAGGAACTACAATTTGGAATAGGATTGGGCGATACGGTAGTTAATAAAATTGAGGAGATGGGCTGGGGTTTTCTGGTTTAGGCTTGGATGGCTGGTTGGTTGGTTGGTTGGTTGGTTGGTTGGGTGGCTTGGTGTGGTCTTACATGTTTTTTTCACTTTGGTCTCTGTATTGATCTATATTTTTTTCGTCTGCTTCTTACCCTTTATAATTCTTCTTGTCATATTATTTTTACTATTTTGTATGGCAGTTTCTTGGGTGCTCTTTCTGGGCGATTACATACTGTTTCGGAAAATGTGACCCTACTCTGAGCTAATAATGGGGAGCAGAAATGATAATATGTGGTGTTTTCGAGTAATTGATTTGTTTCCTGAATATTGGTATGCGCAACCTAGAAGCTTTCAAGAGGCATCAAAGCTTAGGCATTCATGTACACTCTCGTGTTGTGTGGTATCGTTACTGCCACAGAGAGAGGAAGGGTAAGTAATGTAGCCATGGCTAAGCGAATAGTGTGCAAGCAAAAAACATCCCAGGCCTGAGAGGTCAATGTAAGGATATATGTACTGTACATGTACGGGCGGCGAGAGAACTCTCCCCCGATCCCCTAAGTCAAATAGCCTCCCCGTTTTCATCTTCATTTGCAATTCCATCTCTGTTCTCGCTGGCAATTCCATTTGCACGCTCTTTTCCAATTCCGGCGTCACCTGCACCCTGATTTTCACCCGCATCATCCTCTTTCATATCCAGATGCTCCTTTTCCATCTCCTCTCTCTCCTCCTTCTCAACCTCTTCCTCCCAATCATCAACAACATCATCCGCAAACCCAGCTGGAAACTTCCTCCAACCACTCCCACTTCCACTCCCGCCGCCAGAACCAGATGCAACCGCCTTCGCTTTTCCCCCGATCCCAACCCCACTCCTCAACACCAACGTCCCACCTTTCCCACTAGCACCATTACCACCCAAAACCCCTCTCCCATCTCCAACCCCAATATCTCTGAATCCAAACGCGGACTCCGCCAGCTCGGCCGTTGGTCGCTTCCTCGATGCAACCTGCGCCCACCCATCACCTCCCACCGACGATGGGGCGCCGAAATCCCGCTCACCACTCTCATACACAACCCGACTCTCGAATCTACTCTTCTCCGCCGCCACAAGAGCAGCCCTCTTAGCCTCCCTCTCCCTCGCCCTCTCCCTCTCACGCATCTTCGCGCACTCGCCAACACTTACCCAGCCAATCCCGATCCCCACATGTGCTACCGCCCCATCCACCACTACACCAAGCCCGTGCGGTGGCACCCAATGCGCGTTCTTAAAGACGGCAACGTGCCGGTGTGGTTCTGGGTCGCAGGATTCGGACTTGAAGCCCCAATCCGCGGCTAGGGAATGGATGAAGGCGCGTAGTTGGGCACGGGCAGGTTGGAAGCGGGCGCTGCGTTGTGTTTGGCTTGTGGCGAGGGTGTGGAGGGTCGTTTCGTAGTTTTGGAGGGTGGAGAGGGTGGAGGTTGTGGAGAGGGTGAGGTATAGGTCGAGGGTTTCGGGGGAGTAAGGGAGGGTGGCTGTCGTTGTTGGAGAGGTTGCGTCAGCTGTTGCTGATGTTGTGAGTGGGTCGATGGAAATGTTTAAGGCAGAGGCGAGGGAGCGGTTGCGTTGGAGGCGGCCGCATTCGTCGTTGCATTTTAAGGGGCTAGGGGATTGAGATTGTTGTTGTTGCTGTTGAGGACGGTTTTTGTTGTCTCGGGAAGCGTTGCAGCGCTTTTCTTGTTTTAAACGGCCACAGGGACATGTTATTGTGACGAGGGATTGGCATGGGGTTTTCTCCTGGCAGGGGAATGGAGCATGGCATGGATCAGAACACGGGTGGGAGCAGAGCGTCTTGATCTTCCCGCAAGCCTGGTGGCAAGGTTCGGTCGAGTCCTCGCATTCTCCCGGCCGATGGCAATTGTTCTTGCATGTGTGGGAGCCGCATTTGAGCTCCTTGCCGCAGACAAGGCCGCATCGGGGATCTGTCAACCAACAGGGTTGATTCTTCAGTGTCTTCTTCGCACACAAGCAACGCTTTTCCGTTAGGAATGGGCATTTGGGACAACTCTCGTCATCAGTGTGACAGTTGTGAGATGTCTGCGGATGTCCACACGATTTTGGTCTCGCGCACTCGTAATGGCAGGATGGGGGTCGTGTGCCACATGGTAATGGAGGGTATAGAACTGATCGGCTACAACTGCAGGATATTTCTTCAAATACCGCTTCCCGACAGGTACCACAACTTCCCTTGTGGCAGAGTTCCTGGCATGTATGTTTTGCACACTTGAGCAGTCTTCCACACAGTCTTGTACAGATATGCTCCGCTTCGATATCGTTGTCATTAGGTCGGTTGACAACATTAAGCGATTTCAGCTTTCGCTTTGTCGCTTGCCGTTCAATTGCCTTGCGCTCGCCTGGACAGCACCGCTCACCGCAGGTGTGTCTCCCACAGTTCATCGTCGCTTTGCACACTCGGAAGCACTGAGGTGGTTCAATTACCCCTTGGTGGCAAATTGTTTGGAAAGACCCCTTCCCGCATCTGCAGTTTATGGACACCTTCAATAAACATGGCGGGCAAGGGCCAGTATGGCAAAGAACGGGGCATTTATGCTGACATGGAAGCAGTCTTCCACATGGTTCTTTGCAGTTTGGTATGGGGTCTTCGCAGGATGTTCTAGGCTTGTACTCTGGAATATCTGATAAAGGTGTTTTCCCGCAGGCGCAGTGTGTTATAATATCGGGAGAATTTGGACAATGTGGCACAGAGGTATCCTGTGGATGGCACCGTTTCTGGCACGTATGTATTCCGCAGTCGTAGGCGCGATCGCAAATCTCTCTGCAGTCAAAACAGCCTACCCATTCCTCTACTGTTTCTTCGGGAGAGCCCTCGCCATAGATAATGTGACTCTGTTTCTCCTCCTCCCGATTACTACACATTATTTTCGTCCGAGACTTTCCGCAATAACATCTCGCATCGACAATATCCTCACAGGCCCCGCAGAGGCCCTCATGACAGGGACGAGCACATTTATGATCAAGACATGGTAGCAGCTCCCCGCATGGTTCCCGACAGCTCCACCCATTCTCATAATCAGTGTTAACACACTTTTTTGTCGATTCATGGCGTCCACAGAAACAAAACTGCGTTGGGCCCATGGCTGTACACGGCAGACAAGGGCCTGCATGGCACACAGAATCACAAGGGTGGGGACATCTTTTCCTTGCCTTGGAGCATGACTGTCCACAGGAATGGGGCGGCAAACCAGGTAAAGGTCGCGGATCCATCTCTTTCTCGCACCAACAGGTATATGTTGACGGTAGAATGTTGTGTGGCAAGTTACATCCCGGACACCGCCACTGTCGCGGGTGGTCTTGTCCATCTTCATGGCCCTGCTGTTGTCTTGGCCGAGCCATGGCCGAACCCTCGTTGTTCGACCATTTCTTTATGCAGCTGAGATGGAAAACGGTCCAGCATAATGAACAAGACCACACTTTTGTCTTTCGACCAAGTTCGTTTGTGCATATGGGACATTCATAGACACAGTGAGCGATATCTTCATGTATGCGTGTGGCAATGTCGTCGGCTGTAGATTTCGCTTTTGTAGGCCTTAGTTGTCTCGTTCGCTCCTGGATTGGCGCAGGAGAGGGGGTGGATATCGACGTAGATGTAGATGGGGGTAATGGGGCACCCGGTACAAATTCTGGCGCATTAGGACGTAGTGAGCCCTGGTCCCCTTGCACGAGTAATCCGTTACCTCCACCATCCTCCACGACCACTGGTTCCTCCCGTGTCAATCGACCACCAAATGACCTTCCCATTCCCGCCACGGTCCTCGTCGTAGTCGGCGAATCACCTTGTCCTCGCCCTGTCCCTCTCCCTCTCCCTCTCCCCCTGCCGGGTACTGTTCCTGTTCCTGCGCCCCCACGACCTGAACCACCACCCCCTCTCCCTCCCCCGTGAAACAACGGTCGATTGCGAGATGTATTCACATTTCTGCCCCCCCCAAGGTTTCCTCCCTCGCCTCGGCGCGCCGGTCGCCTGGAACCTGTATGATTTGGGTTTAACCCCTCATCCCGAGCGGTTGTTTGATCCAAAGATGGAACTTGTGTAGTGGAAGGCTGTGATGCAATTGCTGTGGTAGTCATAGCTGGTAGCTGGCCGTGATTCGATATGGGTGGTGTAGGCACCCTGGTGCTGAACTCTACCACTATTCTCCGAGTTCCTGGTCAAGAGGCGTGACAAGGTAAAAATGAAACGGAATGATATGGTAAAGATTTGTTAAATTGCACTCAAAAATGGGGCAACAGGTAGAGCCTGGTCTTGTTCACAATGCGGCGTTATGAATTGCTGAACCGAATGGCGACGCCTGAAATTTATTATCAACAGTAACTGGCGGGTGGGAAAAAGGAAATGAAAATGAAAATAAAGGTGAGGCTCTAAAAGAAAAGAAAAGGAAAAGACAAGCCTCGGGAATCTTAATAAAAGCAAACGCTAGACAATAAAGAGGTGGATTTAGAAACTGTGTCTATTAAACCCCCATCTCTACACAAAGCTTGAGGGCGTAGAAGTTTGATATATATTAAATAAAAAAAGGTTGAAGATTGCGCGGCGACTTCTAGATTAGTAATTCCCAGCATGACGATGAGCAGAGACACGCTAAGCTCAATACAGATGCGCCAAGATATCTGGCCAACCCGCCCTCTGAGTCATCAAAAGGAGTTAGAGTCACAGATTGAACAACACACATTGAACATTGAAAAATTCAGCCTTGAAAATGTGATTCCAGGCCTTTTAACACACGCCTATTCACATTGATTCCAATGAGCTCAATATAACAGGATTGTGCGGACCTGCATCTAGGGTCTGGAGTCTGTAGATACCCTGAACGTTAAAAGGCCGCTTCCCCCAGGTTTCGGGTCTGAAATAGCGCCGGATACCCCTGGTTCCTGCTAGAGTGTTCTCCTGTAACATTATTCTGAAACAGCATGGACAGAATTAAATCTGAGATGTCATCGAAGACTCGAAAGAGTGACAAGCTGCCATGGTCCCAATAATGGCGGGCATGATTCCCACTATCCGGGGCTTTATGATCCACCCCGCTTCCGCGACATTGCGACTATCGCTTGTTTCGGCTGGCAAGATTGTTGATTGAAGCTTTCATTTCGCTATCAATGCATCTGGTAACCCGGCCCAGGTTCGGTGTTAAGTCCGCGAATGGTAATCGTCTTTCGGTTGGCTGAAATTCTGTCTTGTATACGGAAGTTTCGAGAACTCAATCACCTTGACAGCGTAAATTTTGTGATCTACAACAGGAAATGATGAACAGTCCCAACATGTTAAACCCTCCCGCCGGGGCCTTGAAAACCGTCATTGGGGACGGTACGAAGTATATGGTTAAAATCTTGTTTAAACTTCTATCCTTCATTGTCATGATTGTCTTGTACAACATTGGGCAGGTGAAGCTTGCAATTACGAATTTCCCATGATATCAATCTCTTTTTGTATAATTCTGCTTCTTTCGTTTCTCAGAGGTTAGGGGCAATTTTTGAATCTGTCTTTCGCTCAGCAGGAAGATAATAATAGCTGTTGGCGTCAAAACTCTGGAAACGGTTAAACGAATATATGTTTCATATGTTCGTGCATTGTCAGCATATCTAATAGGTCATGCGACAGCGGCTTGCATGTAAGCACTTTAAATTTGAATCCATCTTTATGTTCTGATTCGTCCTCCATGTGGCCAAAGGTGGGCAAATTTTTCTTCCTTCTGCTTTGTGTTGGCCCTTTAACGTGATCCACCACCCCGGAAATGAATTTTGAGTTTTTCATCATACTCCTTTTCAAGCTTCTCATTTTTGGATGAAAAACTGAGTTTGTTGGGTGTCAGAGACTCAGAGTTCGTTGGGTGGTGGGTCATGTAACACAATTTCGTGCTTTTGATCTCACCAGCGGCATGATAGAGGGAGAAAGAAATTTCTTTGGTTGGCTGAACTAGCTTCCAAAGTTCCAAGGATTTCGGATGAAGAGTTGGGGAACCGGCGCGTCTCGGCTTTTGAAATGTAGTACGGAGTACAGAGTACTAGTTATCTTCTTATCGGCTAAACTCTGCCGGTGACTTTTTTACCTTTTTTTTTTTTTTTTTTTCGAGCCCTTTATGCATCCGTTTTTCTTTTTCCTTCAGCGCATGAAACACAAATCATAGACAAAAGGAGAGACCGCTCAAAAATAGGAAACTGCAAAATGACTCCATGAAGATTTTAGTAAATACATTTGGCTAAACTCCATAGTTTACGTTTTCTCCCGCCCGTCGCATTCTTCCTTGTCGTTTCCCTGCAAAAATAACAAGACAACATTGCCCGATAAGCGTAAATCCCGGCCCTAACGCCAGCTTGTTTGCCGGAATATTGGCCTAGCCGAACGGCTGTTGTAACCTCGTACTCAAACTCCACCAAAAACTGGCCCATCTCCTTTTTCCATCACCCACCAAGAGTTGTCAAACAGCGCTGATTCACGCAACAGAGACAATAATCCATATATTTATCCCTCCTCCCCACTCCTTTTGTTCCACCCTTCCCCCGAGCCGAGAGCACAGGCAGCTCCGGATTGGTCCACTTATTGGACCAAGGCTACCCCGAGCCGATCAGCGTCACAGCTGTGTAAACAACCAAGGGAACAAATAATCCTTCCAAAAAATATTTAAAAAAATATTGAACTCCTAGCTGCATATCCGTATAAATACCCCGGTTTCCGTAGGCTGAAGGGGGAGAGGCCTTCTTGGTCTCTCTCTCCCTCCTTTTCTCTTGGACAGGATGCTCACGGGCTTCTTTGCTGTCCTGTCGTCAGTTGCAACCATGCTGCTCTCTGCATTTTACCTCTTTTCGTCCCTTGCGACTTTTACGGGGGCGTTGGATCCAAAACTTGGCAATGCCCGAGCGGAAAACGGGTATCAGGATAGGTATGGCAATTGGGGTGGTCATCATGGCAAGCTGGGCGCAGTTGCGTCTGAGAATCGAAATTGCAGCGAGATGGGGGCGGGGATGTTGAAAGTAGGAGGGAATGCGGCGGATGCTGTGAGTTTATTTTTTTTTAATTTTTTTTTTTTAATTTTTTTCCCCCCTCGTTATTACCATGCCTTTCTGGCGTGCAAATTGGACTTTTTCGCTTCTCTATTTTACTTCCTGCAATTTTGCCCCAGTGTGTTTTTGTTTCTCAACAAGAAATGTCACACTTATACCTCTGCTGGCGCAAGCAAGAATCGAATTGCCTGGACTTGTGCTTTCAATTGCTAATGGCATATACTCATTGGACCATATAGATGGTCGCAACTGTCTTCTGCATTGGCGTAACTGGTAAGTGATTTTAGACCTCCTTACCCCCTAGGCTAAAAGTTGGCTTGGCGTGTAGAAATGTATTTTGGCTAAACAGGTCCTTATCGTTCCAGCGATGTATCATAGCGGTATCGGTGGTGGTGGGTTTGCCGTCGTGCGAACGCCAGAGAACAAGTACGAATTCATCGATTTCAGAGAAGTGGCCCCCGCAGCTGCGTTTGAAGATATGTATAAGGATAATGTGGAGGGGTCCATAACAGGGGGGTTGGCTAGGTATGTACAGTACATACAAGCTATTTCATATACCCTACCTAAAGTTACTTTCCTACTAACCAATTTCACACCTACAGCGGTGTACCCGGTGAGATTCGCGGGTTGGAATACCTGCATAAGAAATATGGCGCCCTGCCGTGGTCAACGGTCATGCAGCCTGCCATTCGCACTGCGCGGGATGGGTGGCCCGTTAACGAGGACTTGGTCCATTACATGGAAGATGAAACGGCAGGAAAGGAGGATTTCCTATCCAAAGATCCTTCGTGGGCAATTGATTTTGCCCCCAATGGAACGAGATTGGGGTTGGGGGATATTATCACCCGTGGACGATATGCTGAAACGCTCGAGAAGATCGCCAAATATGGGCCTGATGCCTTTTACTCTGGCCCTATTGCGGAGGCCACGATTAAAGCCCTTCAGGCGCAGAATGGGACTATGACCGTGGACGACTTGAAGAACTATACCGTCGCTATTCGAGACACTTCACAGATCAACTATCGGGGCTATCAAGTGACCAGCGCGAGCGCTCCATCCAGTGGCGCCGCTACATTGAGCATCTTGAACATTCTGAATCAGTATGATGACTTCTACGCACCGGGAAATGGGAACCTAAGTTCTCACCGACTTGCTGAGGCGATGAGATTTGCCTACGGACAGGTACACCTCCTCCCGGGTCTCGTAAAATAAGCGCCAAAATTTCTGACGGCTGACTGATGTGTACTTTGTTTCTTGTTCTTTCCCAAAGCGAACGAAATTAGGTGACCCGTCTTTTGTAAAAGGATTGGCTGAATATGAGGATGCTATGCTAAAAACTTCCACGGCTGCTAAAATTCGAGCCAAAATCTCCGATCGCCGTACCCAAAACATATCTATATATGACCCAGAAGGACTGGAAAGTTTAGAAACGTATGTTCCACCCCCAAACCTCCTTTTTCCTCCGATTCCAGAAAGTCCAGCGAAGTGGACAAATGAAAAATTAGGCCCACTGGAGATTCAATCCTTTCAAAAATCGAAGAGCTCACACACACACACACGCAGCCCTGGAACCTCCCACCTCGTCTCCACCGACCGTGCTGGCCTGGCCATCAGCCTCACCACAACCGTAAACCTCCTCTTCGGCAGCAAACTCATGGTCCCCGAAACCGGCATAATTATGAACGACGAGATGAACGACTTCTCCATCCCCAACACGGATAACGCATTCGGTTTCATCCCCTCACCTGCCAACTTCATCCGCCCGGGGAAACGCATGTTGTCTTCCATGGCCCCGACAATCGTCACCCATCCCAACGGCACGCTCTATTTCGTCACGGGCGCCGCGGGTGGCTCGCGCATCATCACTGGCATAGTCCAGAGTATCATTAACGTTATCGATAGGGACATGACGGCCTATGACGCGCTCCGGGAACCCCGTTTGCATAACCAGCTTGTGCCGAATGTGTCGACGTTTGAGTATACATTTGATAATAGCACGGTGGCGTTTATGGCCGGCAGGAATCATACGGTGTCTTATGTACCACCAGGTAAGAGTACAGTGCAGTCGATTCGGGTGTTAGGGAAGGGCAAGTTTGAAGCGGCTGGGGAACCTAGACAGAAAAATTCTGGAGGGGTTGTTGTGTGAGTGAGATTATTAGTTATGCTTTTCGGTCAACGCGAGCGGCGATTACTGCCTTTGTTTTTTTTTGGGCAACTGTCGCAAATATTTTTTCCAGACAGTGATAGTCCACGCTATATACCCTTATAAATAGAAGCAAAAGAGATACACCATAATCATTCCTCTCATTATTGGGTTTACAAATTGCTTTTTCCTTATCAAGCTGGCTAAACATGAACGCACTCCCTTTATCTTGAGGAAATGCGACATTAGCAGGAATGTCGGTGTTGTCATGGGAGGTTTGAAAAGTATGTTAAATATCCGGGCTAATACTAATTTAATTTTCTCTTATACGACCCCGACCGTGTGAAAATGAATTATGGATCAGAAGACGGATCTACAGGCCTATCAGAAGCATGTACAGCTCAGGCAGGTTCGAATTCAGCGCTGAGAGAGATGGCGTTGGAAAGCTAAGAACAATATATGTGAATTTTGAAGTAAAACTTTATCGATCTGATGGACGGAAAGACTCACGGTGACGGAGAAACTACTTAATTGATCAAGAGGCCCAGCTCTAACGTGTGGGATCCCACATAAAGTAAAATGGAACGTCGGAGAATTATTGCTCGCTTCAAAATACTTGGTATTGGATGTAGTTTTCCTAGGTAGGAACTTAAATGATTGAATGAACGAGGAGATATGTTGGAAATCTTGGCCCAAGCTGGTTGTGGTTTCACAGCCAACGTCTGTCTAGATGTTAAGTTAACTGGACGTCACATATAATCTATGTCATCTTCTATGTCATCTTTAGAAGACCAAAATAACGCTTCAGAAAGGCTCCTCGGGTTTCTCATTAACCGTTTACAACCAAAGCAAAGGATCCGTTAACAAGGTTTTCACAATATATTGAAACCCTGTCGCACAGCCACTGCATATATATATATATCAACTGTACTGAACTCCCACACATTTGGGTCTGACATGAGGGAGAAAGGCAACATCAGCCAATGGGGGCAGGGGTTTACAGCCTCTTCGTCATTGGATGGCCAAATATGCCTCCGCATGGTTCAGATTAGGTTTAGAGTAAGGTTGCGGTTGACCCCTCCCCCATGGCGCTTGTTCCGCAGATACGGTCAGGAACCGACCCATGGAACAAGTTAGCCGTTGATGTATGTACAGTACTACTACTACCTTACCCCTGTGGTAGTTAAACAAGATAGAGCATCAAGCTCTCGAGGAAGGACCAAAAGCTGAGTAGCATGACGACAGAAGGAAGAAAGAAGTGAAATAGTCTAAATGGCACGTCGATGTCTTTGTCGTACGCTATCCTGACCAAAGAAACTTGAGCTGTTAAGATCCCAGGATTCCTTTGCCCGACCACGTGAAATAGGCTCAGTCCATCCTGAGTCAGCAGCGTCGATAGATAACCCCATCTTCCCAACACAACTGTGGAAGGCTATCTCTTATAAAATATATGGCCAAACAGCCCAAGAAGTCCCCGTATTTCCCCCAAAAGCGCGGTAATGACACTTCTTGTCTCCCATTCCCCCTAATATCCGCCCGATCTTTCGGCTTGATCCAGGAGAAGCTCGCTCATGACCCATTCCGACTGTTGATTGCAACCATCTTCCTTAATCGAACCCGCGGCGAAGTGGCGATCCCGGTACTATACAGCATTTTTGAGAGATATCCGACCATTGCCGCCCTCGCAGAGGCGCAAGAAGAAGATGTTGTCGAAATGATACATTGTCTGGGGTTCCAGAATGCACGTGCCCGCAAATGTATTGCCCTCGCAAAGCTTTAGGTTGAAAACCCCCCAGTCAAAGGCAAACGGTATAGGAAGCTGCATTATCCCAACAAAGGCGATGGACGTGATATTAAACCTGGGGAATGCGTGGAAGACGATGATCTCCGAGTTGCCTGGGAAATTGCCCATCTGCCTGGCCTAGGCTCGTATGCCATTGATAGCTGGCGGATATTTTGTCGTGATGAATTGAGGGGTTTAGCCAGCGACTGGAAAGGCGCAGAGGCATCTGATGAATTCGTGCCTGAATGGAAATCAGTGGTCCCCAAGGATAAGGAGCTGCGTGGATACTTGACTTGGATGTGGCTCAAAGAGGGATGGGAATGGGAGAAGGAGACTGGCGGCAGAAGACGGCCAAGCAACAAGCTCCTCCGTGCTGCCTTGAAGGGGGGAATTACTATTGAAACAAACGGCAGTTAGAATCTTAAATCTTCGAGGGTGGAAACATCAGCATATTTTGAAAAGACAATTCAGGATAAATAATATCGTCGATAGTAATTTTTGGTATATATATATATATATTGGTATCTATATTTGGATTTTACTCATATTTAGAAAAAGCCACATAGACATTTTATGTATTTACCTATGGAGTACATAACTCAACATTCCATTTGGATACATACACTGCAGTCCTCTAATCTGCTGAAATGATCAATAATAAAATGTCAGCACTGACCGTTTTAACTGTGCAAATAAACCGGGACATCTTGGTGTGGTGATTGAGTGGCCGAATCTGGTAATCAGCAACCACAACACCAGCCAGAGCCTCATCGATAATCGCCATCACAAAGATCAACATCCATCACATCCTCAGACACATTTCGTGAAGGCTCCCGATTGGCTGCAGCCCCATGTGTGCTGCAGACTCCAGCCGATTGAACCACTCTTTGGGACATTTCTAGGGCTTCTGTGCAGTCTTCCGTGCAACACCCAAAGCGACTCCGACTCTGTGTCGTCTGCTGTCTGCGTGTATCAGCCATTCAGGCGTTGTCGGTTGAAAAATTCACGCTTGGTTCTGCAACCTTGACTCACTCGTTTCGAAAAAAACGGGAGGAAGAATTTGAGGTCAGCGCCTGGACGTTCCACCGACCCACCAACCAAAAGCACCGCCTCCATCATCCACCACATCCTTGTCCCTCACGTTAAACCCGAATCGGGTCTGAATAGAAGCCACAAGCAACAAGCATTTGGAGGGTTTGATGTTGAACAGATCAGTCTCTTAGTGGCTGGCATCAGACTATCAGCATTAAACTGTGGATTACACGCCACAGCCGAGGAGCCATCTTACGCCAGAGGACCACCTTGTCGTTCCCCGGCGTGCGTCATGCCCGTAAAGGACGAGGACCCAAATCGCCCACGCAGAAGCCATCGGGAGAAAGACAAGGAAGAACGTCGTCCTCGATATCGCTCCCCACCATCGTTATTCGAAGGAGATGTTGTTGAAAAGGAAGGGAGCAGACACTCTAATACAAGATACGAAAAACGGACACCTAGGATATTCCACAGAACAAGACCAAGTGACCCCACTACGAGAGACAGGGAACGGAGGAGAGCTGCTACAGGAGACCACAGGTTGAACGCATCAAATCCATCCATGCCCTCCGCCGATTCGAATTCCCCCCCTTCCTCTGCCTGCTTCCTGGAGTCAAAGCCCAGTTTACCGTATCCGTCATTCTCCAAGGCACACAGCAAGGAAGCGGTGGGGATTCTGGGGAGCAGGGAAAACCTCGGGCACCCAAAAGTGGACATTTTGACGCCTGAACCAACTGATCTAACTACGGGAGATGAAACAAATGGCAAGGCAAGAGGAGAAGACATTAATCCCACAGGGCAAGAGACGGCATCAAGACGGCATAGCACTCACCGCTCCCCACCAAGCCCCCCGTTAACGAACCTTGATCAACAGTCTACGAGGAGGGGAAGTACAACAAGCGGGAACAAGAAGTCAGAGGAGAAACGGAGTACAGCGAAGAGCCAGGATGAAAAAAAGAAACACAGGCCCAAACCCATTTCGAAGGAATCCACCTCAAGCTTACGCCGAAAGTCAGATGAAGGGTCGAAAACGAGCAGCAGAGGGTCAGGCCCAAGCACACCAAAGAAGAAATTGTTTGAGTCTCTCCAGCATCATCACAGCAAATCTCCAACCAGTGGAAATCCATCCAAATCAAGACCGCTCGGGAGGAGCAACTCAGCTAAACAATCATCCCGCCGAAAAGCAAAGTCCTCATCGCCAGACCAGTCATCAGTAATACAAGTCGAGATTGAAGCTGCACCGTCCGCTGTCGACTCAGATGCAACATCCATCGCACCGAATCAGCAACCTGTTTACCAACGACCCTCCATGACGATGAGAGCCCCAGCTGAACCTCGCAGAACTCCTACCCCGAGAGGATACTCCTCCCCGAGGAAGCAGAGTCCTCCATCAGCACTTCACTCTCCGTCCACAGGACTGCCCCCGCCTCCACCCCCACCCCCCAATGTTCCCATCACCATCCCAAAAGTCGATTACTTACTGAATAATGGTGGACTCAAATACCATGTTCCGAGGAGTTTCCTTGGAGCAGGCGAGTCTGCAAATATGCCACAGGATTTCTTCAAACCTGCGGCGGCCGCCTCGAAACTTTTTGAGCCATACAACAAACTGCTGGATGACTACGGTGTAGTGATATCGAAATGCGGATCCCTCGCTGTTGCTACGGGGTATAGATCTGTTGCAAGGCGGCTCTTAGACAGGCTAGAAGCAGTCTTTGCACGGGACATTTCGTCAGAATCATGCCAGTGTATAATGTGTTACCCTAGCGAGGTTTCGCCAGAGGGAGTGAGCTGGGGCGAGGTTTTGGAGCTTGTTTCTGGACGACAAGATCTACCATCATGGCCTCCATTTAACATCGCTTCCAAGCCGGGCGTTGCAGATATTACGGATTCTAACAGCGACGAACCCATGCAGAAGATGGATATGGACATCCCCGAAGAGTTTAGGGAACACTTTGTTCGTCAGTCTAGGAAAACGAAGCACGCTGTAGATAAATGGCTTTCTTGCGACAACGACCAAAGCGGGAGTCCGCCTGATGAAATTGATGACGAGACCCTCATGTTCGCAATGTTAACCTATCTAGACAACGAACAAAGAGAACTATTCAGTGCACTATTAGACATTCCGATGGCCCCTCCTGAGCCAAAGCGCGAAACTCCCAAACCTCGAGATCGACCAGATGCCATCGTTCAGTCTGGCGCTGCCATCCAACGTCTGTACAGACTATCTACACCACCTCGCGATCCCGAAACAGCGCTCTACTTGTTAAACAACCCGGGCATACACCACGTTCTAGCCACACTAGCAGCCATCAGCAGCGATGAATGGGACGTTCTCATCTCAGGACGTTTCGACGGATTTCTCCGTAGCGGCGCCGACGACGACCTTCCGCACGCTTACTCTGCCCCTCCCGTCCGTGGACCCCGATCCGGTTCCGCTCGACCAACTTCCCAAGCCTCCCACGCCAGACTCCGAAACGTCAGCCAACCGTACGGCGGTTCCTCTCATCCATCTCGCACCTCCACACCAGCCCCTGCCTCATTCGGTGCCCCGATATATGTCGACGAAGACACCGAAATTGCAGCACTCGCTGAAATCGAACGAGACATCTACCTCGGCATGGAAGCGCTGGAAGATGCCTTCGAAATCTTGCATGTCAAAGCAGAAGCAATCCGCGGTGCTCTTCGAGAGCGTGGTGCGGGCCTGCAAGTTGCCAATTTAACACGTCGCGGGGGATCTGGAGGTGTGGAGGTCCTCTCGGGCACGCCTGCATCGGGCATCGGGGGCTATGGGCTGAATGGCAACGTCGGTTGGGAGAGCTCGACGGATGATGGGATCGATGATGGGATTTCAGAGATTTTGCCATCTGATTCTGCGAGTAATATTAGCTCCAGTAGGAGGCGGAGGCCGAAGCGGCGGAATGAGAGAAGGACACCTATTGTTTTCGAGGAGGAAGAGGAAGATGATGATATTGTTGCGACGCATGATTATAGGATGAAGAAGAAATATTAGGTTTTGTTATTGTTTTTGTGAGAAGAAGGGTTGCGGGGAGTTGTTGGAGTGGAATGAGCCTGGAAGCTGCCCCGGATTATTGCTTTTATCCACGTTTGTAGTGAAATTGACTGGACCATAGCCCCCTGTTTCCTTTGCCCTCGCTCTCTTGTTGCCTTTTTTGCTTCACTTTTCATTAATTTCCTCTGTCCAGTTCCATTTCCATTTCCATTTTTTTTCTTTTCTTTTTGCATCTGCTACTTGTCGTTTATCTTGTGATTTACATACCTTGCATTTCTTGTCCCAGCTACTTCTCTTTTTAGAAGGGAAAGAAAGAAAACCAAAACGACGCTTTATGAAAATTTGATACCTAAATGAACTAATACAAAATGAGAAGCATAATCATGGAACAAAATGAGCAGGCGGAAATGTTAATATGTATCCTTCTTACTTTCTTTTCCTTATCTTTTTTGTTTCTTTTTCTTCTTCCTCTTCTTGTTCCTCTTCTTTTTCTGCTGTGTTCCCCTGATATCTTTTTACCCTTCTCTTTTCTTTCTATTTAGCATGCGGGATGGGTTTCGTACCTTGGGATTTCCCCGTTTTCTACTTCTGCCTTATTTTCCACCCCTCCTCCATACCATACTCATTTCATCTGATTGTTATCTTTTAACTCTTTTCACTCTTTTAAGCTTTTGTTCGGATTCCTTTTCCAAAACATGTTCTTCCCCTAATGTTTATAATTCATCGTTCAGTTATGGGAATAACTATGCATGCCATTCATAATAGCTATATAATAGTCGTTCCCTCTTTCTTTCTCGTCGCTTCTACTCCCTTTCAAGAAGGTTACCTCACCATTCCTGTCCACCCTCCGCACCAGTTCTTAGGGAATGACTGTTGGGCATATCCAGGATATTTCCTGTATGTATGTATGTACTGATAAATGCATGATTTTCACACCGGAGTCCAAGTATTTTATCTAAATTAAAAAGGGGCCAAAAGGCCATAAATTATGATTAGAATCGAGTACCCTTCGCTATTAATCCACCTTTGAGCAATGAGAGAAACAAAACCAAGAGCTAAAGGGGAAACAAAAAGGGGATTCCAAAGAAAAAGGAACATACATTCTGCAGTGGGCATGCCATTATCATCCACGGAATAGGAAAATTGATTCTCG
The DNA here is from genome assembly GCA_002110485.1 of Emergomyces orientalis. Lineage (NCBI taxonomy): Eukaryota > Fungi > Ascomycota > Eurotiomycetes > Onygenales > Ajellomycetaceae > Emergomyces > Emergomyces orientalis. Next base: position 223,737 of record MOWL01000049.1, read on the forward strand.
ATTACCCACGTAAACAACAGTGACCATATTGTTGAAATTTTGTTGAGTTTCAAGTTCAAATGATGTAATTGTGGACACGTTCTTGGATGAATGATAATACAGATATCACAATGGGATAGATCTGATAACTAGAGGTTATATACACTACACATTGCATCATTTTCCTGAGATGTATATATATATATAGACATCTAGCATGCATGGTGTGTATGTTTATTTCCCATGGGTCTCCCTCCCAATTTACTTCAAGGCGCCAACTTATTTTGGGCCAGCTGATGCCTATGATATAATGATGATGCTATCCCTGGAACCAGTTTGTTGTCGCTCAATACCCAAGCAGTTTCCCAGCATTTCTATTTAATTAATAGCAGATCCACACCCCTTGATATCGATTCCCATGACCACACAGGGTTTTCCAGATTTGCGTGTATGTGATTGGCACACTTTGTCCCTTATCCCCAACAGCGCAGCAGAAGAACCAACCAGCCAGCGAGGAATAGGGATGTGCTGTTACTGGGTGATCTGGGGAGGGTTGCAGCGCCCCCATTCGTGACCAAAAGCAGCAAAGGGCGTGGGTCCAGTGTTTTCTGGGATGTTGGTAAAGCAGTCCTGGATGATGCCAGTCCCTTGAGGGGGTGATTATGAGGGGAGGGAAGCCAATGTACAGCCGATTTTAATCCTATTTACACGTCCATCAGACTGATCCGGACACGCTGCAGTCCACCCAGCAGAGCAAGCGCAAGAAAGTGGATGAAGTGGATGTTTGCTTGGTGTTTCTGCAGCCTGCAGGAGATGGAGTCACTAGCTAAGTTAACTAACTAGTTAAGTAGCTGACTGCTGGCTAGTTACTCCGTACTGTGGATTAAATTAAGTATTTACTGCTTGTCCCTGGAATCTTGGTTGCTGGTGGTCTAGTTGACTGTTTGCTGTTTTCCCAGCTTCTTTTCTGCTGCTGAGCTGGCTGCTATTGACTTGTCATAAATATCGCTTGTGTTCTTTTTCTTCCACCACACACCACAACCACCAAGCACCACCACCACAACCCCCCCCCAACACACACACCAACTGCTGTTCACAGACACTCCCAGTCACACACTTATTCTTCCGGTCATTACAGCTACCAACTGCCTTTCCACTGGCCCTGGGAGGTCCCTATATATGTAGCTCACTGCAGCTATATTATGCCTCTGAGAGGTTGCGACGTGCACGGCTGCTCCAAGTCGGCTGCCCGCAAACATGGGGGATGTCTGATCTGCTCCAGAAACCATTGCGGCGCCCACATCAAGTCAGCTTCTCACAAATGTCTTTCGGAGGCAAGACCAGCCTACACCCAGTCTCTTTTTTGCTTTTTGCTTATGCGATTGCATTGGTGGTTGCCGAGTGGGTTATTGATAACGAACGGGAGCCTGCCCCGCTAACTTAACTTCGTTGATAAAGGATACCGACCCGGATACATATCGTGAGGCTTATGCCTCCTCCCAGCGTGCACATCTGTCCAAGGCCCTGGACCAACTCAATGTCCTTGCTCTAACCTCGTTGGCAAGTAATCTTCGCCGTGGAGTCCCCTGTTCCATCCCCGCTCTCACCGCCGACAGAGACAGCCAGTGGAGACTACTCTCAAAGCACATGACCCAGACCGATTTCCACGTTGATATAAATTTCCAGGATGGCGTGGTGTGGGATGCACGGATACAGCTGAGGCATGATGCTTTTCCACCCCTTCCGGTTCAGAAATACATGTTTCTCAGTGAGGTGTTCACACTAAAATTCCTCGAGAAGACCGCCGTGCCTGCTCCCGGGGTGTACTACTATAGCTGGGCTGATTCCTCGGATAGCCATGTTGGCGCATCATTCGTCCTGCTGGAGAAGATGGGTGGAAGGAAGCTACAATGGGACAAAGCGAGCAAATCGAGGCAGACGAAGATCATGGAACAGCTGGTGGATATATCACTTGAGCTAGAACGCCACTCCTTCGAAATGACCGGTTCCATCGTCCCTTCTGACGATGGTGAGGTGAACATCGGTGGATACGCGCAGCTTCCCCTATTCCGCGATTCGCGAACGCCGATCGGCCCGTTTTCAAGCCTGAACGCCTCGCTGAGGGCCATCATGCATCTACAACTAGACATAATCACTGACGGCGAATTTGCGCACTTAGCCCTTGGCCACTTCCTCTCCTACCTCTGGCGCCTACACATGATCCCAGACCTAGTAGCCTCGACAAATAGCAGGGAAGGCGGCCCCTTCTACCTTAAGCACTTTTGCGAAACGGACGACCATATCATGGTCGACGACGATGGCAACATCACGGCCATCGTCGACTGGTCCTCCTCTTCGATCAAGTCGAAGGAATACGCTTTCAGCTCCCCGCCCATGCTCTGGCCGACGCGCAGTTTCATCAACGGTGAGAATGCCCTCTCCCCCGCTGAGCTGGAGTTTGCGGACATATACCGCCGGCGCGGCAGGCCTGATATGGCCGACATCGTGCTTGAAGGCCGCAGGCTGCAGCGGTTTCTGTACTCGTTGGGCGATAGCTGGACGGCTGATCAGAGGGGGTTTGAGGCGCTGTTTTTGGGGCTGCGGAAAGCGTTTGTTCGGGAGGGCGATGAGAATGCGGTTTCGGTGGCACAGGAGCCGTTCGAGTTTTGGAAGAAGAAGCTTATTTCTAAGTACTCGGTTGAGTACCCACAGTTACAACGGCTTTTTTGAAGGGGATGGGGGGCGGGAGGGGAGCAGGAACAGAGGTATGGATGGTTCAATGGATATGTCGTGCTACACGTTCCTGGTGAGGATGGGTATTTCCATTTTTTAATACCTTTATTTCCCTCCCTCCCTCTAACCCCGTCAATCGAGCAGGTCACTTTCATATTAAATGATATTTTATCTCCTTTTTTCCTTTCCCCCCCCTATATCTCCTCCCTTCTTTTCTCATCTTCTTTCTATTTTTCTTGATGAAAAAGGGGGATTTCTTTACGACAGGTCACCTTTTCTCTATGTTTTATGAGTCGAAATGAATTGCGAGGACGCTTTCGTGTGCGTGCATGTGCGAGTGAGAGAGAGGAGAGAGAGAGGAGGGGAGTGGCATATTGTATGATGTGTAAATCCCCCAACATTCTAAAATTTGTCAGATGCAATTTTTCTACCGTTTGAGATAATGAATGAATGATTCAATGAATGAATGGGCAATTGAAGCTTTTCTTTCTCTTTCAGCTGTTTTAGTTCTAGCGATATCGCACCGTGGATATTGAAAGCGGTCGTTTCGTCTTTTTTCGTCCGTTTTTCTTTCCTTTTCTTCTATTGAGAGCGCAAGGCAAGCATGTGAGCAGCACATTTCCCCCCATCTATTAATACTTGGTTTAATTTAACTGTTCAGTGGGTAATGTCTAGTTTTTTTTTCTCTTCTATGGTCTGTTTTGATACATCCAACATTTGGTTTCATGGCATATGGGGAAAGAGGGTTGGAGCTTGGTTTTACAGCTACAGATGGGATCCGGAATCCTCAAGTTCAGCCAGGTTTATATAATGGTCAGGGTTGTTATGTTCACCTTTCGTCCGTCTGTCCCTACTACATTCTGATGATCTTGACATATATACATCTGGCTTTCAGACATGCAGCAGAATGGCCTCCTTTTGCCCTCGAATTTAAAAACACATGTCTGCTTAACCCTTGGCCTTGATCCACTTCGATTCAAGATAGAACTCATCAATAATGTACGATGGTACTAAAATTAATTCCTCATCATTTGTTTTGTAAGTGCGGTCTGGGATATTAACTGCCCAGGTGTATGTCATATATCTTGGGGTATGCCGATACGGGAACCCTGGACCCGTGATCCAGGTTACTGGATTAACGAGCAAGCTTCTATCTGGTTTCCCAGAATCGGAGTCGGGATCGAGATAGAGTGGGTGAAGTTCGCCGGACTGCTGGCGGGGAATGTTGGACGGGGAAAGAAAAAGCACATACGTGCCTTGTGCGAATTAGTAGTAGATTCATCCCACCCGGGCTCCTGCGGCCACTGCCGTTGTCCTTTTTATCCTGCTTCTTTTTTTGCTTCGCAGCTGTATTTCAATTTATGTGGTTTGGTATTGAGAGATGTTCACATTCATAACGCCTCTGTGATGAAACACATTGCCCAGGCGCCTGAATAGGGCAGACCGTCGTGGCAACAATGCGCTTTCGAATGATATTCCCCATGCTACATCACAGCAACACTCTATGGAGATTCGGAGGCTGCCAGATCTTCGTCCAGGTTTCGGACCAACTCCTTTTGGCTAGGCTGTCTTTTCTCCTTGCTCAACCTTGCTCCACACTCCCCACTGACTATCTGGTAGAGTTTCGCGCAAGGAAGAAATATGTCGTCGTGATGGATCTACCCCATACGTAGAGTCCTCTGAAACCAACAGACATACGCAGTAAGGAAAGAATGGAAGAATACCTAATATCGATGAGCAAGATGATGAAAATGGCTGCACAAGCTAGAGAAGCCAGCGCCAGTAGGAACATGCAAGGATGCCACCGCGCTAAGTCCGGCATCAGCCGCCGCGGAACCAGTCGGAGCGGTCATTGTCAGGGAGGAACTGACAACCCTAGTTGGATGCTTGAAAACACAGCATTACCTTGATTTTGAATTTCGCAGTGATGCTTACCACCTCCACAGACTCGTCCCAGCCCACTGCTGTGGGTAGCCAACCTCAGCAACTCCCCTTTAGGCCTACGGTTCCAGCGCGGCCAAAGCGCAGGCAGGTCGCAAGAGCCTGTGACTGGTGTCGTGGGCACCGCATCAGATGTGACAATGACCGCCCGTGTGCCAACTGCCGTGGTCGAGGGGGGAAATGTACTAGCAACGGGGAGAGTGAAATGCGGACACTGCCCCATGCCCTCAGGTCGGTCTTCGGCTGTCTTCAGTTATTGTATCCCGATCTGGGGAGACTGTGTGGGTTGCTCAGCTGACAAATTGTTAGGGAGATCGAGAAATTAAAACAACGTATTAAAGACCTGGAACGGCAGCTTGAAGATGCCAGCCCGCCCGAAAATAAGGAAGCTGTACGCCTTCCCAGCCCGACACAGTCGTTGGAAGCATACACGCCCGATGGGCTTGATGCTCTTAAACCAAACAGACCAGAGAGGAGGAACTGGGACGGTATTCACGCGAGGTCGGCCAAATCACATCAAACGCAATTTTACGGCCCTTCATCTATGTGCTACTTCATCGGTCGCCTAAGTTCTTATTTGGCCACAGCTTTGCAGCAACCGCATTTGGATCATCATTTTCACCCTAATTCCGCAAGCAGGTCGTTTGCCAGCCCCACCAGCTCAAAGAATGAAACCATCGAAGAGAATCTCATGTCCGCCGATATACCGATAGATGGCGACTACCTGACAGGAACGCAGGAAGACTACTTCTTAAACCTATTCTGGCAGTCGTATCAATGTACCCTGCCAATTCTGGACGAAGGGGAGTTTAGAGAATATTATAAGTCGTTGTGGGACACCCCAGGCAAGCCTCGAAAACCATCAGCCCTGGTTGATATTGTCCTTGCTATAACCATGCAATATGGCGTCTCAGTTTTACCACGGCCTGATGGAAATGCCGTGCCGAAGACGGATGTCGATAGCAACGATCCGACCATCGCAGGCCGGTGGTTTTATAGGCGCTCCCAAGCTTTACTGGCGCCTGAGCTTGAAAGCCCATCGATATCTACCCTACAGTGCCACATCTTCTCGCTCATCTTCCTTTGTAATGCGTCATTCCAGAACATGGCTCATAGCACTTTGGCTGTCGCTGTGCGAACAGCTCACATTCTAGGGATCCACACCGAACCCCCAGAGGATCTGCCGCGGTCGCAAAGGGAGTTGCGGAAACGGTTGTGGTGGATGTTGTATGCCACAGAAAGCAAAACTTGCATGAAGCTCGGACGGCCGTTTTATGCCCAACTATCCCAAGTCACTGCCAGTTTACCTGCTGACGACCATGAACTGGCCTTACATTCCGGCTCCAACTTTGGTTCTTTCGGCGAAAATATCACTTGGCTTTCCCACGGTCTTCATCATATCAAACTATTAATAACAGCCCGTAGTATTTACACCGCATTCTATGACCATTGTTCCGAAATTCTCGGTAGAAATGAGGGGAAGAGCCTATACAATGACCCCGAAGGCTTGGAGAACGCTGCGGAATTCCTTTTGTCAAACATGAAGGCTCTTCAGACATGGCTAGCCAACGTGCCAGAGGCGTTGAAAATGAAACGACAAGGGACCGGAGAACGTTTCTCTACGGACAGATCACCACTAGAGGTGGAGCGATTTGCACCCAACTGGTTGAAACGGCAACAAGTGCTCTTAGAACTCTTATACCAGAATCTCTCAATGAACCTCTATCGTCCGCTTATCTGCTTTTCATTCTCCAGACCCGGCGCGGAAAACTGTGCCGTTTCATGTGTTAAGCATGCGATGGCAATCACCCATATCATACACCAAATCCTCAACGAGTCCGACATTCTCCCTGGCTGGCATGAGGCATACCAGTGGCAGTGGAACGCCTCACTCTCCCTGGTTGGATTTATCCTGGCGCACCCTAGCTCTCCTTTAACACCCCCGGCGCGAGACGCCATTAACAAGGCCATCACCGTTTTTGAAACCTTTGGCAACCATTTCGCCATCGCCGCCAGCTCCGCAAACGTCACCCACAGTCTCATAGCCAAGATTGATGTACTCATCAATCACTCCCAGAGCGGCAGCCAGTCTAGTCCCGCCTCTTCGTATTTGTCCGAAAACGCCAGCGTCAACACTGACGCCAACGCTCTCCAGAATTACAGCATCGGGGCCCATATCTTCAGTGGTAGCAGCAACGTTTGCAGCCCGCCCGATGACCAAACAATGCAAGATGCCATTGCCAATTCCCTGGGTATTGCCTTCACTGTGGATTCGTTTAATAGATTTGAGCCTTTTTGGGATTACGGGGGTAATATGGATTATTGGACATATACGCAAGACTAGGTCTTGGATATGTCAATTTGCGATACATGTTATTTTGCCATCGATGTCGTGCTGAGTGTTGTCTTAAGTTTGAATTGACCTGTCATCTGGCGTCCTGTTTCTGGTGCAGGCTTTTATTTCCTGAACTGCTGCAGATTTTACTGAAATTGGCTTCTATTGCACAAGTTGCCGCCATCCGCCCGCCAACCTTTGAGACTTTTCCCCATGGACTCGCGGGTTTATTCTCGAATGATATGCAACAAGAGGCAGCTGGACAATGATGGGGGTATCTGAAAAACGACGGTGATCTGATTTTGCTACACTTCAAATCTCCCAAAACTGTTCCGTTTGGTATTCATCTTTTGTGTTCAATATTCTACAAAATTTTGCATTGATATTTCATGTTACCAGCGTCATGTCCATAATTTCCACGAATGGCAAGCTCAATCCGCCTAGCCCCTTATTGAATCTATCTCATCGAATGCGCAAGGGGTTTGGCGGAGGGGAAGCTACAGAGCCAATCCCAGCACTTCGGGGAATTTGTTTCCATGTGAGCAGAAGGGACTTCACCTTCATGGGCAATTTATTGAGAGAGTGAGAGCTCAGATTGTTGACTTGTTCATTTCATGAAGCAGTCTCTTGGGCGCTCGGAATAACTCTAATATCTTGCTTAGGTGGAATAAACTAGGGTAACCCTTAATGGTTTCCAGAACCCGCGAGAATCGCTGGTAGCCATTGTTGCCTTTTCCTGTTACTCTTGTGGTTGCTGTTTTCCCTGTCTCTTTTGCCTGTTTTCCGCGACGAAATTGTGATATATATTACTTTATGTTCTGTAATTTCACCAAATTGTTAAATCGACTCTAAGCTGGCACTACTCTACTCAGTGACTCTGAATTAATTTGACTCCTTGGAATAAATTTTGTCATGTAATTGCTGTCGTTTTGTGTATCTGTTTCATGCGATCAAGATCATATTTGAATTGGTAGTATCTATGGACATAACATGTCTTTTTTCATCTGAGTGACTATTCTCCTCAGCTCTCATCTCAGAATACCTTTCAGTATGGCCATTTTCAGCCTAAATTCAGGCACGCCTGATAAATATTCCAGAACAAACGTACAATGAGAGTGTAAGGTATCACATATATTGTGCCACAGATAATGCGGGCGCTCTTATCATTTGTGAAATGCTTCCTAACGTTCATATTCCATCATCTGGCAATGGAAATTTCTAAAAACAGGTTGAGTATATTGAGTTCTATCAAATCAACAGAGTGACTCCCGAGATCCTTGATGTCACAATCTTCCCTTTCCCTCGTTTCCCTCTTTGCATGTCATCGTCAGCCTTACTAGGATGTTTCATAAGCATGCCATGTCAGAGGAGAAAGGCCAATCTTTCCTTTTTGTAGTTAGCCGCCGCTGGGAATCATCTGCCCTCTCGGTCGGCGAGCGTTGTCCGTTTGATCTAATGGGAGCTATGGTTGGGTTTCGAGGAATGTCTCCTGGATTTAGAGGACGACGCAGTAGATATCCCCTAAATGTTGTGGTATATAAGACACGTAGTATGATATCATCTAAAATAGGGAAGGGATATTCGTGGTCAAGGGGAAAATCACAATAACAAGTGGTCCAGCCATCAGTGGTCTTTTATTTGGGTACCTCATGGCAAAAATCCCAGCATCCTTCGGAGCCCTGCATTCGACACGCTCCGTAATAGTAATCCAGCGTTCAGGTCCAACAATCACGGGTGCCAGAGCCTAATTATGTGTCCTCGGAGTAGATATAATATTGAAATTTTTGTGGTATGTGGCGCCTCGTGATGAGCGCCTTAGAAAGGCACTTCATGCGAACGGTTCCATTGTGGGTGTAAGAACCGTTTCGGTTCGCCAGCCCGTTGGAATCCATGTCATCCTAACATCCACGGGTCCTGTGGCTGACAAGTCGCGAATAGAGCGCAGTTTCATATCAGATGTGCAAGGAGTTGGTGGTAGATTTTCTGATTTTCCTTCCATCCATTTTTACGGGTGACGGTTCAGACCAATGTCTGTGTGCACGCACTGTGTCGCTCGCTGAGCAGTGTTTGTCCGGTTGTTTAACCAACGCTGCAACTAACATTGAAAACGTCAGCACTAACTAGGCACACGATATCTGGACAAAATCGCTGGAAGCATTCAGCCACATACCAAATCTTCTTGGTTTCTGGGACGGGCAGCATTGAGATACGTCTCCGTAGACTGTTCCTCAACGACACGAAGAACGTCGGTCCGCTTGCTTCCGGAGGACAAGTTTCTGATATTGAAGTATCTACCCGTTTCAGTATTGGGTGCAGTTTAGTTGGTTGTCATGGTTTTGTTCGCTTCCTGCACTCGTCATAATCAATGTCACATTTTCATCAGCACGAACTTATGCCAAACAACCCCCGAAATCTACGTATCCTTTATATTTCAAAATCTGTGACAATTCTTTGACCCTGAAATTCACCATGGACTGCTATCAATTGATCTTTTTGCGGGGTATGTGAGACTCTCATGCTTCCAGATCAAATTATTAATTTCTGACCCGCGGATACTCGTGCTGACAAACACCACTCCGCGACGTCTCAGCCTCATGCCCCTGTTCAAACATTCGCCTGTTAACCTTGCAAATAGCAAGCTGGGCAGAGGGTTGAAATTCTGTCATGTACGGTACAATGGTCGTGGTCGTCATCGAGAGGGGATGTAGAACTCGCCTCAATATTAAAATGCCTCCCTGCAGCAAATAATAGCGCGAACTGAGAAAAAGATGAAGGGTCTCCGTTTCCAACTCCCTTCTGGGTTTATGGGTGCAAAAAATGTTTTCGCTGGTGAGTTTGTGTCAGGCGTGAGAGAAGCTGGCGCCTCGGCAACCAGCGGAGGGCTGGAAGGCGGCTGAAAAAGGGTCGCATCAGACCCAGGAAGAAGGCGAAATTCTTTGAATACGAGGTAGGATACACTAGCATTTATATGCTTGTTCGTTGGCAGTTCTGCGACAGTAGCATTGCGCTATCTCCCCAGGAAACACAGGGGGGGGACCCCGCGTAATTTGGAGATCGGGTTCCAGCGGGGGCAAATAATCTCGAAATTCCCAGGATGGAAAGGAAACAGATAAAGTTCAGTCTAATTGTGCATGGGCTTACATCTCACCGTCACTGTTCTCAAGAGATTCAAACCGTGCTAGTCCTGCTTGCCGGCTCGAACAAACCCCAACGACAAAGCAATGAGAGCATGATGTCCAATAGTGTGATTTCTATTTCTCTCGATTTACAAGAAACCATTTAAACTGGAAGCAAAAAATCAACCCCACGTTTACCCACTCTCCTGAGATATTTGGTACGCCATCTGGCGCAGATCTCGCGCTTAAATAAAGCGGATTGGTAAAAGAACGAATCATGCTTTGAGAAGCGCTCAAGGTGGCGTATGATCCTTGTTCGCCATGCGATACCATTCCAGCATCCATGGGTGGTTGGCGATTGGTGTGACCTTCAAAAGTGGCAAGGTATTTTGTTAGGGAGGAAGATTGGTGGGCTTTGAACAGGTGACAGTCACTCACAAGTGGAAGCTGGTTCAGGATGCGGTCAGTCGCATCTTGGCTTAATAGAATACATTTCTGTTTGCAAAATATCATGTTTGGCTCGTGAACCATCTGCTTGGGACCGCATCGCTTCTTGAAATCAAGGGTGTTAAAACGGCAGCTAGGCCAGAGCGGCCCATTAATCGTCCAATATTTGTTCTTACGAACTCTGGGCTCTAGCTCTCCATACCATAGCGATTGTCCAGACTCTAAGCCAGTGTTATCACAGCTCTCACTCAGCATAGAACCTCCCGCAACCAATGCTGAATCCATGGATATCACTTGAGATCTCATGATCGGTAGCTTGTGGGACAGTTCATTTCTGGACAGTTATCAGCATGCATTATTGGCTCACCATGACTCCGTACTCCGCAGAGGCCTACTGCTCCATAATAAATACCTTACGCCCTTTTAGAGTCCGTTAAAACCCGCCTCTGCAGCGCCTGTACCTCTTCTCCACAATCGGCCATCTCAGATCCGAGAAGTCACATTTAGCCGACGAGGGTATGTCAATAATATTTGGCACCCACCTCACCGGTATCGATCATGTCACCGAAACGTCGCGGTGTCAGCGATGTAAAGCTGTTCATGGTTGCGACTAGTGCGACTGACAAAGACATAATACTCCAGAGTGGGTAAACGAACTCCACGTTAACCAGGATGGACTATGCTTACGGCAGAACTAATTGACTGTTAGCTGACCTGTCTGGAAGTGGTACATGGGATGGACGATACATTATTAAACCCATGAATTCAGCGGTGTCCGCCCTTACAGCCATCAGAACCCACAGATTTAAAAACAATGTCGCTTTTCAACGGTCGAGGTTTTTGTAGTTCACCAGAGTTTGGCCTAGAAATAATATCTATCACCATACAAGTTAACATGATCCATTCTGAATTTTGTAAACTTTGGTGGTAGGGGCGGTGGGCATCCGGCATATTTCAGTGTGTGCCGCTCTAATTTCCACAAAGCACACTACGTTTCTGCTCACTGTTAGACTCTGGCGGAATGATCATTTCGGGTTTGTACACCGATGTATTACTTGTTGATCTCGGCGCGGACATCTTTGACTAATCAATAGCTTGGGTCTAATTTTCCATCACGGCGTTGGCCATTATTCGGTGTTTGCTCAATCTAACAAACAGAGAACTCGGTGAGCACTTTTTTCCAGTTGGGCTGATAATTCTCATGATATTACTTACGCGCTCGGCTGTCTGGGAGATCCCTCCACACGCGGCAATGGTACATGTGATGATGAAGCTCAAGATTATGTGGGGGAATATTCAGAAATTCCCACTGGAAGCGGTGGCAACTTCAGTCATACACACATCTTGCCTGTGCCTGAGAATCTTTGAATCGGTGGGGTTCCTAGATCCAAAAGCTGTGTAGCATCAAACTCTGAATCGCAACCCCAGGGACAAAAAACAGAGTACTGGGAAAATGACCAACCCGATGTGTCAATGTGTGACAATGCCGAGAAAAAGAAAGAAAGAACGTAGCGAGAGAGCCTGGGATATTTTCACTGCTTGCAAGAAAAATGGAGGATGCTCTGGGCAAACGGATTTGTTCTGTGTCACTGACACGAAAAAATATCTCCGACGCCGAGCATCAACTTTACACCAACGACCCTCCCCTGCAAAAAAATCATTGACAAACAGACGGGAATTTGCACTAGCAGACAGGGGTATCACCTGCTTGCGCGAGGGGCGTCCTATCATCTACGCCCTAGGGCAGACGCTTACCGGAGAATTCGTCTAGGCATGACTTGCTGCGGGCAAACCCTAACCTGGAGTGCCGGGGGCGAAAATGCTTTCAACTGAAGTTCCTGGCAGCCAAAAATGAGCTTATTTAGTATGCAAATCCCTGCCTGGTCTTTTTCCACTCCCTTTTTGACTTTGTCGCCCAGGTCTGGGGTTGGAATTGAACAAAACGAAGCGATGCCCCAGATGTTCAGAATATCACTCCGTAAACATAAATGTGCTGCCGACACCCCAGCAGGCACATGTTCATGCCATTGTCACTATTGAAACTTTATCTTTACCTCGATGCTGGCATTCATCAATTTATATTTCATTTAGACGCCCTCTCCTGCTCTTCTACCTTCAAACGCATCTACGACGGATGTGAAGGGAGTTAGAAGAGCAATTTCCAAGACTACGAGAGGAGCAATCCACAGATATTGGAAGCCACCATGAATCTGGTTGCTGCGCTATGGCGAGCATACGATCACGAAGCGAGATCGCTCGCGCCTCGAAGAGTCACCCCTTTTACGATTGATCCTCTGCCGGCGGAACACCGACGAGGTCTCATAGCCGTCGGCGTTACCTCACTACTTTCTACAATTGCTACGGGAGTGCTATTTCTCTTCTTCACCTACCGCTTGATCTACTGGCGAAAATACTACTCAACATATATTGGCTATAATCAATACATTATCCTGATTTACAATCTGCTGTTGGCGGATTTTCAACAGGCAGTCGGGTTCTTGTTAGCATTACACTGGGCCATCACAAACCGAATATCAGCCGACTCGCCTGTATGTTTTGCCCAGGGGTGGCTCCTGCAGATCGGCGATCCATCTAGCGGGCTGTTCGTTTTCGCAATTGCTGTTCATACGTTCGCAATGGTGCTTATGGGAAGGAAATTGTCCCATCGTTGGTTCATAACTTGTGTGTGTGGTGTTTGGGCTTTTGCCGTGCTTTTAACACTTATTCCTACATTGCGATATGGGAATCGAACTTACGTTCCATCTGGCGCATGGGTGTGTAGAATTCTATAAACCCTTCCCGACAATTACAATAGCTAACATACGACATATACTTTTTCTAGTGTTGGATCGATGAAGTTTTCGATGCAGACAGACTGTGGACACATTACCTGTGGATTTTTGTTTCAGAATTTGGCTCTGTCGTGCTGTATACGATCCTATTTTTCCACCTACGCCACCAAGTTGCACAATCCGCAGTTCTAGGACGAGGACAAAAGGAACATCTGCGCCGCCTTCGAAGAGTAATTGGATATATGGTTCTGTATCCGATTGCGTACGTTGTCTTATCACTGCCACTTGCAGCGGGCCGCATGGCGACCGCCAGAGGGGACATATTAAGTGTCTCTTACTTTTGTACTGCTGGTGCTGTTATTGCCAGCTCCGGATTTGTGGATGTGATTATGTACACTCTGACCCGAAGAGCTCTTCTTATGGACTCTGAGCCCAGCAACATTGAACGCTTCTACCATTCCCAACGTATCGGACATAGCCACACCACAACTGTCACTGCGGAGAATAAGCCGTCCCGCTTAGACAACAACATCCTTCACAGGCGACAAGTGACGGAAACAGACACCCGAGGGGATCGTGACGGGTCGACTGATAACATTGTGCAACCGATAGAGCTCAACGAACTTGGCAAAGTCTATCAGAAAACGACAATTGAAATCACGACTGAGCCGGCGGAAGATGCCAGTACCTCGCCTGATAGCTCTATGAACGAGACACGGATGCCTCCGCCGTCACGTACCTGGCAAAGACGATGACAGCAATGATACTTTGATATTTAGGGATCGGAGTTTGGACTGGAGTTTTTTCCCATGCGTGGTTTGGTGGTTTCCCTTTACCCTTTACCGTCCTCAAATCATGGCATACAATCTTTTAATTCTACACCCTTTTAATTTGTTTTTTCCGTAAAACTCACATATAATCACTGGTGAAAGCGATCCTCCTTCATTTGATTTCGGATTTTTATTTTTATTTTTTACATTTCTGTTAACGTATCTTCGCTGCTTTTTACGTGAGACGAGATCTATTCCTTTTACCGTTCCTCTTTTTACCTGCAGGGAAAACCTTCAGTAAGGTGGTACCAGGCGCAGCCCATCGGTTCCCTTCATTGTCTTGGTCGCCCAACCTTGTCGCCGCCGCTCCTCTGCAGAAGGACGGTTAATCTGCGCAAGCAAAAAACAATACTCCTTCCTACATACATATTCCACAAACAGCCGAATAAGCTCTTCCTCATTTCTCTATACCTAGCTACCTTACATTCGAAACAAGCTTTGAATTTTGGCAAAGAAGAGCAGGGCAGCTCATCCCCACGTCACATACCATCCATTTCTCGCCCTATATACGTACTCCCCACACCATTTCCCCCCACAATTTCTCACATGTACTTTTAATATGTTCGTTGTGGCATAATTTCCTATTGTTTGTGTGGACACATCAAATACGGACTTAATCTAGTTAATAGTTTGTCCCACCTCAGGTCCGCTAACTCATTTGATTGTGTTATATCACACTTCATTTTACTCCATACTTCTTTCACTGTCAGCCATGTATCTGCCGAGGGATCTACAGGGCCCCTTAGTGTATTCAAGCGAAAAGAGTTACGTGGGGGAAGAGGAAAGAAGGAGAGAAAGAAAGAAAGAAAAACAAAAGGGCAACCGAATTTTTGAAGTTCATGATGACCTTGTTGTGCAGCCGAAAAAAAGAAAAAAGAAAAGAAAAAAAGAAAAAAAGAAGAGAAAAGAAAAAAGGAAGCGGGAGAGCGAGAGAAGCTGCACGAATTTAGACCCTTGCACCTCTTTTTCTTTTTTTCTTTTTCTTTTTTTTGCTTGGCGATTTCTCTTCCCAAGGATGTAATGCAGCGACAGTCGCTCAGATTCGAGATATGTATATATGGAGAGGAAATACACGAAGGGATTTAAAAAGAGAGAAATGGGATGAAAAGAAGACAAAGGAACACAAAAACGGGTGGGATATATATATTTTTTAATTTCAGACTAGGATGTGCATCTGCTCTCGAATAGATGCTGAGGACCCGCAGATGTGCTGCTACATTCCATTAAAAACATGGGCATACAGAGCTACCTTGGTACGTATGGATAAGAGGCAGATGTCATCAAGCATAATACTTTTTCCTTTTTCTTTTTTTGCTCATCTCCGCCATTTCGCTTTCGCGGGTCGCCGTGTCGTCGTACAGAGCAGTGGTTATGTCGTGATGTGGTGATATATATGTGTCATACTACATATGTAGTCGTCTATATCTCTATGTATTTATATGCGAAACAATATGCGAAACCGAAACACGATACCACCGATACTTCTTCCCCTCTTCCCCCGCCTATTCCGCCGCTGCCGATTATTTTGGCCTCAGCGTTTAAGTTGTGATTCGCGACGCCGCGGAGCAGGATTGCCCCCCCCGGCCCCCCAAAACCCAGAAAAAGGGGGAAAAATTTTAAACCCCTACTGCTATTTTGGGTCTTCATTACCCCGTCCTGGGATTCGGATTTGCCCTCATTTCAACCTACAAGGACTTCTCTGGATGTAGATTTATACCCCAGGTCCAGGAGGGCATAATAATTTGGCTCTTGAATAAGTTCGTCTTGTGAGGTATTCCCATCGGGGTTGCATATTCTCTCTGATTAGCATTAATTAACTATTTTCTTGTCTCCAAGTTATCAAGTTGACTGGTTTTTTCCATCGTTATTTCTTCCCTAGTCTCCACGTGAACCCATGCAAACCCATAGATATTTTTCGCTCGAGAAAACCTGAAACCTCGAGATTTCAAGGATGGCCATTACGGTGGCCCTTGTTCAGTACTGAACGCTGACTGTCGATCTAATGACTAGCGTCGAATCTCAAGTTCTGACCCCGCGAATTGGCGTATATTGGCGCTGGCTTTCAGCGCCACGGAAGAGAGTGCCTGGCTTTTGATGTTCGAGAATATTGTTCGCCAAGGTTGACCTAACTTCACCTTGGCTTGGCTTGGGAGCACATCAGCAAGAGCCTGTGTGCACTGGACATATCCAGATTGCCAGGGGGCCTGGATATACCGAAGTGAAATTGGGTTTTGAGTCTCACTCATCTCAAGCCCCCTTTTTCGCTTTCAAGGAAGTTTGACTACCCGGCTCTGTTTCAGGATTGGTCGAAAATCAAACCCACAAATATTGGAAGAGCTGTGGTATTCGTCAGAGTTTGGTCTATCGTTCTGCAGTCAGCACTAATATAAGCGGGTGGTGCTCCTCATTGAGAAAATCATCCATTCATCGAATCCACTGTCCATCAACATTTTACTTTCGCTTGCAAAAAGGCCCAATAGTTCCAAGTATCGTCATCCCCAACCCACAGCTTTCTAATTGGCGTCAAGAGCTTTATTTTGGGGCGTCCTTCAGCAGGTGCTAACGGGAAGATTAGATATGTTCAATTCATTGCGAAACAGACTTGATCTGTCGCTTGGATGTGCATGCACTACATTCTACGTTTCCTCGGACATCGGTGCTCAATTCATAACTTTTAATTAGCACGAGCCTAGCATCCCTTTGCTTTTCATATCGCCACCTGTTGTTTTTTTTTCCCCTTGGTTTCCCCACCACAAATGGGGCTATCGGAAGGCTTCCAATGTTGCTGAGCGTAGACTTTCTTTTTCGACCCCTCATGTGTAATACTACGCGACGGTTACGTCCCGTTTGGTTTATTTCCCCTCAATCAGCTGTCGTGGTTGCAACAGCTCTCGGGATGACTGTTATTGGAACCCGACAAAAAGGAACTCCGTAGCCGATATGCAATCGGCTTCGCTCTCGTGGCAAAATATGTGAATTTGAGAGGTAGGAAAGCCCGTCTTCCAACGGGCGAGAGAGCGGGCGGGAAGCCTTTGCACGTGCAGCCACATCACTCCCGCGTTGCGGAACGCGCTCAGACCTCACAGCCATGAATGATCTGCCAATCATCGCCGATCTCTTTCGATGTCCTTTTTTCCATCGAACTTCACTCCAGAAAGAGCGGGTTGTTGATCTGTTCGCCCCGAAGCAGAACTGGGCCAGCAGTGGTCAGGGTACGCCCATCGCTTTTTTCAGTTTTGTCTGCCATGGTCATGCATCACCTGCATTCCCCTCCCCACAGTATTTCCCGACTTTTTCAAAAATCAGTTACTGGTCGGGCTTCGCCGCCATCCCGCCTAGATGCGCATGGATTCCTGTTACAGAAAAGTCATGGACTTATCTGAAGGATCATGCCTTTGCTCATTGCGGGATAGCCCTCTCGCCTCATATTTATATGTATGGTGGCTGCAGCCATGGGTGCCTAGGTAGTTAAACGTACGCACTACATATTGTCACGGCGTCCTAGATGCGAGTATGCCACATACAGGGATTAATCCGTCATCGATGAATTGACGGCTGAATAGGAACGCGTCTAATTGTTGCGACTGCACCCGCGCCATCTGCGCCACCCACATATCCAACCATGCATACATTTCTGCATTATATACGCATGCGGCACAGTTTTGTATAGATGATGACAAAAAGCTCGTTGTTCCCTCAGCCTTCTCCCGGAACTTCGTATCAAGTCAACAGTCAGCTCTGAAATGCAGATAGATGCGCATCCCCGGTTGGGCTAGATAGCCGTGACGCTAAACCGCAATATGGGATTATTGCGGAGTTTGACGTGTGGCTTCGGACCTATACCTATTGGTAAAGGAGCACCTGGGCCAAACCGCCTGGTTGGTATCAGAAAATCCATACCGTTGGCAAAACTCTTGGTTCTAACGATTGAAAGAGAGGTTGGGGGGTTGAATGCTCTCTGTCCCGACCCAGGGACAACATAGAGTAGACTCTCAGCCCGATAAGGAAGGTTGCCGGGCACTGGAATCTTGGCTTGAAGATGCACAGCAGCCACCCAAGCACAAGCGACCAGTCATCTTTACGCGGACAATGATGGCAGTTATATTTCGCCACTGACGCGGGACAGTAAGTTAACACTTCTCAGTCAAAGGACAAGACAATACTTGTTGGTTGGAGTTAAGTATGTGGTATGATATTCAAAATGGTATCTATAAAGTCAGCATCCTTGGGTGGCCAAGGTTGAGAGCGAATACTGCCACTGCGACCATCCTACGGTAGATAAATGTTAGAATCCACACGCAGCTCATATCCAAGGCCAATATAAAAATTCACAAGCGGGTGAAGGGGAAAAAACTTACACACCTTCGAGCCCAATAAACGGACCCTCCTCCCTGATCAACTTCCCACCAAATCCATTACTCAACTCTGCAACCCGATATGCACATCGTATAAAGATGCACAAAATTGCCAGCGAAAACGCGGAGAAAAACACATATAAGCGCGCGAGAGCTGCACGACCAATCCCGCCAGCACCACCACTACCAGCCTTTATTTCATAACCATTAACTTCCCTCCACAGATACCCTCGTCTATAAACCCTGACAAAAAACTCCGCCAGCAACAAAATAAACACGAACAAACTAAACACCTGAAAGGATAAGCCAGCAATCATGATATTTATCCCCACAGTGGCATCCTTCCGATTCCTCGTTGCCACACTCGCAACCCCCCCGCCCAATCCTTGCAATACAAGACTGATGATATCGCACGGGATGAATATCCACGCATACTGCTTTGGCTTCAGCCGCGACGTTCCTTCACTCCCAAACAGCCGTACGATATCTGCGATGCAGAAATATATCCCCGCAGTGAATAACGCCGGTGCTATCGTCAGAGCGCATATTTGGATCAGGAACCCGTTTATGCTGAAGGGATTGTTGTATAGAATCAGACGCCCGACATAGCCGACTATCTCGCCCACGCAGCCTAGTAGGATTAGGATTGAGAAGGCATAGTTGCTTCGCCAGATGGAGAGCTGGATGAGGTGGATTAGACCGGATAAGCCGTAGAGGGCGATGAAGGTAGCGTTGGCGGGCAGCGAGGGACGGTATTGGTAGATGCTTGTTTCGATGGGGCAGGTATCTAGGCTGCAGTCTTTCATGGAAGGCATGGTTGTCACCGTCGCCGCCGCCGCCGCCGTCGTCGTTGCTGGATGGTAAAAATTGGGGTTGGCTCCGTTCAATGGGAAAAGGTCGGAATTCGGTCGGGGAGGTTTATAGGAGCCCGCGGTATTGGGGGTTTGAAGTCGAACCGAGGCTAGCAAAATAGGAAATGTTGTCGCTTAATCCCCTATTTACTCTTGACATTTGGATGTTCTGCGGGAGAACAGGGAGCAAAAATGCTGAAAGAAAAGAGAGAGGCGGAAAGGTGGGCATACCCTGCCTATATCTAACAAAAAAAAAAATGAAAATTTTCGAATTTGTAAGGCGGAGGCCTATCTTTACAGCTGCCCGAGGCACAGGGAAGTGCTAGTCATTGACAAAATGGAGCCGCGGCCAGAGCAGAGACGTCTCAGAGCTGGAATAATGACCCACCTATCCACCTTTAGTCTGCTAGCGACAAATGTTGGATGTTAGGGGGTCAAATCATGGTGGATTTCAACACCGCTGAGATATCCCGAGAGATACCTCTTTGGTTGAAGAGGCCCCAAAATGGAGGGAGCGAAATCTCCGCTTTTATCATATTCCCTTTTAAAAACACACGTCCGTAAGAGAAGAGTAAACTCCTCAGTGTGGTTGAAAGTTGGTGTTAAGTCTTGGGGCTGCGCTGCGTTGCGCTCGGGATGGAAAAGCCGTGATTAGCGAAAGCACCAATTATTGCCTGGTCTTCCGCTGAGTTCCGCTTCCACCGTCGGAAAAAATTCGCAAGTCCCCACCTATGAGCGAGTGCTATCATACGTCATATGATAGTAATTTCTCTCTTGGGCCACATCGAATTCTCCTTGTAAATGGACTTTACAGAACATAGAAATAATCATGGAGTATATATTTTATAAAAGAATTTAAAAGTAAAAAATAAAGAAATAAAAAAAAGCCAAAAATAAGAACGAAGGCGAAAAGAAAACAATTCGCTGAGCAGAATGGCCAATGCCCACCACGCACTCCCACCCCTCCTTTTCCCCCTCTTTGATATCCCTAAAAATTAAAGTACCATTGAGAAACATATAAAAAGCAGAATCCCCGCACCCAAAACCAAAATGAAAAATGAAAATGAAAATAAAGATGAACGCCTGCCGACCCAGGTAAAGAGGGTTACCAGCGCCCGGTCAACCACTTTCCCCTTGCTGCTCAATTGCGCTCCATGAATGACTCAGGTCATATGATGGCCGAGGAGACAAGTCGCTAAAGTTTCGGATAGATTACAGAAACCCCCAGTGGTTCACGATAAATTTTTTTAAACAAATTGCGTATATTACTGTGTACTCAGCTCAGCCTGCCATAGGCATATAATCGCAATCATCGCCAATCGTCCCTTCACTTCTAGGGGTAGCTGGGTTCGAATGGGGCGATAGTGACCGCATGGGTCCAGATGAGTTGTTGGAACTTCGGTACTCAATCGTGCCGATTTGGTGGCCTGCGGTATGACTAGTAGCATTGGGTAGGGGGAATGAGATATTGTTCCTATCCGGTCGGGAGGATATCGGCCAGTTCTCCATTGCGGGATCGGACAGGACCTCGTCGGCGGTTTGGGGAACTTGGGCGATCAAATTCCATCCTTGAATTGTGTCGTCGGCTAGATGTACTTGTTGTTGGTCGAAATCGTAGTTATCGAACCCGTCCCTGGATTTTAGCGGGTATTCTGCATCCTTATTAACGCTTGCCTGGTTAGGTGTTGCGGTGCGTTGCGTACTGGCCTGTGGAAGGTTTGTCCGAGGCGGGGAAAGAGACTCTGCCACCAAATTTTTTTGGTTGGCGGCTAAAATATCTTCCATGCTTTCAATGTATGTCGAGCAGTGGGCGCCGAGAGCAAAACTGTTGGAAGCTGTTGAACCGTTTCCACCAGGAATTTCTTGTACTCTCCCCCCCAAAAAATAAAGAGGGGGTGTATGCGCTTGCGAATTCATTCCGATCTGTTGGTGCTATCCCTTATGCTCCGGACAATAGGAAATTGTTCATGTTATACGTGGTATTATTGTATGTTATGTTCACAGGACCAGATGTTGCATGTTTGCCGCCAGTATCAGTCGTAGGTGGGTGAATGCCTTTCAAGCCGGTTGTACTTGGTGATAGGTCTTCAGGTCCGCTCAGCGGAAAGGTGCCTCGTGGGTGGCAACACTGGAGTTTGCATGAGGTGCAGAACCTATCGCATACCGTGTTAGTCTGTGGTCTTTGCACTATACTTGGTATCGGGAAAGTTACTGGGAGCAATATTTGATAGAAGATGATTGAGCTTTCGAATGGCGAGGTTGTTGGATTTCTGAAATCACATACGGCTGCGCGGGAAAGGAGTGGAGCAGTGGAATAAGTTCGAGAAAACGACTTCTGCCCCTATACTCGATAAAATTGTCTCGTCGCAGTAGGAGGTTGATAGAAATCTTAGACGCCATGTTGGAGATGGAATACACACCTGCAATCTCTCAAGGCACCTGAAATGAGAATAGGAAATCAAACAATTGCAAGCCAAAAAATATTCGCTAGGCGTTGAGGAAGCCTTGAATAGAACATAAGGAACAGGGCCGAATACAGCGAAAAAGTTCACGGGACACATTGGACAGCAACATAGCAATACGGGAGGTATGTTATATAGCCATATGTCTCCGTTCCAAATTGCCTCCCAGTCGCAAAGCGCAATTGTTCGGGAACATCAACCAAGTCTCGGGATAAGCTGGGATACACATGCGATTCTATTATTGACAAGAGTGCGCACTATGGTATGGTTTCGTGCAATCGTGCAATCGTGCTCCGGTGACTAGGCTTAGATATAAAAAAGTGTAGTGTTAGGAACATCAGGAATAGCCCAAGGTAGAAATGCTAGATTCCACCAGCAGCAGAGGCCGCCGCCATTTAACATCATCGCTGGAAGAAAAAGGCGCAGGCATATGACTAGAAAAGAAAACGGGGACAAGCCGCGCTCATTGTGGTAGGCGAAGGCGTGGTAATATTTGGCTAGGGGCGCTTTTGAAGAAAAAAAAAAAAAACAATGAAAGTAAAAGAAAAGAAGGCAATTGTTGAATGGGTGGAGGAAAGTTTCAGAATCAACGAGGAAACTGTTTGACAACCCTTGGTGAAGGAAACAAGAATTTGCCATATCTTTTCTCGTTTACCTCAACTTTTTGTGATACTTTGATTGCTCTTGTGAACATGAACGGAGCCCGTCGGGAGGTTGTTTATATCCTCTGGGTATTGAAACACCTACCAAAAGTTTAAATCAGAGAACGAATAAAAGAAATATTGAAAGCAATCATAAAAAGCAGCAAAAATAAAAGAACTTGAGAAGCCGCCGTTGCGGCAATTTGTATTTCCTCAGAGATGGAAATTACCGCAATGTATTGCAGAAGGTTATAATTAATAGCTTCCCATGACCTAATCATGTGCTTACCCACGTTTCGCCTTAACAAGTTACCTTTCAAGAATCAGTAGCAACGTAGAAACAACAAACGGTGTTCAAAAGCTAGATAGGAACATAGTTTCCCCATGGATTTGTTATTCAATCACCATATTCCCCATGTGGCCCACGGTCAACCGCATTTCACGCGGTATCTCCACGCCGCCGAATGCATTGTATTGTATGATGATTCGCAATAACTCCCCCTTTTTGACTGCATGGAAAGGAAATCCTCCTTCTTCGCTATTGTTTGTAAAATATCCTGCTGCATGCCGGGAGTCGTCGAGCAGGGTTTTTAATGTATGGGCTGGTATTGCCGTGGATACGGCGACTATCGAGAAATGCCGCGCAAACCGAGCGAACGATGTTTGGTAAGCTGGCGGTTTTCGTGATGGCGTATGTCCAGGCGCCTTGGGGGAAGAATGAAAGAAGTCCCACAGCAAATGGAAGGGAAGATTCAAGGAAAATGGAAGAAGAGGGTAATGATTACTGGAATGGACACAATTCAAGATTGATACTCAAAACGAGACACGGAGTGGAAGGCTTGTCTGATATAAACAAACAGACAAAACATATATATACTATTTAACCAAAAAAAGGGCCCATTTGTAAACCGATCAATGCACCATTTCGCACTGCGGTTCTTGGTTTCTTCAATAACCAAAAGGGAAAGACGTAAAATTATTATAAAAACAAGAACAACGTGAAAAAACAGGGGGTTTGGGGGAGAGGGGAATAAATAAAAAATTATATAGGGGAAGGAAAAGGGGTAGGGATAAGAAAAGAAAATGTTAAGCAAATCTAAACTGGTGATATAGATATGGTAGCCCATGCGCTCCCCCGCAATCGCAATGCAACGAAGGCAGCCTTTACACAAAGGGCGCTTTTTATCGTTTCCGAAACCAATCTATAAAAGGCCAACGTCGATTTAGGCACGCGCATTCATGGAAAATGAATTGCAAGGGTTCCACGTATAGCTTGCGCCCTAGATCGAATACCGCAACGGGAGCTGCAAGTGCCCAAAATGTTTGAATCGTTTAGGCGATATAGGGATTCTGTCCGGCGGAAAATGGAGAACTCGAGTTCGTTTTTCATATTCAGCCCGGTTCATCAGCCACAGGCACATATCAGCTCTCTGACCCAGCTTCCGCGTACGCGCCATTCCAAACCACGTCGAACAAATCCACTCCCAGCATTTCCCTCAAACCCAAGCGAAGACTGCTCCACACCAGCAAAAAAAAATAAAAAATAAATCGTTTTAATGACCCCCGCGCGCCGCTTTGCGCCGCAGAGTCCATCGGTACACGAAGAGGCCGATCAGGCCAGCGGCAATGACGAAGACAATGCAGAAAACTAGCATGACACCAGCGTTTTCGGCAGCCCAGTTGCCTCTTTTGGCGAGCTGATAGACACCCTCATCGCGGGCGATCAAGCTAATTGCAGGCATTGTGGCAGATTTATATTTTATATTTTTCTCTTGTTTTGAAGGTGATTAAATGTCGGATCTCTAAGGTGAGAGGTAAATTTTGGATATGTTAGCCGCGTTTCTGTTTTAAGGCGATTGCGCGCAAACTCGAGCTCTAAATATGTGGGTGTTCCTAGTCCGCGCAAGGTCATGCTTCAAACATCGCTGTCCTGGGTTGGGAATGGAGGAGTCTCCTCGAAACAATGCTTACAGGAGGATATATTAGAAGGAATCGGAGAGGAATAATAGCCTTCGTCGTCCGGTTTATTCGGGTGAAGGCGCCTCAACTCTGTAAACAGATAGTAGTGAACTTTTAAGCCGGAACATTAGCCGTAATTCCAATGCGAATGCGACAATGGAAATCTGGTCATTGAAAAGATCTCCCAATTACTCGGAAAATTGGGGAACCACAACTCATTCCCAAGGTGGGCGCGCTCGTACTTTTAAGGGCAGGCGGGAATCGCGGGAGCTAAGCTTGGGGAATAACAGGGATAGCTTACAAGTTTAGAGGAGGTGGAAACGACGCAATTGAAGCAGATACAGGTCCAGGATCACGCTGATAGCAGAGAGGAGAGGGAGAAGGGAGAGGAAGCTGGAAGAACAACGAGCAGAAGGCGATAGAGCAGGATGTAGCCAAGGGGAAAAAAAAAGGAAGATTGGAAGGGTAGAGAAGTTGAAGAGGGGAGACAACAAGAGGAAAAAGAGAGGAGAAGTTAGAAGTTGGCGCTAACGGTAATACGCTACTGTAATGTCGAGCGAATTGTACGGCATTTTAGGGTATTTCAAAGTATTTGGCAAACTGACAATGTTTGTTTTCCGCCTGGGAAAGTTCCCAGCCACTGGTTCGAGGCGTATCCTGCTCGTACTGACAATCCCGAACGTTTGCCATTACTCGTCAATACCGGCAGCTGGGGGGATTCAATAAAATTTGGAAGACAAAAAAAGAACAGAAAAAATACAATTCAGCTTCAATTCTCCTTTCTCATATACATTATCACTGTAAAATATTCACGCTTCACGATATCTGAGAATCTATCAACAAACTCAGTTACAACCTTATTGTTCGTGTGGTACATGTACAGTACAATACATCCATATGCATGCACGTAGGAAATGTTTAGCCGAACCCATCTCCTCACCGCCCACTGGCATTGAAACATAACATGCCTTAATATAAACCCCCGCCGCTCAATCCCCCCAAGCACGCGACACAAATCACCCAAACAATGTGAATGACATGGAGTTACGGGGGCAAATCACTGCGGAAAAGAAGGAAGAAAGAAGCAAGCAAGCAAGCAAGCAAGCAAGAAAAAGTACAGTACATGACAAGCTAGGATGAACTAATATAAACAGAAGCCAAAAATGGCCAGAAGGGGAGAGAGGGTGAGAAGGTGAAATGGAGAGGGAAAAAAAAAAAAAAAGACATTTTAATCCCTCACTATTCGGGACAGTCGGCATACCAATCATGGTTGATACGCGTTGCCTTTTGCAGAGCAATTTATCAGAAAATGAAACAATATATTTTTGAAAAGTTTAGGTAGGGCAAAGGGGGGGGGAATTATTCTGGCAAGAAAAAATACAATTCCTCGAAAGGTAGGTATGGGCAACCCGGCCGTACCCGTACTTGTTTGCCTGCGTGGTGGTGTAAAAAGAAAATAAAAAAACGAAAAGTCCATATTCCCCTCGAAAAGCATACATCTGGCGATAACATGTACCCCCACGTTTGAATTCTCTAAGTAAAACTACCCAAGTGAAGCATTCGAGGTACTTCTGAGGAAGAAAATTGCTCTCGATGTTTGCTCGTAAATTCCGTACCTTTTCCGTATCTTGGAATGTAATGGTACGGTATCATCGTGGGGACTATGACGTCAAGAAACTGGATCCTTTTTTTTTTTTTTTTTTTTTTTTTTCACCTTGGCCGCCAAATGGTGAGCCCTTTATTTGATTCTTCGGCCCACCCGCAATCGGATAAATCGCATTATTTCGCTTGTTCGGGTCCCGTTTGCTGATTCTATAATAACTTCCATACCATACCTAGGTACCATATCTAAGTCCTGTAAGGGTGGTCAACCTAGACACAAGGCACAAAGGCCAGTTCTGGTTTGGGGGGATGGATGTTCCCGTCAGACTGACTTGTCACAGGCACAGGTTCCAATTGGTTGGGTCACCATGGAGGGAAAAATCAGAATGAAGATTTGACTGCTGCGCAATTCAAAATAATCATAGCTTATCATTATCCAGCGCTTTACCGTTGAGTCGACAGCGCACAGAAGAGAAAGATGCCACTCTCTTTGATTACGGTACATACATCTAAATCGGTGGACAATCGCTGTAGTCCATAATATCAACCAATACTAGTAGCTACCAGAGCCCAAAGCTACCCGGCGCCAAGAAGGATCAAGCTTTGCATAGGACTTGGCAGTAGTCCGCTTGCTTTAACTAGTAGCTGCAAACAAGTTTCATAAAACCAGCGCTGGTACAGTTTCATGAGTTTGTCAACGTCGTGATGATATTTTCTCATGGAGTCGCTGCCTTCGCTTGCGATGAATCGGTTTACCCTTACCCCCGTGAGTCGAAGGTGCGGTTGATATGGCTAGGATTCAAGCCCCAAGGGGAGCCTGGCATATATGCAAGGATTATGGTCGAATTTAGTTTGTCCTGCATTCTCATTGCATCAAATGTTGGCCACGTCTTTTTGGGTGGAAAAGCCCGGGTTTAGGACATGCCTTTTGTTGGCCATTAGCAAGATCAGGCTGGCCGAGGCTTTGAAAAGGGATGCTTGGGGGAACACAGAGGAGCAAGACGGTGAAGGATCTTGTTCTATGATATGAAGAAGAGGAGAGTGAGTGTTGAAATGTGAGCGGGGAGGAAAAATTGTCATTGCTCCAGGTTGATTACTTTCTTGAGCAAATGAATATGGGACCTTTTTCCTTCATTTCTCCCACTACGTCCACTCACATGGCAGGAGAACTATTGCAAACTCCACGACTTCTGCTATACACCATCGGCCCTGGCTGGTACCTTATTGTAGGACAATATCAGGCCTGAGGCGTGACATTGGCCCTTAACCAGGGTTTCCAAACATATTATACCATATCACCCCTCTCTCTGGATAAGCTGTGCATGGCGGCTGGGTTATGTTGGCATAAATTCACGAATGGAACATGCCATACTCTGTCCTCAACTGGCCACATCCGCATCAGATGACGACTTACACAACGATACTGCACATCTCAGATTTCCTCATCGATTTACTATCGGGACCCCGTTTACACGGCAATTTGGCTCTTCAACACGTGTTCTTCTTCTTCTTCTTCTTCTCCTTCTTCTTCTTCTTCTTCTTCTTTTTTTGCTTTTGTTTCCCTCTCAGCTGCAAGGTCGCCAGGGAATTCATGCGATACTAAAAATAGGAAATGGCTCCAGAGTTGCCTAAATGCTCCGCGTTTGAGTTCCGTCGGTTGACACATGACTGTTACTGCAAGGGGGCTCGATCAGCTTGCTTATGGGTATCTGTGTTTTCTAGCGATTGGGGGTGGTTCTGTGGTTTCAAGGGGCCCATGAAAATCCGGCTAGGCAAAGTAAAAATTATCCGTGGAGAAATTCGACAAATTTACTCCTCGTGACTGCGGTATTGGCTTCCCTTCCATAGCTGGGATTTCCTGGTGAGACGGTTATTCTTTTAAAGGGCCCCCCCCTTACGGTGCTAGAATGTATTGAAGTCCAAGAGTGGAATTTCCCAATGATGGGCTGATAGGATACTGGAAACGGATTTAGCCTTTTGCTACTCGTTCGAGATTACTCGCTCCATTTATTTGAGAACTGGGGGGCTGAAAATACCCCCTGGAGGAAGAGGATGACGTTATTGGTTGTTAGAATAGATCCTTTTGGCCCCAATGGTCTTTAAATCTTCTTACAGAGTACAGAGTACAGGGATGAACACATGGCGCTATCGGTGATGTTTCCGATCTCCACGGCCAAGGAAAAGACCCCAGGAAAGAGCCGAATGTGGAATGTTTCGGCTCATTTGAGGTGAATTTCTCTTGCCAGCATGCTTTTCGCTTGAGGATATAGAGGATTGCCAAAAAGAGGGTATGACTATCCGATCCGCTCCCACGTTGGTCATTCTTCCTTTCTTTCTGTCTCGCTGGAGGGTTCTAATTCGGGTTTCCCTTTCTTTTTTCTTTTCTTTGGAAATATTCTTTTTTTGCCCCAGTTATTTTTCTCGTAATATCCTACAAAGCGAGCGATCTTGATAAGCCATCTGTTTCAATGCACAATGCATTGTCAAATCTAAACGCGCCTCAGGCCGTTTGTCCAAGCGAAATTTATTTTTAGTTTTGGAGCCTACCATGGCTGCACGTTTCACTGATATATCTCCGTGCCTCAGCCAGCGACATTTTCCGGTATCCTATGTTGGTTGGGATGCCGGAAGCATGTTACCAAATTTAGCTGAGTGGCTTTTATTTAGGAAAGGTATCGGTTTGAAAAGGCCGAAATCATCTCTTTCTGAAGTCTAATTTAGTTCCGTTCGCAGAATGCCGTTGTTGAACTTGAACGTACATCTCCATTCTAATACGGACTTTGCAAGGGTGCCCAGACATTATATTGTATTCTGCCCCACTCGTGTGGTAGTTAATTGAGCTTTACTGACCATGAACCCAGGTCCTTACTCCTCGACATTAGTAATTCGCCGGCTATTGGTTGGAACTCCCCGACGGCAGCCCACCTTGTATGTTGCAGCCTTCCGTGCAATAATGCAAGTTCAGGGCTCCGTTGTCAGATGGTATAGATATGCCACAGCACCCCAACACTCCTCCTCGACTACACATGACATCCTCTTCCAACAGAATCACACAACGTCAAAGCAAGCACTAGAAGAGGGAAAAAACGAGTAAGAGGAGGAGTCATATTAACAGAAAACCCAAATATGTCTAACCACACCGACACCCTTGAACCCCGCTTCGAAATCCGCCGACTAGGTCCAGAGCATATCGAGTGGGCAAAAGCTGTGCACACCCACAGCAACGCGTTTATGTCACCCGTTTGGACAAAACTATACGCTGACGTTCCACCATGGTTCGTTCACGAATATTTCTCGGCCTTTGACCACCTAGTGCGCCATCAGGTTGAGTCGGGTCTGTCCTTCGGCGTCTTTGATACAGAGTACAAATTCAAAAACCCCGAATCCGCGAAGACGGGCGGGAAGCTATACTGGAAAATCCCTACTACAGATGCCGAGAAGGAGAAAACCACACGGGAGTCCCTCCTCGAAGAAATGGATTTTCCCCTCGTCTCAATCGCCCTCTCCTTTGACCGCCTCCACGCCCTGGATATGGAAAAGATGATGCATATATTCTCTCTGACCCCCGCATACCCTGTCATCATTGGCGCAATCAACGAACTTGACACTCGCGACCCTGGCCCCCTGACGCCCACCGGGCCCGGGCAATTCTTGCAGCGCAACTCTACCGCCACGCGCGATGATTATAATGGCCGCAGGTTGATGAAGAAACTGGCTCATTGGGTCATGCATGAAGTTGCGAGTAAAGGATTTAAAGGCATTCAGATTGAGACTTTTAGTGATGCTGTGTTCCACGTGTGGACGAATCCGCCTAAGCCGTACAAAGCGGAGGTGGTGTCTCAGGTTGATTTAAAGGACTTCGAAGGGGAGGTGGAGTCTTCTGGGGAGAAAATTACCTTTGCCCATGTTGACCAAGTGGTCGCGAGGATTTATGTGGCGTTGGAGTGATCAAGGGCCCAGTGGGTTTATCTATTTTCTTATTATTCCCCTTCTTCAATGCGGGTGAGTAAATCAAACCCTTTTTTGGTTATCGGGTTTGTATGCTTTTTTCTTAGCACTTTGGCTTGTCCTGGTAAAGATATAGTTAAGAGTGCGAGTTTGGGTTGTCAATTGATCAAAAGTTTGAAAAGAATCGTCCTCATATGAACTGGTGTTGTCCATTCCTCTCATCTGGACAGCAGTGTTGGAATTGTCACGTAGTTTCGCTATTTGGTGATCAAAAGTTCCGCATTCCAATTTATAGCTTTTGGCAGAATTGGCATGATTGAAATTTTCTTCTCATTCCACAGCTTTGTTTGAATATGGCTTCATGCCATGATCGATACTTTTACTCGCCCGTGTATCTTCGGCCTGCGGCGGTTGAAAGCGATTCATCGTTTCTGAGTCATCCCCGCTCGCAACCACGAGTCACTGCCCTGACTGTTGCCTCGTCATCTGGCCAACCCCAGCATTTCTAGACATATACATATATATAGCAGTAACATCTCGTTGGAAAAATCTTCTTGAGAAAATTACATCCCTATTCACTTTTATTGTCTGTCCTCTGGGAAAGTTGGACTTTAAACGCGCCAGCTCACCTAACCTTTACCTACTAGCTTCTGTTAATTACCGTCTGTCTGTTTGAATCTGTTTTACCGATTTCAATCGCCTGGACGCATGTATCAACGACTTCAATCATGGATGAGGAATGGGTAGATGTTACCCCTAACAATGGCTCCGTTCCCCCAGTTTACCAGGACAAGCTTCCAGTTCGGCTAAAGGGGGCGTCCGTCGACCCCAAAGTCCTATATCAACGGATGGCGAAACGCGCAGCTGATGTTCTGAACTCCCGCCCGTCCGCACCCATTTTCCACATCAACATGAGCCATTCAACAATCAAAATGAACACAGTCTTCGAATATGCTTTTCCACCCGAGCGCCGCCAAGAATTCAAATGCAATACGTGTGCCCACTTCATGAATCGCTATGGGGACCTCTGTATCGTCGATGACTCGACGGGGAAACTCGTCCCACTATTTTGGAACGAGGACAAGTCTCTCCCGGTCATCTTCCGCGCTCCTGTTAGTGCTGTTTGTAAACTCTTTGAAGGGGGAACAGTGGGAAAAGACTTTAGAATCACGAGCGATAAACGCCGCTATTTGGGATTCAAGACGAAGGGAGAATTCAGGCACATGTGGTTTGATATTCCATCGACTCGGCGGGCGATTCCACCGGCCGTGGCACGCACCATGCCTCCCACGAACGAGCAGAGGGAAATGTTGCAGCGTATCCTTGAAGATTATAACATGGAAACTGTTCGTAAAACAGCAGGCATGTTACAGGAAAACCGCCTTCCATACGCTGATGCCCATAAAGGGGCCATTGGTTGGCTTCTTGAGGTGCAGAAGTCTCGAGGAGTACTGCTATACTCTCCCGCTGTTAGCGATTCAAAGAGACATAACATCCAGACCCATGTCGCAGCGTCTGCTTTCATTGGATGTCTGAATCAGTTGCGCTCCGGAGCTCTTTCGAAGCTTCTTGAAGGTGTTAAAGAGGGTCAGGATTTCAAAGAACTGGACCGACAATGGAGAGTACTGTGCAATCCGAAAATTTATTTACGCCCACAGAAACCGCCGAAAGCGGGCAATATCACCGTAGCAGAGAAACTATTCGAGGAACTCGGCCTAACGAAGGATGATATGGCTAGGAAGTATCTGGGACGATGTGATATTCCTGACGAAGTCTACTTGTTCCGAGACCTCCAGTTGAAGAAGAAGGCTCCAAAGAAGGAACTGCAGGAGCGAGGGGGAATCTTCGCGAATGTAATTCCGAGATCTGTCCCCAAATCACAGGCTAAAGCAGACGGAAATTCGGCCGAAATAGATCCCCCAAAATCAATTTCTTTCTCTAACTTTGTCCAAACCATCTTGCCCACTGCCAAAGAAGTCGAAGTTCAGATAGAAGAGAAGGAATACCTCTACTTCTTGATTACCGGCCATCCTGGCTCCAAGCCCCTGATGCAGTGGCACACGAAAGATAACCTCGCCAGCCCATTCACCTTCACCAGCCCAGTCTCCATACGCAAGTACAATCTGGAAACGGGGTGGAACCAAGTGAGCGCCGTGCTCCCATTCCCCCATCTCTGGGACGCAATGCCAGCAGCGAAGAACTTCCCATTGCTGCCAACTGATGCCTCTGAATTCAAGCATTACCATCGTAAACATGGGTTCAGATACCTCGTTTGCCTTGAGAGTATCGAGGAAAAGACATTCAGGAGCAGTTTGTGTCTGTTCCCATCAATGCTCAAATCGGAATTTCACCCTGTGCGAGCGACCATCGAGGCATACAGTAGGGCGGGTGCGATTGAGGATCCTCCCGACAATTACGTGGGGGGCATCTCTGTGAGTCGTTCAAGCAGCAAACATACCAAGCGTTTGTATAGGGTGACGGACGAATATGGGGATAAGAAGTTGTATGAGACAGTGATTTTCGAATAAATTATTTAGGGGTTTGAGACATCGTTATCCATGTTGGCCATTCTGGTCACTGGGAGTTTATATTCAAGCAATTGTGTTCTAGGAAGTTTTGTCCGTTGGCTCTCATGAGGAAATAGAAGTTTGCTTTATTTAATGATACACTATTTTATTGTTTTCGTCCCCTGTGATTTTTCAATTTCTTTTAAGCACCAGTTTTATGTGCAGTCGGCCGTTATATGTCTGTTACTTATGGTTCAATGTTTATTATGCCAGTTGGACAGCTCCATTTCGCTCTTCTATCAATAATTTTCCCTCAGTCGAATCTCCACGTTCATCAACCCTTGTTAAGGCCACTCGGGGAGAGACATGTTCAGTTGTGCAAGGTTCTCGAAACCTGAGGCTCTTCCTCGTTTCTAGCCGCCTAGTCGTAGCGGCCAGGGTGTGGAAACGGCGGGGTTGATAATTATTCTTATACCCCTAACGAATGGCATCCTATTTTATTTTTTTTGAAAGAAACGGCATATTCAGAACCTCACAATACAAAGGCAGGGGGGTCAGCGGGAGTTTTTCACGGCTGGAGTGATTTTGTACGCTATTCCTTTTTAAAAATGAGAGTATGTTTTTAGATAAACTTTCAAATTATTAACTATTATAAAAAAAGAAAGTTGTCATTAGCAGGGTGCGATTTTCAGTCATTTGAAAAGGGTCAGTGCCCGAGCCCAGAAGTTAGTGAAGTTGTCGAGGAAGGGATCTTCGCGTGTGGCTAATGACGAGATGGAAGAGTACAAAATTTGGGCGTTTTGACTGGATGTGGAGGACACGGCTTCAACCATGGAGGCTTACTATGTACACAAGGCTGCCCTACTCCATCGCAAGCCCCCACAAAATACGATGCGGCGGTCTGTGGGTATGGTCTGGAGTTTTGTTCTGTAGATATTTAAACAGTTTAAATTCCCCCGCACACACGGTCATTGTATTCACAAGTGGCTTCCGTTCGTGGCTACCGATCTGTCAGCAGCTTTTATTTCCGCCTGTTCCAACCCCTAGTTCTATATACCGTACCCAACCTATCTGGTACAAACCAAATATGAAACTCACCTCCCTATCCCTCCTCCCTCTACTCGCAACGCCGATACTGGCCATAAACGGCCGTTGCGCTGCGGGATCCGAATGGGGCTCGCGTCCAGACTGCATTTGCATTGACCACAATGAGTGCACGAACAGGTGGAGGGGCCGCGCCGTTCAAGGAGAACCAGGTAACTGGCCGTGTCCCTCGGATGCTGGCAATGTCTGGGGCTGCATGCTCGGCTACCCGTGTGTGACACATGATTCTTATTGCGGTTGGAGGAGCGTTTGCACGGGAACGGGACGATATTCGGGGATTGTTTTGCCGAGTAGGCCTTCTAGTTCCATATACATTATTTAGTTGGACAGGGCACGTTTGCTAATGTGTTGCCTTTGTTGCGCTGGAAATACCTAGATCCTGTATGCCCTGGTGGAAATGATTTCATTTGCTGTGATATGCATGGGTAGACAACATATATACCATATCAGCAAGAAGTTGGTGAATAGCTGGAAGTTGTGGCAATTGTATGTAGCTTTCTGAGAACTCCCGTCGACTCTTCAAACCTCCGTATTTTCCATCGAATCAGCTGGAGGACCGAATAAATAGTTATTGAGCCAGAAAAAAATGGAATACTTTATTTTATGGCCTCCATTGTTACTTGAAAACATGAAACACAGTTTAATGTTCGAGGAACATATGCAAGGATGCCCCAACGCAGAATATGGAGTACAAGATAAAGGATGGGTTTCGTTTCTGTATATTTTGTTTTGACATGACTTGAGGGTCTATGGAATTCCCTGTGCCTCGGAAATTTCCAGTGTTGCAGATCGTGCAGGCTCAATAGTTTTGGCCCTAATCCATTTATTGTAAGGCCATGTCACTCAAACGATCACAGCGATATTAGCGTCAACCTTTAGTTTACTCGATCGCGACGGTTGATCGTGCCCATCCCCCCTCCATTTTAAGCAACATATAACGCCAGTACGCAAGCGTTCCATGATATTGGAATTCTGAAGCCACAGTATTTTTTCTCAATCGGTGCAGAGGAGTAAGCCGTTCTTCTTTGCAAGAAGAAAAGTGAATGGGATGCCAATCCCCCAAGTATTTCCTGCCAATCCAAACATTGCTTGGCCGTCGATCAGGTCAGATATGATTTCGGGAGTCAGCTTCGTATTTCTCTTGCAGTCACTAGCTGCCAAACCAACAACGGGCCTGGTCCAATCACGGTATAGTCTGTCCCCCTTTTCAATTTGACATATCATTAGATTGATTTGATGTGAATACACATTTTTGAAGCATGGGTCAAGGCATTCCCACACGCGGAGCTCCAAGGAGATATAAGGAGGTGACGGCCACAGCGAAGATCTGGAAATATCCATACCTGTGGCTTTTGCCTTCTCGTCCTGGCACGACAGGTCCACTCCTCCTATTTCTCTTCTGTGAGCTTTCAGGATCTCATTGAATAAAAACGTCGTGTGCCCAAATGACCAAGCTTCTTTACTTTGCTCTTACCGCCCTTCTGTGGCTCCTTGCGCCTGTGGACGCGCAGGAGACCACCAAGGATCATTCTGTTCTACCTCCGGCCGAAGTCCTGGGAAATGGATTCTCCCCCGCCAGTCCATTGTTTGCACGCCGCATGTTGAATACTAGACAAGTGTATAAATGTGTAGACGTCAACTTTTACCCATGCGATCGTAGGTTTATGACAATATGGCTTCTCTCGCCCCTTTCGGGCTTGCTGAATAATACTGACAGCGGCTAGATCACCGTGGCTGCTGTGAAGCTGGGTGGGGTTGCTGCCCTACCGAATGTTGCCCCGGGGGGACGAACTGCTGCAGAGGCGGCGGTTGCGTCTACCCAGGCGGCCAGTGTTGTGGGGGTGGCTCCTCGTGCCCGCCTGGCTCGACCTGCTATCGTGCCGCCGGGACTTGGAGATGCCGAAAGCCCTGCCCAGAGGTAACGACCGACACAACCACCATCACCAGGGGCCGAGAATCAACGACGACAACAACAAGAACCGTGCCATCGGAAGGAGAACCGTCAGGATTCAGCTGTCCCCCAATGACCGTGACAAACTCTCTTGGCGAATCGCTCGAACTCGGGGACGACTGCGCCCTCAAGCACTCCCCTGCCAAACCCACCACTACCTCTGAAGCGGCCATAGCTCTACGAATAAGACAAGATGACTGCCCACCGACCCGCACAACGTCAACAGTCTACACAACTGAAGGTATAGGTGGCCTGGCGACAGTAACGGCTACAGTCACGGGAGAGAATTCGGCTCCACCTGGTTTCTCTTGCGCTCCCATGACAGTAACAAATGCGGTAGGGGATGAGCTTGCTATGGATGATAAGTGTGCCGTACAATTGACCACGGCGGGCGCAAAAGAAACCTCCAAACCGGGCGCTGCCGGGAGAGTCGATATTTTCGTAGCGATGTGTTATGGTGTGTTGGGAAGCATCTTTACCATTCTGATGGGCCTGTACATATAGACGCATTAGCAAGCAACTTTGCAAGAATCGTGCCACCAAGGAGTAATAAATAATAAATAATACTATAATATATCAATGACTAAACTGAGCTGCGTCAAAATAGAAACTAGAATATATTGTTTATGCTCTCGTTTTGCGTCAGTGCATGGCGCGTCTGTGGCTGCGTTCCGGTATCGATAACCGTTTCAGGCGATGTAGCAATTATGAAGATGCAAAAACAATTCGATTTTACAAGTTCTAGATAGAAGATTAACTATAATCAACCAAGTGAAGGCGGTTATCCAACTTATATGCGTAGTTGCGAACCTAGACGATGACGCGGATGAAACACTTTTCTTTAATTTATTTTAGCTGCGAATGGTTTTATGGGCAGTACACACACACACACTAAAATCAGATCAACGACCACTAATAATATTCTAGGCATGGAGTCAGGGAAATGTAGGCTGAATGTTTAACTAGCCTTGGGGCTTTCGAAATATCATTATTTACGTGTGCCTCTGGGGATGAATTCGCAACTTCTCGCTCCCCTTTCTCACATTCTCCTTGTACAGAACACTAAGATTCATCCTCAATTTAAATCACAGCAAGGTCGGCTGGATTTATACTACCAGGTTTGGTCACATTCAGTTTCGTAAATTGGCGGGCTTCTTGTCTTTTCTTTCTTCCATCCACGCCTCTCCTGATACCATTCAGCCTTAGCCTGTTACTAACCGGATGGCCACGGCAACCATTGAGCTTGCCCAGCTACATGGCATGCCTGGTCAACTAACAAATGATCCTATTGGCCTAGAGGATGAATATCATGATATGTCCAGTTCCCAGTTAATAGACAGCAAACAAACGTGAGCCGCAGATTGCCCTGAAGGCACTCAGTTTTGGAAAGTCAAATAAACAGCAATTGAAACGACTGATACCAGCCAGCTATTGCTCCGATCGTCTGGCTTTCCATTCATGCAGCTTGAGTTTTATTCAGAGTAAATATTTCCCAGTGTGATGTCTATGTGTACCATATCTGACCTTGGCTTGGGGTTGGCTCTGATCTACGGAGTATATTGATATCTAATATTCGCCGTGTGCTTGGGGACTGTTGACTGTCGTCGAATGCCCAAACAATAGTTACTTATGCTCAACAGGCGAATTTCCGTGGGGTGGGGTAGGTTAATACGATGGGCTGCATGCAAACTGCGCCTATGAATAGGTGCTCAGCCACCTCTCCTAGCCTACCATGCCTATTTGATTAGATATATAGGCACCTTCGCGATTTATTTTGTTCACACCGGACACAGCTGGTAGAACCCTTTAACAAAATTTTGAGAAATGGCTTCAAAAGGCTCCGAAGACACTATGTGGACAAAATTCGAACAATTGCAAGGCAAATTGCCCGAGCTATTGGCCTCTGGGACATTGGAGCCTGAGGAGGAAATCCGGATTCGCACGACGTTGGCGGGTGTCCTCTTGCAAAAGTACGAGAACCAACACGCTCCAGCCGATCTGTATAGTGCTATCAATCACCTGGAATGCGCTGTTCCCCACATTCCCAAATCGACTGAAAGCCGGGTGAAGTACCTAGACCAGCTATCCTACATGAAGATGTCTGCGTTCAGTATCACATACTCCATAAAGGATCTCGACGAATCAATATTTTACTCTAGGCAAGCTAAGGCTGAAGCAGAGCCTACCTGCCCCATCCTTTACAAAATCTATCACAACCTTGGATACAGCCTTTCTCACCGGGCCCAGGTTATCAGAAGCCGCCATGCTGATCTTGATGATGCCATTGTTTGTTGCCGCGAAGTTCTACGCTTGGCACCGCGCCAGTCCGTTGAATATGAGACATCGCATACAAATCTAGCGATGCGTCTTCAAGCTCGGTATATCAAAGATCACAGAACGGAAGATATTGAGGAGGCCTTCGCCATTCTCAATCGTCAGCTCGAGCGTTACTCCCCCGGTACACCACAGCATGGGCATTCTCTTGTGGCCAAAGCTGAATTTGCGTATCAAATATTCAAGCGCAGCCATGACCTCAAGGATCTTGAAGAAGCCCTTTTGCATTTACAAGACAGCCTAGCTACACTTCCAGCGGACCACGAGAAGCGGATAGAAATTACTAGAAGGGTCAGTGAATTGTATGAATGCAAACATCAGCTCTCAGGTGATCCATCGTACCTACGACTGGCCGCTGAATATTTTAGCTCCATAATCGAACCAATGCCAACCAGTCACCCAATGAGATCTGATTTCATGGCACATCACTTAATCCTTTTGAAAAATTGTGTTCTTTCAAGCAATTCAATGTCAGAGGTCCAGGACACCATCAAGGAGGCAATCCGTCTACGGGATCAGGTACCGATCGGCCATGCTAAACGGCATTCCAGTGGACTCTCTGTCGGAAATATGTTCGCAAGGCGATACATCCTCTCCCACGAGCTACATGACCTTATGGAAACTATGAAACATGCAATTGAGGCTTGCCGTGAATTTGATAACCTGCAGCAAAAGAATGGAATAAGACGAGGAATCGATATCTCACCATTGTGTGAATTTTTATCCTGGATTTCCAATGTCAATGACGCTCCCCTCCACGCTCCAGCGGCAAAGCACGCTCAACAGAAGGCTTATCAATATTTCTGTTCAATATATAAACCTGAAGAGCTAATGTCGAGCCTAATAAAAATCCAACTAGAGAAAAAAGAAGATCTCAATAAGCTTCTTGATGATGTGCAATCTACGAACCAGTTGACAACAACGGGAAACCAGGAAAGCGTAAAAGATCTCGTGGAGATAGAATATGCAGGAGTTGACAATGAGATAAGAAGACAGTATCGGAAACCTGATGACTACCATGACGAGTTTACTGGCCTTCGCCACCTAGCTATCGACCCCGCTTCCAATCGAATAGTGGTTCAGATGGAAAACATTGTGAACGATCTGTATGGCTATTCCAACCAAACCCCCCTTTCTTGGGCAGAATTCACCGATCGTGAAGACCGACTTGAACGAGAATTTTTTGATAGGGAGAAGAGAGAAGGAAAGAATCCTAATCCTCAACTCTGTCGAATATGCCGCAATGTTAAGCCACTCGTCCCCAAGGAAAATAGTTGGTATACATGGAACTCTGAACTGTACTTGCCTATGGGGAATTGGCATCAACTTCGCTGCCGAAAACACTGCTCAATCTGCCGTCTGATTTTGTCCCTTGTGGAAATAAA
The DNA here is from genome assembly GCA_002110485.1 of Emergomyces orientalis. Taxonomy (NCBI): domain Eukaryota; kingdom Fungi; phylum Ascomycota; class Eurotiomycetes; order Onygenales; family Ajellomycetaceae; genus Emergomyces; species Emergomyces orientalis. The sequence goes on from MOWL01000049.1 coordinate 263,009, forward strand.
ACCTGGCATTATCCATCCTCGATTGGCTGAAATGGACCGAGACATTCAAGGGACGCAGTTCAATCTTCAAAAACTTTCTTCTGGTGAAACGATGCTTGGCGTGGAATATGGTATGAGGTCAGTTGGCGCCATCAGGATCGTAACGCCTCCTAATCAAGCAGATGCAGTCAGACAAGCATGGCAGAAATTTCCATATTCGTCTCAAGGGCAATTGGTTGATTCTAGTAAGCTGTCGATGTGGCTCAGTAACTGCTACGACAAGCACGGCAGGGTTTGTAATAGCTCATGGGGTAATAAGGGAGACAGCAGTGATATTCCGCTGCTTCTGATCGATATGTATCACTCCTCTCTCGTGTACGCAACCTCTGCAGAGAAGTATTTCACCCTAAGTTATGTATGGGGGAAGGTGAAAATGCCCATGACGATGAGATCCAATCTAAAGGACCGGCTTAAGGAAAACTCATTGCTCAACGAGGAGGGATGCAAGCTCCCCCAAACAGTCAAAGATGCCATGTCGATCGTCCGTTCTATGGGCGAAAGATATCTCTGGATTGATGCTCTGTGTATTGTACAGGACGATGAAGATACGAAACATCGGGATATCCGTCATATGGATATTGTATACGGCAAGTCGTTTGCCACCATCGCTGCAATGCACGGGGATGATGCTGCAGCTGGATTACCGGGAATACTTCCAAATACACGGCCAGCACAGGTAACAGAGTCGATCTGGATTTCAGCGCGATCTCCTACGTTAAAACATCATGCTGCTTCAGGACCTGACGCAACAGAGGTGATCCTGACGACAACCCCTTCGCCTTTCCCTCTTATGTTAGAAACTGCCAAATGGGACACGCGAGGTTGGACTTTGCAGGAACACCTGCTATCTCGGAGACGCATCTATTTCTGCTCAAATTACGTCTATTTCCAATGCAACCAGGAGACCATGTGTGAAACTACACTGGAGGGGCCAGCTGAACTTCTCGGCAAACCGCTTGAGGTTCCTCAACCTATTGCAAGTCAGAACCCACTGGCTGACCTCAAGAAAACTGGCCTACTTCCTAGAAATGAAAGTGTAGTCGGAATATTTCAAGTTTACAAGAAATTGGTGGAGCGGTACACCACGCGGCAATTAACGATTCCATCCGACATCCTCGACGCTTTCTCTGGTATTATCGCTGTCCTTACTGACTATTTGAGGAGCAGTTTTGTGAGCGGCCTCCCAGCGGCAGCTCTTGATCTGGCTCTGCTCTGGACACCTGTTTATCCAATAGCTAGAAGAATTTTGAGCAAAAGTACACCAATTGGGGCGGATAAAGGAACCCCATTCCCCAGTTGGTCCTGGACAGGTTGGGTGGGAGGTGTGGAATATCGCCTCCTTGAGTCAATACCCATTTCCCAGATCTCGAACTGCTACACCCACCACCATGGCACACTCCGAAGAATTCATGGACGAAACGATTTTATAGACTCTACCAATGTTAAGTACCCACCCGGCCAGCTTCCAGACATTTGCAGCGCAGGGTTCGAGCAGGAACAAATAAAGATTGCCGGTCCAGATTTTGGGCCCAATGTGCTACAATTCTGGAGCGACGCTGTTGATACTGCTTGCTTCCAACTGTCAACAACGAATGCCGTGCATTATCTTAGTAAACGAGACCACGTCCACACACCAGGACAGCAGGCCGTGCTTCGGCTAGAAGATAGGCGTGGTCGCCATTGCGGATTGGTATTTAACACAACGAATGATCTCGTTCGACGGACGTTCGCGAAACACACCGAGGAGATTGAGGGCAACCCACCCGGACTTTGTGAGCTGATTGCCATATCAAGGTTAGCGGACGTAGATGCGAGTGAGACACGTCCGGGACTACAGAGGGTTGAGGGTGAGATAGACGTGTTTGACAGGAATTCGTTCCCTGCCACCGGGCGGGGAAGTTGGGTGGTTAATGCCCTGGTTGTTGAATGGGACTATGAGGTTGGTGAGAGGATTACCTTGGCTCAGATTCATCTTCAAGCTTGGGAAGAGGCGCGACCGAAACGCAGGCATATTCGACTTGGCTGAGGGATGGTTGGAACCGGTTCTTTTGATGTCATTGCGTTTGCACCAAATTATTTAATAGCTTCCTGCAGCTATCTATCCATCTAAATCCAGGCCTCTAGAATGTCAATCTCTCGGTTTGTTCTTGCCGGTTAAACATTTCTAAATAATTTCGTTTTGTTTAGCACGGGCCTTCCCTTGCTGGCCGTCTCACCGAGGCTGACATATAAACAAACCCGGTCAGAACTCTAGTATATCTATTCATTAGCAGAAAATAACCTATTTTAGTTATGTTACAGTCTGATTCAACCACTTGATTCAAACGAAGTTAAAGACAGAGCGCCCTGTGAAACTTGGAAACATTCAGGGATGAACACGCTTCGTCACCACTCAACGGGGTTTTCTCCGCTGGAGATTGGTGGGGACTGCGGACTTGATGCCGACCGAATATCTAGCTGTGGATAATCTAGAACTGTCGTGGGCCAATAAGTGAAAGGCAATCTGGCATTCGAACAGTCTTTGTTAATCCCCCACTATTATCCTTACCCATGACGATGATGTCAATGGCGGGGTGTACACTACTTTTCGAGCGAACAATGCATCTTCCTCTTAGAAACGGACGCCTGACGAGATTGCCCTCAGATGGCGTGACTTCAATATATAGCTACCAAGGGGTATATAAAATGCCTGAAAAGTCGGGAGGGAGCTGGGTGCTGCTCCCTTGATCCTGGTGTTCTTTTCTCATCGCTTCGTTTCTCAAGCCACGGGCTTTACCATTGATGCCCAAAGCAGCCCTTGAAACTTCAGAGGGATGATTGTGTGGCATAGGGTGCTGAATTAAGGGTTCTCGTGAATTCACTATAAATACTGGTACGTGGTGTTACATTTTATTTATTCATTTTCACCATGTGCGCATTCTGGCTGACAGGGGCTACCAACATTGCAGATAGAAAGGGTACATTCGCTCATGCCTCACTTGCGCCTCTTTGACCTGATAATTTTTCAGTTAGAATTAAAAAAAGTTTTAAAACAAAAGCGGATCCTTTTATAACCACCTTTTTTAGTTGTTTAAGCAGCCATTCAAAATGGCTGCTGAGAAGCCGTCCATATGTTTTGTCGGGCTTGGGCTGATGGGTTTCGGCATGGCCACCAATCTCGTCAAATTAGGCTATGTCGTCCAGGGATATGATATCTGGGAGCCAACTTTGGCCCGTTTCAAGGCCGCCGGTGGCCAGGCTGCTTCGTCTCCTGGAGATGCTGCGGGTGGGAACTTATTCTGTGTTTGCATGGTTGCCACCGCTGCTCAGGCTCAGGTTGCGATATTTGACCATGAAAATGGCATCGTGAAGGGTATTATGTTCTCTGTTAACTCTCAATTACCTATTCTCGTACATACATGCCGTACATTTTTTTGACAGCTAATATATTGCCGATAATAATGACAGCTCTTCCCAAGGGCGCCACCCTTATTCTATGTTCCACGGTACCAGCCGTCTCCGCTCAGTTGTTCCGTGACCAACTGGTGTCGATTGGCCGCGAAGACGTCTACTTTATCGATGCGCCAGTGTCGGGCGGAGCCAGAAAAGCCGGAGAGGGTACTCTTACAATAATGGCCGGTGGGTCAGACGGAGCGCTAGAAAAGGGCAAGTTCCTCCTGGCGGAGATGGCAGATACGCATAAATTATACCTTGTGCCGGGCGGAATCGGTGCGGGAAGCAACATGAAGATGATCCACCAAGTGCTTGCTGCCATCCACATTCTTGCAGCAAGTGAAGTCATGGGTCTTGCTGCACACTTAGGATTAAATGCCAGAGAAGCTGGAGAGGCGCTAATTTCTTCTCATGCATGGAGCTTCATGCATGAGAATCGCTGCGATCGTATGCTCATAGAGGATTATTATCCTGGAGCTAGTGCTATCACTATTATCCTTAAAGACGTGGTATGATTGTTAACTTCCCCCATTAAGCTTATCACAATGAGAAAGCCCTTCCTCTAACAAATTTGGCCAATAACCAGGGCATCGTTACCGCCGCTGCCCGCCTTCATAACTTTCCCACCCCACTTTGTAGCATTGCAGAGCAAATATTCCTTACTGCCCTCCCTCTAGGCTTCGGCGGGGACGATGACGGCAGTGCCGTTCGCCTCTACTACCGTGACCCCATTACCAAAGTTGAACCAAAGGCGGCCCTAAACCCCGAAAGTAACGCGGCTGCGCTCAAACTCATCGTCGATTTACTTACCAACATTCACCTTGTCGCTGCCGCTGAAGCCGTTTCTTTCGCCCGTCTTCTCAAGGTCGATTTGCCACTGGTGTATGCTGTTGTCAACGCCGCGGCGGGCGCGAGTAAAATGTTTGAAATTCGCGGTGCGGAGATGATGGCGGGATTGAATGGTGAGTTGGATAATGGGAGTAAGAAGACTGTGAATCAGGCCATCTCTGAGCTTGCCGCAGGAGTGCAGGCAGCAAGAGATGTATATTGCCCCCTTCATTTGGGGAATGCTGCGCTCAATATGCTTTATCTTGCCAAGCAGCAAGGGCTGGGTGAGAAGACTGATTCGCATATTTTGCGGGTTTATGAGAGTGGAGAATGAGGGTGTGCCCGGTTGGTTAGCTGATAGGAATGCTTCTTCGTCCCTTTTCTTCTCAGAATGTGCCCTTGTGTGTCATGTTTTCTTTTCCGCCATCTGGCAGTTTTGCCCTGTCAAAATTGTTCTTCTTATCTTCTTTTCGGTTTTGTTCACATAGAATTATGCATATGCGCACTCATGAGGCCAGTTAGCATTGGGAATGCGAATATCAACAGATATTTATGACATTTAGAGGCAGCAATTTCCCCTTGCCCGAGTATCTTGTTAAGGAGTTCAAACGGGCATAGGCTTGGGCAGGGTCACCTCGCTATGCGATATGCCCAAAGCGCATATAAATAAATGGAGACGTAAATTGCCCACATAGCTTTATTATAACGGATCCAGCCCCTGGTCAGGTTACTTGAATAGTCATTTAGAGGGGATGTGACTATTTATCAAGCCCTTCCCCAACCAACAAACTCCGTAAACTCACACCTTATACGCCAACTTCTGCCCACTTATCTTATTATCTCGCATAAGCGCCCAGCCATCAGGAATAGCCTCGAACCCGCCCTCGTTCGTCAGAACGCGATGAGCCCTCATTTTCCCCTCTGCCACAAATTTCTCTGCAATGCCTCCGAAGTGCTTTGCAAATTCAAAATCCTCCTGTTTGGCAGGAAATACATGCATACCCACTTTAAAGTCTTCATTGATTGCAGTGTACACTACCATGGCACTGCTCTCAATGTCCTCACGCGCTAACTGTGGAAACTGAGTTGCCATGTATTTGCTGCCTGGTTTGGAGGAAAGAGCATCACAGCACACAGCAGCTGTTTCAGGGGAGGCAATGGTGTCATAGACAAGGTGGAGATTATTGTTGGTGTGTTCACGGATTTTCATGCCAACATCTTGGTCATGATAGTCAAAGACAGAATCTGCACCTAGTTTTTTCATGTATGAGAAGTTCTGGGGAGAGCAAGTTGTTAGGACGGTGTAGCCGGACCCATTATAGTTGTATATTATTACATCAGAGCATAGATCATTAGCCAATGCTCTGAGCTTTGCAAACAGTCATATTGATGCGCTTCAACTTACAGCTTTGCAAACTGGATTGCTAATGCCCCCGTTGCTGAATTGCCTCCGTAAATAAGCACTGGAATGGTGTCCTTCACCGGTTCATTTGGCAGCGCCAGTTGCAAGATCCCCTGGTACAACCCCTGGGCAACTGTATACAACCCCATGGGCATTGATGCTGCCTGATCCATGGGCAACAATTCTGGTACCCGCAACAACAGATCCCCTTTAGTGATCACATATTCTGCAAATGCACCCTTGGTCGGCTGCATTCTATTAAAGCTAAGGTTGAAACCCATCACTTTCTCCCCTTAGTGAATTTCTTGGTGACAGCGGGGCCAATTTTCTCTACTATGCCAGAGAAATCACAGCCGCCCAATGCACCTGGCACAGTGTTTTCCCTCCCCATATTCTTCCAGTCTGCAGGATTGAGTGCAACATAGATTGTTTTCACAAGTACGTGATCGGCTGGCAGGAGAGGAGGGACGGGGAAGTTGGTGGTTACAAGAGTTTCCCAATCAGGGCCTGAAATGAGGGCCTTTTGAGTGTTTTGGGTCGCCATTTTGAATAATTTGGTCAATAGAGTTTTGATGCGTGCAAATAACGAGACTGGGACGTATTGATTGGGGTTATTAGTGTATTGATATATAGTTGTGTTGATATGAGGAGGCGGGCAAGTTAGTGCACCTGCGGCCTCCGACTAAGGGCGAGAGCACCAGTACAAATATGCCCAACGAACCGGGAAAAAGAACTGATCGACTCCAAAAGCCTGCCATTATTGCTTCGGTTGTCCATTAGAAATCACGTATTTGCATGTAACATGTGTTATGATAACCTCTAGATATCGGTGAGGGGTGGCGCTGAGTTAATTATAATAATAAGTCTCAATTGGCTTAACCTTAACACATTAGCGACAATCTCGGCGTACAATGATCGGAGACATGATTATCAATCAATCATGTTGACAAATCGCTGACTGCACAGGCTAAAAGATACTCATCAAATTCTCTTGGCATCCCGGACAAATTCGCAAATGCAACGTAGCTATCGGGCCGCATGAGGTATGCAGCGTCTCGAGCGAAACCAACATTCTTATATTCCACCGTCCAATCGAAAACATGCAGTGCAACCCCCTTATGCTTGCACCATTCAGCCATCTCCCCTTTTGGTGTGCCGTAAACATGAACCTGCCACGCAATTGGCGAGAGTGTTGCATAGTTGTCTACCCCGTTCGCGGTTGTATATGGGAGCCTGTCCCCGCCGTGCACCTGGCCAGCCACACCACCTACGCATGCCGTTCCGCGGTAGGTTATTTGCGTTTGTGACAGGGTGCGGAATGCATAATTCGTAGCTCCTGGTAACCGTATGGCAACGGGGAGAATCAAAGGTACGATATAAGAGCGGACTACATCTGCAAGAAACCCCTCAGATGTTGCGATGGAGAAGGCCTGGTCCGTCCTCTGTATCAATGTCCGCGCAAATGGAATCCTCTCTGCCTCGTAGCTGTTCAGTAGCGATGGATCTGCGTGGCCTTGTAATACTGCGGCCAATTTCCAGGCCAAATTAACTGCATCGCCGATTCCAGTGTTCATTCCCTGTCCGCCTGCCGGGCTATGGATATGTCCTGCATCACCCACGAGAAACGCTTGGCCACTCCGGAAATGGTTGGCCACCCTGTGGTGGACGCGATATGTTGAGAACCAATTGACTTTATCCACTTTGATTTTCAAGCTGTCAATGGCGGTGCCCAATACGTCTTCGAACGTCAGAGTTTCAGGAGTAACATCAGGTTTGTCGCGGACCATACCCACTACTCGCACACACGAGCTGTCATCGTAGGCAAAGATGAGGAGGAAATCGGAAGAATGGAGGCTGACATGGACTTCTCCGTTGATGGCAGGTCCACTAGCTTCGATATCCGCGACATAGAATAGGCCCTGATAAGTCCCGCCTGGGAACTGTATGTCGTCGAGCCCATGACGCACCGTGGACGACGCTCCGTCACAGCCGATGATATACTGTGCTTCGCAGTTCTCCTCCCGCTCCGCAGTGTCATTGTGAAGAAGAGTGTACGAGATATGATCACCATGGTCCGTAAAATTTACCAGCTCCGTATTCCGCTCGACCTTGACGCCAGCTTCCACCAACTTTTCCTCCAGCAGCTTTTCATGTCGGTCCTGTGGATAGACGTGGACGAATGGGTGGGGTGTGATCCCCTTTCCGATCTCGCCGATCGGTAATCGTACTCTATGTTTCCCTTGTACCCAAAGGTTTGCAGCTACCATCTGCTTGCCGTCGTCAATCACTTCATCGGCCAGGCCTAGTTTCTGGTATAGTTCAAGCGTGCGGGCATGCATGACTATGGCGCGTGAATCGGAAGCCCTAAACTCTCCCTTGTCGATTATCCGTAGTCCCACGTTCTGCCTCCGCAACCATGACGCCAGGATTAGGCCTGACGGTCCACCACCCACGATCAACACTGGGATGCGAGTCATTATTTTGGGGAGAAAGAGGTTTCGGGGATTACTATTTAGTTATATATTGGATTTTAGGTAAAGGAAATTAGCTGTAGCTTAACAAGCTGACATATCAGCCTTTAAATCATGTCTGTGAGGGTGTGAGGGTTGAGGAGGAGGACAGGATGTTGTGCCTTTCCCGTGTAGCCATCGGCCAACGCATGCACCGACACGCCGACTTTGCCTTCCGTCGCAGCTCCATGCGGAACAGGACACAGCATGAAGAGGGATAAGTGGCGACGAAGTATATTAAAGTCATGCAGTTATGGATTGACGATAAGAGAGCTTTGTTATGGAAGAAAAACAAGATCAGTCTGTTTGGAAGCGCTGAGCATCTCTTCAATTGTTTTACGTCAGCTAAATTTCAGGTTTAGTTAACTAACTCAGTTCAGTCTGATTAACTAACTAGCACCAGAGGCAATTAGTTCACCGCAGCCGGTTTTCGAAATTTTTAACTAACCAAGCTTAATTTGAGCCCTCTCACTGCAACATAATTATTTAGACATTATTCTTTTTGGGGTTTGGCTACTGTGTTGTTTGGAAAAGAAAAGAATGCGAGCCTCTTGTCAGCCAAGCTACCCAATGATAGGGATTTGATGCCGAATGAGAGACCGATAGTGGCGAATGGCCGATATCAACTCGCCATATTTCGGAGCCAAATGTTAATTAACTTGAAGCTGCGTGGAAGACAGACACCACTAGGCGCACGACGGGCCCGAAACTAAGTAACTAATAATCTTGTAGTTTCTTTCTATCCAACTCTTCGCTTCCTGTGTTTCGACAAAATCTCCGCGATGGGTTTTGTCAGTGAGACGCCGTGAATTTTCTCACTGCGTGTGGGAGCTACGGAGTACTATTCCGTGGGTATGAACCTCCATTCCCAAGCCTTGCATCCGCGTTAGGCAGTCGACGGATGCGAAGGCATTATTCTCCGGGCAATTCTGGGCCGTTTGATAGGGGTCTTCCAGGCTCATAATACATAATGGCAAAACGAAACACAGTCCCAAAACTCCATACTATCTTATCAACTTTCTTGTTTTAACCTGCTTGGCAAATTCAGAGAACCATGGGAGGGAAATGATTCGAACCATTATTCCTCAACAATTGGTCTTGGGAACGACTCAAGGCTCGCAGAACTGCGGAGTTAATGAAGTGACTTGCGACGAACACTTTGCCAATTCAAGCATTCATAACCTTGCATTGCATAGCTACCCAGCTGTGCATATCCATAATAGCATGTACGAGGTACAGACCATTCACATATTTAATTTCTCCGCATTGAAATCATTAGTTACTTGATACTTCAATCTTCGCCAATAAGAGATAGTCAAAATGTGGTCAGTTCCCAATTCTTTCACAAAAGTCCAGTAATACGCATGAACCCCAGGCTACCCCAAGCAACAGACGCTCCCATGGATGCGCCATCATTAACGCTGACGATCACCGTTCAACACATTCATGTAACTGGGAGGTGAACACCTCCCCACTAGGCCGGCATGCAAGCCCGGTCCAGTCATGATCGGCGGTAAACAATTGAGAGCGGGTCTTAGTGTTAGCCCAAATTGCTCCCGGTAAATGATGTTGACCGTTAGGCCGTGTCAGAGCCTGGAATACGTACGGCTTTGATTTGTAGAATGTATGCTCCGAAGCCCGAGCCAAGAGACTGGAGCTTTGTTCGACTCCTTACTGAATTAATTTTTGATGTGCGTGCGTGAAATAACGGGTGTAAGCAAGCAGTTCGTTGTTTCTCCATCATTTCTGCTTTGGAGCAGGCCGAGTTCTGGGAGAGAGTACAGAGTAGATGACTGGATGAACGAACCTCGAGGTCCGAAAATGGGTCCCGTTACGAGGGTGAAGGTGAACCAGAGAGTTGGAGGCAATCTCTGCCCACTAGTATTTTCCACGGTCCATCTTCTAGCTCTGGAAGGATTTGCCTGCGTTCATTATTACTGGGTGCTATAACTAAGTTTTTCCAGAGCAGAAACGCTGACTAGGGAAACGTGTACTGGACATCTGACAGCAATCGCGTAGGATGTAGCGTAGAATATCCCGGGTGGTGGGTTTAAATGGACGGGCATTAGCTCCGCTCCTGTAAAAGCAGCTGCCAGAACTTCATCTTAATGTTGCATGAAGCTTCAAGAACGAATGAAAGAATCCACACAGCTCGTAGGGACGGCTTCAAAGACAGCGCAGAAACGATCATAAATACTCCGTACATACTGCTACCCTGTCTAGCTCATATGGGCGTTTTCTTCAATACTATGCAAGCGTAGCGAGCCCATTATTGTCTCCGCCTTGACAGACGGGTATGGATATGCCAATCAATGACGTAATTGGAGCTTCAAGTTTCCAGTTTTCTGCGTCTGTCACTCAACAGTTAAGGTAGTTTCGTTGTTGATAGCGAATCAGCGTTCGTGACAGGGCTCGTCGAAGGGGGTGCTCTTTTACCCCTGGGCTGGGTTGAGTGGTTGGCATTTTGTATGAAAAGAGAATGCCCGCCCCCAACTTCCAGTTCCCTCTTAACCATGCAAGCTTTGATGGGAAAACTTCACAGAAAACGGCTGTCAAAATAACCTCTAAATAATAAATAGTCAATCACGCTCTTTTCTCGTCAAATTTTCTTGCTCTTATTCAACCGTGCTTGTCATCTTCCTGTGTGTGCTTCTATATTTGTTTCTCTCAAGTAGCCAGCAAAAATCTATAAACAACTGCGAGGGCCCTTGCAAGAACGATAGTTAAATAACATGATCAATCAGAAACAATGTTAGAATTCCTTTACATGCAAAATTTTCTCAGCACTTCCTTTGAAGTAGCACCAAGGTACAAGAATATCTCGCTCATTTCGTCTTTTGAACTCAGGCTTACTTTGGCTTCTGGTGTCATAGATATACGAATCTTCGCCCTGTCAAAATCAGAGGCTCCAACATCATCTGGTAAGGCAATTATATATCTAAGTCGCCGCTCATATCTTGCTATTCCATGACTGAACACTATGTCATTACAGCTCAGCCAGTGATACATTGCTCAACACTCAAGTTGCAATTAAGAAAATACACCAACCGTTCACCCGCTCCGAGCTTTGCGAGAGAGCCTATCTAGAACTGAAGCTGTTGAAGCTGCTTAAACATGAAAATGTCCGCCCAGCCTGCCCCCCCTTTTCTACAAGCCAGCGTTTACACTTTTTCCATCAACTCCCCTACTGACTTGAGCGTCGTCGTCCTCCTTATTAGATCGCCGGCTTGCAAGATGCGTTCATGTCATTCGGAGAAAATTTGTAGGTATCCCCTATCCGGTTCATTGCCAGCCACAGTTTTCATTTCTAGCTTACATGAAAATTTACAGATACCTCATAACACAGCACCAAGGTGTGACCCTCAATCAATGTCTTGCATCCAACAGGCTCGAATCGCGTTATACCAAAGTATTCTTCTATCAACTTTTGGTATGTGCTCGACTCACAGCTTCCTTGTTATATAAGTCGCCAATATATGATTGTAATGTTAATCTATCAATCATAGCGGGGTTTGAAATACCTTCATTCCGCAAACATAGTGCACTGCGACTTGAAACCCTCCAGTATCCTCATTACCCGTGGCTGCGACTTGCAAATAACTGGCCTGGACCACTCACGAATTCATGGTGAGAGAGTTATGATAGATTATGTTTACGGCAACAGGGACCAATGTTATCAGGCTCCAGAACTCATGTTGGGTGCACAGACTTTTCAACCTGCCCTCGACATGTGGGCAGCGGGGTGTGTCCTTGCGGAAATGATTAATGGTGCTCCCTTGTTTTCTGAAGAACGATGCACGAACCAATTATACGCCATTATCAAACTGCTTGGATATTTACCGGGTGATCTGATGGATGGGCTCAGTAGTGGGAATGTAAGTACATTTTGTCAAATACTGAAAGCCAGTTCGGACATAAAACGTTAACTGAAGTGTCATCTACCTTAAACGCGAACAAGATTGTTGGGTATCTAAAATCTTTACCTGCGAGGGATTGGAGAATTTTAAGAAACCATATATCCACAACCGATGTTGAAGGTAAGGGGAAAGAGCCGCTTCACTTCTTCCAGTCTCCCTCCATATTTTTTGGCAATTTTATCAACCCCATTTCATCCAACGAATTAAAACCGAAGCGTCGATATATTACTAACTCATCCCATTATTGCCACAGCCCTTGACCTTCTAGAACAACTACTTGACTTCAATCCAGAGATGAGATTTCCATCTAACCAAGCGCTTGAGCACGCATACGTCTCGCTTTACCATGACCCCTTAGACGAACCTACCTCCGAGAGGACATGGTCGGTCGCCGACTTAGAATACGTCGAGTGGCCGATAAACGATTGGAAAACATTGATGTATGTGATGCATCCCCACCATCATCCAGCCCCTTTTCATATCCTCGCTCTCCGCTCCTCCCCTGCCCTCCGGACAATTCGAAACAATTCCCCGATGCCTTACATGGGATATCTGTCTGTGAAGATGGCAGATTGCTAACAGTTTGGTGCGTGAATTGTTTTCTCTTCACAGTCTATCTGAAATTGTGGACCATCATGAGTTCAAGAACGGGTACCAGCGGCTGGCAAAGTGCTGAATAAGGACGACGGTGGTGATGACTTAATGATGTAACAATGATGACTGACGACCTTTTTCATTATTCTTTCTTCGAGGCGGTTCTCTTTCGGGGTAACATACGATTCAGCGAAATTTATGAGTGTACCGATGGTTTTACGCTCCCACGTTTCTAATGATAGGGTAGGGATTGTGCCAGCAAGTGCGTCAGCACGGCTTATCTATAAGTCCTTGTTGTTTTGGATAGTAGTTAACGCAGATGATAGTGTAGAATCGGACAAACAATAATAATTAATAATAATTGAAAGATTTCAGGTTCATTTTCTCGTTCGAGTCGCCAGGGAGAGCTTTCCGTCGCTGTCCGCTCACCGAGGGATCTGATTAGGGCAAGCAAGATCACGTGCCATATACTATATAATCCCTCCCCCGCAATGGCCCTCGACGTAATACCTTCCAACAACCAACAACATCAATCCCAGTTCACTTCCGATATATTTCTCTTTCAATTCCACCTCCGTCTCCAGCCTTTGAACCGCTTTTCACCTGGGTACGAATCAACATGGATGGCGTCATTGTCCTCTCTTGCAATGGAGTTGTCACCAGATGGTCAAGGTATTGTTGCAATATATGCGTACACATGGCAGGTGTTCGGTCAGTTCACGGTCGCTCAGCATCCTGATATATATCTGTTTATGAGAGCCTGGGCTTTGCGGATGCTATATCCCTCCAGACTTCATTTAATTGGAACGCATCTCAAGCTGGTGGCCATGAACTGATCGATCTGAGATTATACTGTCTGAACTTGATCTGGATAATTCCAGCGAAAGGACATGTGACGCTTGATATCCAAGCCCCCTATTTTGTGTTGTTGATATGCTGACTCTGGCAGTGATTCTCCATTTCTGAACTTACATCGCTGTGTTTGCCACCATGTCTACTGATAAGATTACGTTTTTGACCAATTGGTAGGTCTTCGAGCTCGGTAACATACGTGTGCTATAATATATCCAAGTCAAATTCGCTGAGAAGTAGTTTCAATTGAATGTTTTAAGGCATGCAACTCCGTATCATATCCCTCTTTATCTTGCCCAGTCCAAGGGATATTTCAAGGATGAAGGCATCAAGGTGGCTCTACTTGAACCTAATGACCCGTCAGACGTGACCGAGATCATTGGGAGCGGAAAAGTTGACATGGGCTTCAAAGCCATGATCCACACTCTTGCTGTTAGTGGTGACTCATTACCGGTACTATATAAGTACATATATGATAAAACAGGGATGCTTATGAATTTATATAGGCGAAAGCCCGGAACTTCCCGGTCGTTTCTGTCGGATCCCTCTTGGACGAGCCATTTACCGGCATTGTCTATTTGAAGGATAGTGGTATTACTACTGACTTCCGTACCCTCAAAGGGAAGCGGATTGGTTACGTTGGTGAATTTGGAAAGGTTTGACCTCCCGTTTTAACATGATATTTGGAATAACTGCTCACTGAACCCTCAGATTCAAATCGACGAACTTACCAAATACTACAACATGTCCGCTTCTGACTACACTGCCGTCCGCTGTGGCATGAACATCACCAAGGCCATCATTCGCGGCGAGATCGACGCAGGTATCGGCCTGGAGAATGTGCAAATGGTCGAGTTGGAGGAATGGCTTGCTAGCCAGAATCGCCCTCGTTCCGATGTCCAGATGCTCCGCATCGACCAGCTCGCTGAGCTTGGTTGCTGCTGCTTCTGCTCCATCCTGTACATTGGTAACGAGACTTTTATTTCTCAGAACCCAGAGAAAGTCTCCAAGTTCCTCAAGGCCGTCAAGAAGGCCACTGACTATGTTCTCGCCAAACCCACGGAAGCCTACGAAGAATACGTGGATGTTAAACCCATTATGGGCACGCCGGTCAACCGCAAAATTTTTGAACGTTCCTACGCCTACTTCAGTAGGGATTTGAAGAACGTCCAGCGAGACTGGATTAAAGTGACGAATTACGGCAAACGTCTCGATATTCTGGATGCTAGCTTTGAACCCAACTACACGAACCGCTTCTTGAGCTGGGATCTCGAGCCTGAATCTACTGATCCGACGGGCGATCAGTGTCGGATGGCGGATTTGCAACGTAAAGTTGCTGCTGAAGGTGGGTTCTTGAGACTTGAGGCTCCTGTTGTCAAAGCTTGAAATTCCACCCCCATTCTCTCAAATTGAATCATTAGATCCATCAGCTGGATTTGTTTTATATGATTATCTGCACAGAAAGTTACATTCGTTTATACAAATGTCCCCGGGCGAGAAGTTGAAGCTGGATGCTCTTAGTAGTCGTTGACTTGCAGAAACCGAATTCTCATCAGCTGAAATGACACTCTTTTACACAACAGTTATGGAAAATCTAATATCACCTAGTTTTCAAGACATATCATTCACAAGAGATTATTATTTTTTCATTCATCCACACGTAATATCATGCACAAATCATTCAATATACAACATCGTTCCAACCCCTTGCCTATGATTCCCTGAATCACTCATCTCCGCCTCCACCACTTGCCATTCCCCCATTATGTTCAGCCTCCCTTGCTCTCTCACTACCATGTTCGAACTTGCCGCCCGTAGCCAGTGGATTTTTGGCCGCCCATGGAAGAGATCTCATGCTATTGGTAAAAGGTCATATATGTTAGCCGTTCCGGATACTTGGGGTGGTGTGAGAGATACAATATACATATACTGAGGGGAGACGAACCTGTTTAGCCGGATCCATGCTGGCGAAGCTACCGCGACGGTTGGACTGTCCGCCCTTTCTGGCGATTCCTCAACATCCTCGTGAGCCCGGTTGGCGAAGTTGCTGGCGTTGGAACTGGAGGACATTGTGGCTTGGTTGCCTGGTAAGAAATACTTTTTGGGTTCGTAGGCGTCGGATTTTTAATGAAAAGTAGGATATTTTGCTTTGTGGGAGCAGGTATGACTTTGCTGTCGGTCTTTCTCAGTGGCAATTGGTGATATGAATGTACACTGGGCTTGTGGTACTATGGCGGTGGTTTATATAGACGTGAGATACTGGCGTATCCCGCTCATTTCAAGAGCCAGCTCGTCAGTCTGACGTAGTAATGGGGAATGTTCAATTGCCGTTGAATTTCATTTAGATTTGAATATTCGCCGGGTTGGAGTCGGTTGAGGCTGCAATCCGGATTTGTGGCCTCCTGCATCATATTTTGATATTCAGAACAAGGCATTACGTTTAGCTTTCGCGGAGCTTCAATAGCTTTTGATATTCAGACTGATGTAGCTATCTGGGATTTGATAGCAATGTCATATTTACCACATTTCAATTGTCAGAAGTGGATAAGCCGTCTAAATAATAATATTTGTTTTCTGGTTAAAAGAAGCAGCGTGTTGACGGATCTATCTGAACATCATGCAAGTTTTACCCACTAGGCACAGCAAGGGGCAACCACCGGGTTCAGACTCCATATTCTAGCGTCCGGGGTTGGGTTTAAAACACATCCTTGCGGGTATCCACTGTATAAGAAGGCTACGCTGTTACAGAACCAACTACTGAACTCCGTATCTACTGAAGTTCACTGCAATTGAAAATACACGTGTGGGCTCCTTCATTTGTAGTCCTTGATAATGACGATCTAAGGAATTCCACATGCGAGTTGAACATTTATTCTGACTATGTTTGATCTCGGGGTTGGAAGCAATTGAGTGCAAGTAAGTGAACATGAAATAAAGGTCGTTGCGTTGAATGAAATATAGGGCGACATTTTGTTTAAGTCCAAAGCGATGAAAACGAGGACACGCTAAAAAAGAACGAAAAGTGGTGTAGTATATTATTTCCCAGCAGCTAGCTACTACCCGTCCAAAATCTCCAGTTCACCCATCCTTCTTCTTCGGGAGATCCTTGCAGATTCCGCTGTCCTCGTTGACAAGTTGCTAGTACGTTCATAAGTGTCAGCTTTCAAACTTTCGATCAAACTTGAAACAAGGATATCGATATACAAACCTCGCAGTACCCGCTCTGGCAATAACCAAGACTTCCATTCTGCTTGCACTTCTTCCCATTGGGGATCTTGAATCAAGTTAGCTTATATGTTTGTTGTAATAAGAAGCATGGGCATAATCGTCGTCCTATATTCATACCGTGGCCAGAGCGGTGCCAATGAGGGCAAGAGTAGCGAGGAGGGTCAACTTCATGGTTGGTAGTGGTCGGTTGAACTCGAGACGGATTGTATAACTAACTAAGCAGCGACGTACTGAATTGCCAGATGTTCTTTTTGCCAGCTAGCAAAAGGAAGGGGGGTTTGCAGGACGTATTTATATGTTCAGTGTCCGCGATCAGCATATCCTCTTTTACTAACCATTATTGCGCACCGGAAATGCAGACATAGTAGCGCAGATCGCCCCCATCTTGCGCGAGCGAGGTAACAGGCAACGTTGATCATGATCAGTTGTAATATCAGATTAACTAGGCTGCGTCAACGACAAACCTTTCCGCCAGAAGGTTCTTGCGTCTTTGCTGCGCCCCTGAAAACACGACGGGTTTAGATTTGTATAGCTACCCTCTTTAACGGTCTTTGTTGGCCATCTTGTTACCTCCATCACATGCACAGCTGCTGTGTAGCGTCACAAAGAAATCCGATATGCCATGTTCGCTGTTCCAAGCTGCGGGTTAACAAGCTATCCGGAAGTTAACTCCCTTAAAACACTTAATTTCACAATAAAAAAAACTAATATTTGTAGGCCCATAATTGTTGCAGCGGTGAAGGCCTGATACGGGGCAGATCGGTGATAGATTCAAAAACGATATGCACTGCTAAAAGGAATGTTTTTCTGACAGAGTGTCAACCCCTGAAACTCCGCCTATGCAGTGATGATCATGCCACAAAATGACTGCGTTAGTTGAACAGTTACTCGTTGTAGACCATGGGTACGATGAATTTAAAAATTAAGCCCTTGGCTACCTGCATTTGCGGGTGTGCCCGCCAGAAAAAAAAAAGACCTATTGCAGATCCCCAAATCCGGGAGAAATTGGCGTTCAGGGCATTGGGGCTATCACTCGTGGTCCTAGTGATCGTCAAGGATGTTTACAGAATATGATATTCTTTTATCAACACCAGGTTTAAAATTGGTGTGTTTCGATGTTTTGACGCGTGTCTGTCATGGCTTGTATCCCCCAGTTGTGTGGAAGTTGGTCTCTCGCAGCACGACACCGTCCTTTTCGTTGTGCTTTGTACTGCATACTTGCATCGCTATTCAGTAACTGACAGGAAAAAATTGCGGCTCCACGACTGGAATCGAGGCTCCAACCTTTCTGTTGCTTCTCTCACCTTTTAGGCCATTGGGAGTGCGTGTGGGGTAAACCTACCTGACATGTCGCGAGGTCTCCATGTGTGAGTGGTGTTTGACCATCCATTGATTATCCAGCTACACCCTCATGAAAATAGTACTTTTGTCTCCGTCAGAAGTGGAATTGTAGCTGCAGCTCAGAGATCACGGCCCTCAGCATTTATTCCATCCTTGTATATCTCTGGTGGCCTTAGTTCGCAAAGATCTTTAATTCCAATCCACACCCCGTTTAGCGATAACGCAGCGAATCTGCAAATATAGATTCTGCCCTCGTCCCCTTGCTTTTTGTCGTTCCATAATTATCATCGTTCTTTTCCTCGGCAGCACCATCATACACTGCAGATATATCCTCGAGAATTCCTGTGGCCCATCTCTGACAGCTGCATGAAGCAATTATGCGCATCTCTGGGTGCTTTGGCACACTTTCCTTCCTGCCGTAGATGACCCCTCGTCTTCCAGCATCCCCCGTAACCGGAACACAGGCCTGTCCGTCTCTCCCCCAGGAATTTCCCGCATATCTTCATAGTTGTTGCATCACAGACATTTTCCTTAAGGGTCACCTCTGCTCTGGGTGTAGCAGCGGTGAATGGCAGGGTATTTGCAGATAAGTACGCTATCATTGACTTGTATGTCTGCGAGTAGAGCATTACTAGTCATGATCTGTAAATCAGCACCAGCCTCAGTATCATATCATGTACCCAAAGCTCCTCAGCTTGTCAGCCCATTAATAATGAACTCATTCATGGTGGGGATTATTATTTGATGATAATACCGAAGTCGGTCGCATGCAATTCCAAACGCTAAAGCCCCGTTTTGAGCCCACTTGCTTCAAATGCTGCATGCAAGAGGAGAGAGGTCGGGGTGTTGATTGAGAACACAAAGAAAGTGCTTGAAGCAGTCAACATCGGGAAGTGGTAATGAGTTAAATAGACAATTGAGGTTTTCCAAATGCACATGACAAAACAGTTTGACATCCACGATGTTGGCGCCATGGCCTACGAGCTGCCAAGGGATCGAGGCTTGCAACTAAATAGTATAGCCAGGGAGCTGTTGGCTATCTTAATTAATTCGCGAATTGGGTGTGATTCGGCTGTTTCCTTCGCATTTGCAATTCATAGATAGTGATAGTGATAGTAGTGCAAGCAACATCGCATGAACGAAGGCGAGTCATTCCACCAGCAATATTTACATACATTCCTTTCCACGGTTGGATGCATTGGGATATGGGTAACCTCCGGGGGTGTTTTTCTTTGGCGATATCTTGTCATACCCAAAGTCCAGTCAGTCGCCTTGCCCCCCCCCCCATTTGAGCACCCAGAGAGAACCCTGGAACTAATTGAGGTCCCCGAGTATGTATGTACTGTACATGTAAAAGTACAAGCCAAACACGATTAAATCGCACCTCGATTTCTATAATATACCTGTGACAATAGCAAAGCTACTACTACCTGATTTTTCTTGAGCTTACTGAGCGTAATCGATATTGTGTTCGCAGGGAGGTGTTGTTTGGGCACCTCTCGTGTATTTCTCAGCAACCATGTTCCCATCCGCAGGAAATAATACTCATGGAATCATTTTGAAATACATTTTCAAAATCAGGATATTACAATCCCTCATTCCCTGTTATTTTATTTGATAGCAATATCAACCGCTGACTCTACAGAGTTAACTGCTTTTTACATATTCTTATCTGTGGGAAATAACCGGGTTGATTCGTATCTCAGGAGCAGCATCATATTGAAGACGTCGCGGACTTGCCCCTATTCATTTTCCTGAATATCGGCCTGCCAATCTCAAGTTTCACCTCGTGAGGATACCTGGTAACTGATATCAAGGTGACGAAATTTCCGAAAGATGTTTCGAGATTGAAAATTGCTAGTAAATATGATGCGCGTTAAATTCGCCTTCACCATATGCAGCTGAAGAAGATAAAGCCAACACCACGTCTGTTCAATCCACATCGGTTTTGGTCAATTATATCAAAAAGTTAATCAACGAAGCTATCATATTCTTATATTGCATTATCTTCTCAAACCTTTCCGCACTTTCCCCCAAAACTATCATATTTATCCTACGTCATGTCCAACCAAACTGAGGAAATGCTGAAGGCCTCTAATGAGGCCCAAACGTCTCTAGCGTTCCGCAGGAAACAGTACCCATGCTTCCAGAGGCGACGAGCTCTTGCCCGGCCGGAGTGATCAGGCCGCTGTAGAAGACCCCATGGGTTCGGGTGCAGATGCTAATACCGATGAACAACTTGGTATGTCGCCTTACCATCTGGCCCCCCCGGCTGCACACCTACAAGAGAGGGAAGTTCCATGATGGTCCCGGCCCAGGCGGGAGTAAAACAGTTCGGAATGATGCTAACTGCGCCGTTATTTGACAGCCCGTGATGAGCAGGAAGATATTGATAAAAGAATATCATGAGGGGAGAGAGGACGCGACAGGTGATGCGGCAGACTGGAACTATGGGTGAAGAGGACCTGCCAGCGAGTTAATGTTAGAAGGCGGGGACTGATGGTCGATCACGCATGGACTTGGGGGGCTTCGATTATGTAATAAATATATGCTATTGTGATTTCATGAAGTGTCTCCTGTAAAGGGCTTGAGAAATTAGGGACCGGTTTTGGGGATTAGGGGCAGGGTATACTTGCAATATATGCAACGGATTGATGTGCCTATAAAATTGCAATGATATATTCCTTGTTCTGCCTTGGTTAAGAGCGATGTTCTACTGAATGCGTGTGTAGTTGCTATGATAGGAGTTTGTGTTTGTTATGAGTAAGTTACTACGCCGACCCGTTAGTTAACTATTACTACTAGATACCGGGATGACGAAACCCTTCATTGTCAACTGAAGCGCAACGCAATGCTGGGGCTCTGACTGGACCCCTAAAGAGGCCCTTTTTAGTAGAATATATTGGAGAATTAAAAGCCAGTGCAGGGTAGTTTTAGTAGGGTTGCTGACGGGAGATGGCGAAAATGCGGACACATACCCGGGAGGATGCCTTGAATCAGGGGGTTGCCCACCTGCGTCATGATCCGAGCTCAATATAAATACTACATCCCCCCACCATCAACATATCTAGATGTCCATGACCCATAAGCACAAATTCCACACACATAGTTGATTTAGATTAATCAACATGGCGACAATCGCTTTCCCCTCCCTTGCCCGCGCTCACACCATCCCCGCCTCTCAGCATAGATACACCTACATCTACTGCCCACCCAGCACCACCACCACCACCCTCCCCACTCTCCTCTTCCTCCACGGATTCCCTTCTTCCAGCTACGACTGGCGCCACCAAATCACCTTTTTCACAGGGAAAGGCTATGGCGTTCTTGCCCCTGACTTGCTCGGTTACGGCCAGAGCACGACAAGCGACAACAATGACGGCAGCAATCTGACACAGCCAAAGGAGCTGTCAGACTACAAAGCCAAATTGATGTCCACAGATATCATCGCGCTGCTGGATCATGAGAATATATCGGCGCCCGTACACGCCGTGGGGCATGATATAGGCTGCTACCTGCTCTCAAAACTAGTGAACTATTACCCCGCAAGGTTTGCGAGCTTGTCATTTCTGGCGGTCCCATACCACAAGCCTGAGGAACGATTTGATCTTGATTTAATCAATAAGATGATGAAACAGGTTGTAGGGTATGAGAAGTATGGGTATTTGAGTTTTTTTGTGTCCGAGGAGGCGGCGGGCCTTATCGAGGATCACGTAAGTAATGGCGGCCATCCATTAGCTACCAAGATGTTATATATTTTCATAGATGCTGAAAACAGATTGGTTAATGGAACCGCCTAGATGGAATCGTTCTTCACACTATTCTATGCCGCAGACGCAGATTTATGGATCGAGCATCTGAGCCCCACAGGGGCTCTGGAGACATGGCTGCGAAACGATCGCAAGGGGCCATTAGCCCCTTTCATCACTGAAGCAGTGCGTACCCAGAAACAATTAATTCTATGCCCCCATATACCGATCACCAAGCTCAATTCTTATATATTTCCCCTTTTCCCCTAAATAGGAGAAAGACACCCACTTCAAAATCATGCGCGGCCACTACAAATCCGTGCTGATGTGGTATCGCATCCTGATCGGTAATCTCAATCTCGACGACGAGACACAGGCAAAGTTAGACCCGAGAGTCAACCAGCCCGTGTTGATGGTCAACCCGAAACCGAGCCGAGTGAACCCACCAGGCGCAGAGGAGATCATGAAACCATTTGTGGAGAATTTGACTGTCAAGGAGGTTGGTGCTGACGGGCATTGGATGCAGTTGGAGGCGAGGGATGAGATTAATGAGGTTTTGCTGGGATTTTTTGATCGGCTGTAGATTGGTGTGGTGTTTGTGAAAGGGATAGATAGTAATGGTGGACAAATCTCTGCTCTGGTTTAATATACATATATATCGGTGGAATTAGATACTAATCATACGGCAAAGAAGAAATATACCCCCTTATTCTCCTATTTCTAAAGTCGGAATATTCCCCAGGGGACGAGACATGGGCTGTCAAGGCCATGCCGCATTTCGAATGGTGGCAGCACTGATTAAGATGATAATGGGTAATTTGACCATCGAAGGTATAAGGCGATATTCAAGCGGATGATAGAGGGGAGGCTGAGTTAGCTAGCAAAATGTCATTGATCGTTCCTTGGTAGAAATGTATTTAGGATCCCCTATTTTTTAACCTTCGTGAGGGTAACGTTAACTACTGGTTACGCCTTGAGCTTTCGGTCCGTCAAATGCTTAACCAAGGTATGTTGCCGAAGCCCTCATTGGCCGGACTTTTCCCCGATGAGCCCAGGGCTTAACTCCTATTTTCCCCCTCCATGTCAACTGTAGGTGGGGGTGTAGATAGCGGAGTTCTTTCAAGGGAATATGGGATGATATCACATTCGATTTTCATTTAACCCCTCATTTCTCTGCTGATGTTTCGCTACGTGTATATAATTTGAATTTAAGCATCTTTTAATTTATTCATTCATTCTCGATTAAATATATAAAAAAAATCCATACAACGAAAGCAAAAAATAGTATTAAATATACATCCATACCTCTATCCATAAACCCCAAAAATGTCCCTAAAATCCAACCGCGCCCTCCCCCTCCTCAACGCCGCCGTCGCCGGCAACTACGCCGTCCCAGGCATCTGCTGCTACAACCTCGAAGGAATCCTCGCCACCGTCCGCGCCGCAGAAGCCAAACGGTCCCCAGCCATGATCCTCCTTTTCCCCTGGGCCATCCACTACGCCGACGGCCTCCTCGTGCACGCCGCCGCCAGCGCCGCCCGCGCTGCCTCCGTGCCCATAACGCTACACCTAGACCACGCACAAACGCCTGAGATCATCAAGAAAGCGGCGGATATGGAACCGCTGACGTTCGATAGTATCATGGTTGACATGAGCCATTACGAGAAAGGGGAGAATCTGGCGCGAACGGCAGAGCTGGTGGCATATTGCAATGCGCGGGGGATTGCGACGGAGGCGGAGCCGGGAAGGATTGAGGGTGGGGAGGATGGGGTGGCGGATACGGCGGAGATGGAGCTGGAAGGCCTATTGACAACGCCCGAGGAGAGTGGGGAGTTTGTGGCAACGGGTATTGATTGGCTGGCGCCTGCTTTCGGGAATGTGCATGGGTCGTATGGGCCGCGGGGGATCCGGCTGGAGTATGATCGTTTACGGAGGATTAATGAGGCGGTTGGGGATCAGGTGCGACTTGTGTTGCATGGGGCGGATCCGTTTACGAAGGAGATTTTTGACAGGTGTATTGAGTGTGGGGTGTCGAAGGTTAATGTTAATAAGGTTGTTAATAACGAGTATGTACGGGTGCAGAGGGAGAAGGCAGGGAAGGTTCCTATTACTGTCTTGCACGAGGAGGTGACGGCAGCGATGCAGAGGGCGGTGGAGGGGGTAATGGATATGTTGGGGTCGACGGGGAAGGCGTAGATTGTTGTTAGTTGTTTATTTATATGGTTTAATGACTTGGGGTTATTATTACAGATTTAACCGAGGATAAGGATGATGTTTCTTTTTTAAATTGATAAATCTCCATATATGTACAGAGGCAAAGAATGCAACAAAGAAGCGAAAGAATATAACTAATAGATTGAGCAATGTGTCGACACAAGAAGCTAAAAACTCAAGACTCAAAATGAAAGGAAATAGTTAAAGAACAGGCGAAATCTCCGTATTCCATTACATGCATTTTCAATGCGTGAGATGGAGAATCCAGGGCACTTTTGCTTTTGATTAGGATCTAGACCCGAGGTGCAGGGTCGTAATAATGTCACGGCGCAGCGAGATGCACAAGAAAATGAAATGATTGCAGCACAAAGGTAGCTGATGGCACCATCAACACAGGCACAAACCAATTGGAGGATACAAACACATAAGAAAGGATTTGAAAAATCGAACACTGCATGACCTATATTCATGCAAAGGCCATCATCTTCTTAATCTCCGCAATGGCTAGGCCGGGGTTCAATCCCTTGGGGCAGGTCCTCGAGCAGTTGAGGATGGTATGGCATCTGTACACGCTCATGCTGTTGTCGAGATCAGCCTTGCGCTCCTCGGTCTTCTCGTCGCGTGAGTCGGCCAACCACCGGTAGGATTGCAGCAGCAAAGCGGGGCCGAGGTATTCTTCCGAGTTCCACCAGTAGGAAGGGCAGGAGGTTGAGCAGCAGGCGCACAGGATGCACTCGTAGAGCCCATCGAGCTTCTTGCGCTCTTCGGGTGATTGGCGGTGTTCACGGCCCTAAAAGTGATGTGAGTGGTTGTGTTCTACAGGGCTATTATTGTAATAGAGATAGTGCGGGGACATACATCTGGCGACGGGGTGTCGCGCTGCAGGTATGGCTTGATGGATTTGTATTGTTTGTAGAAGTAGGTCATATCTGGGACCAAATCTTTGACCACGTAGGTGTGCGGAAGGGGGTAGATTCTGGATTCTTTAGCGGTGTCGGTGGGAATACGGCCTGTCAAGTCAGTATCAACAAAGTACCAATGCATGGAGACTTAACATACATAGGCAAGCCAAGGTATTGACGCCGTCAATGTTCATGGCACAGCTACCACAAATGCCCTCTCTGCAACTTCTCCGGAAGGTCAAGGTGGGGTCTTGCTCGTTCTTTATTCTGATCAAGGCATCCAGTACCATGGGGCCGGTCTTGTTCAGGTCAAGAGTGTAGTTCTGCATGTGCGGCTTCTCGGTGGGCGTGTCCGGGTTCCATCTGTAGATCTTGAAGGTCTTGAGTTTTGGGGATTGTGATGTGGCTGGGGTAGACTGATCGGCGATCTTGGAGCCAGTCTCGACGGTGGCATAGGATCTCGAGGCTACAGAGGAGCGGAAGAGAGGACGAGAAACCGCAAGCAGGCGGGAGGTAGGGCGTAGGGAGGCCATATTGAGGATTTTCGACGTATCCAAGTGGAGGAGAGATCGGGGCAATGTTCGTCTTCCCCCTCTTTTTGTTATTCCTTTTCTTCCTCTTCTTCTTCTTCTTCTTCTTCTTCTTCTTCTTCGATTTCTTGCTGCTCTCTGTGTGAGATCAATTGAGGTGTTGTCTGATATTGTCCCTAGATGTTGTCCTTGATGTTCTTGGTGTCCTTGTATGTTCTGTTGTTTCTTTCTTTTCGCCAACCTCGGGAAACGGGCAGGTTCCGGTTATGTCAGCACACTCAGCCAATCACGGGACTGTGATTACCACATACATCGGGAGACTGGACATTTGCAGATATTTATAAAGAGATATGTACTATATTATATATATATATATATTTGTATTTATATTTATATTGCGAGGTACTGAATATATTATACCACCTATACTATACCTCTTAACAACTCCCAGAATTACCCTCCAATACGAGAACTGTCGAGTTGTCTCGTTCGATTCCACCGGACGAAGCTTTTGTCTCCGATGTTTCCATGCCAAAACCAAAGTCACATGACATCCCGTCTCCGTTCCCATTCTTCCAGACTTCCATGCCCTAATTTCCTATCCTGGCCATAGCCCTTGTCCTTCTAGTCCAGCCCATTCGTTCTACTCCTCCCCATCAACCCCATGTTGATATAGACGTTATACTACGATGAATGTAGACTAACCACAGTCGGCGCATTGTCAGATTGAGACACCACCGCCCGTGTCTCTCTCTCCTCTCTCATCGCTACATCGACCATGGCTTGACACTCAGCTACCACTCTCTTTTGATTTATCCTGAGAATTGATTCGTTCTCCAGTCACTCATTAACCAAGGTTACTACTTGCTTGCTTACCATGTAACTACGTAACATTCACTCCTTCTAAAGCCCCTGAGATCTCGGCGCAGAGGGAAGAAATATACCCGAGATAACACTCTATGCGGACGGGAATTGAGCAGTCTGTCCAAGAAAGACACGCCAGACACTCTTTGGTCTGATATCGACCAAAGCCAGCACATCTCTGGCCCAAACAGCCCTGCACGGAACGTACTATCATGAATACAAACGATCTCCCAATTACCATTTCAAACACATTCAACACGCTCATTTAAAGGAAAACGTCCTCCAAAAAGAAAAAGAAAACAAAATCATGCCCCCATCAATCAGCAGCACCATCTCCTCCCTCACCCGCACCATCTCCTCCACCAGCATCCACAGCCTCAAAGACGATCCGATCCCCCCTCTACCAGACCGGCCCGCGCCCGCGCTCCCACAGCCAGGACCTGCCACGATAAAGCATGTCAGAACCGGCTCCGCGCAAGTCTCCATCACTGAAATCCCCAGGCGCAAACCCGTCGCCATCCCCGCTACTACCACCACGACAACCATAATTGCAACACCTTATCTGAACTCACCCTCGGCAGAAGACGGCACCACCGCTGCCACAAACCCACCGCGGCCGCCCTTTTTCGACAAACTCAAGCGCCCCTTCACTCAATTGGCAACCGCAGCATGGCTACCACGATCACCACCGCAAGCACATATCAGTAAACTCAAAATCAAACTGCCCTTCCAGTCTAACAAGAAGAAACAGCGCATCTTCCTCGGTGCAATTTGCGGCGTGATACTCCTCCACGTCATCCTCATCATCGGGCTGGCGGCGGGCCTTTCGGCGCGGAATAAGAAAAACGGCCACCCTTACTCTGATCTCCCGCTCCCCAGCGTTCATGGCGGGCCGTATACAGGTGATTTGACGTACTACGCGCCAGGGCTAGGTGCTTGTGGTATTGACAGCACATCTTCTGAGGCTGTATGTGCGGTGTCACAGTACCTGTATGATGCGGTGCGTACGGGGACGAATCCGAATGCGAATCCGCTGTGTGGGAAGAAGTTGCGGTTGAGAAAAGGGGGGAGGAGTGTGGATGTTACGGTTGTAGATCGGTGTATGTTCTTCTTTTCTCCGAATTTTATTTTTTATTTTTTTATTTTGTGTTTGGATTTTTAGTTCTGGTTAAGAATGGATATGCTGACTGTGTATGTTGCAGGTGTTGGCTGCAAACCGAATGATATCGATGTGTCGCTCAGCGTGTTTACGCAACTCGCGTTGGAAGCGCATGGGCGTGTGGATGTGCAGTGGGCGTGGTTGGATGAAACGCCTCTCCCACATCGGCCAGGGTAGGTCAGTCGTGGGATGCCGGGTTTATCCTTTGGATTGTGGGAAAGGGACCGGAGTTTTATTCTATGAGGCTGATGCTTTTCTTTTCTTTTTCTTCTATATGTCTTTTTGGGCGATTGAGCGGTTACGTTTGGTTGGTATATATTTGTTTCTCTCTAGGTTTTTTTTTTTTTTTTTTTTTTTTTTTTGCGATATATTTATATCTTTTAGGTATCGCCCACCCAAGCCAATCTTTACGCCTCCAAGGCATTTCAACCCTTGATAGGTCGTTTATGAATACCCTCCTTTCGTTCTTTTGCTCATTTTGTATACATATCATATGATATAGTATCAATTGCACTCCAGATAGCTATGTGGTATTGTTTGGTCTATATCCGTCGCCAGAAAAAGAGGTCCAAGGGCAAATTTTGAGTCCAAACCACCATCGTGATATCCTATGACATGACATGATTGTATGTCATACATTTATTCTCACCCTCCCGTAAACCCCAAATCCAAAATCAATAATCGGGAAATTCCGCCTCAACCTCTTCCCTCCACGCCCTGAGTCCGCCCTGGATATCCCCAACCCACCGCTCGCCACCCCTATCTACACCCAGCTCTTTCAGCTTCCGTACGGCCACCTGCGAGTCATTTCCCAATCTACACACGACATGTATCGGTTTGGTGGGGCACGTGTCCAGAAGGGAAGAAGGGTACCAGGACGGGAGAGGGGAGGCTGTTGTTGGGAGAGTACCACTGGCCCTTGATTCAGCAGCCGGCTGTACCACAGAGGTGGAGGACGAAGAGGTGGACGACAAGATCTGCGATATCGGAATATTAACACTCCCGTCCAGCGCGCCCAGACCATACTGCACCGCCTCCCGCACGTCGATTAGTATTGGCCCCTCCCCCTCCTGCTCCTGCTGCAGCTCTCTATACCGCCTCCAATACTCCTTAGCCGATATCCGCTCCTCAACTCCCAACAGCGCCTCCGCACCCACCACCCCGCCGCAAAACTGCACATAATCCATCGACCCGCTACGCAGGGAGTCCAGCGTAATCGTCCGGGCTGCCGGCGAACATGCTGCGCAGTCCCGTCGCCGCGGTCGCAGGCGTATGCTACGGAACGGCGGGCTGGAGAAGGCTGAGAAGAGGTGGAGGGTTGGCGGTATGGATGTGGGTGCCGTTTTATCGGCGCTTTGCGTGGTGGTTTGTGTCAGGACGCGGATCGTCTCGAGGGCTTGGAGGACGCCCATGACTCCGACGACGGGGCCGAGGATGCCGCCGTCGGCACAGCTGGTGACGCTGGCGGCCGGGGGTGGTTTGGGGAAGACGCAGCGGTAGCATGGCCCGCCGGTGCTGGCGCTGGTGTTATTGGACGGCGTGGATGGTTTATCGGACGGCTTTTGTGGGGGGTAGTTGAGCACCATTAGCTGTCCTTCGGTGCGGAGGGCGGAGGCGGAGACGAGGGGTTTTCCTAGGAGGACGGCGGTGTCGGAGATTAGGTAGCGGGTTGCTGGGTTGTCGGTGCAGTCGAGGATGATGTCGTAGGGAGTGAAGATTGAGGGGGCATCGGCGGGGGTTAGGTGGTTATGGTAGGGGATATATTTGGGGTGTGGGTTTAATCTGTAGATTTTAACTCAGTGGAATGTTTGAAAGAGGTATATCTAGTATTTAAAATCAACAAGACGTACTCTTTCAAATACTCAATCGCGCTATCCACCTTAAACTTGCCCACGTTCCTCGTTCTATGTAGCACTTGTCGATGAAGGTTCGATGCCTCGACCGTATCCCCATCCACAATCCCTATCATCCCAATCCCAGCCCCAGCCAGGTACATCGCAGCGGGACATCCCAGCCCTCCCGCACCAATGATGAGAACAGATGATCCGCGAAGTTTCATTTGCCCTGTAGCAGAAGATCGCACATATTAGCCGCTGTTCCTATTTTAACAAGCAGTCGTCCGGCGCTAGAAACATACCCTCCAGCCCGATCTGCTCGACAATCATCTGCCGTCCATATCGTCGATACTCATCCTGCTCGAGTGGATATCTCCGTTTTCGTTCACTGGGCACTTTCCCCTCATTCAGTTGTTCCGGCTCACTCGAAGTCGTTATTATTGTCTCCGCCGCAATCTGCCGCTCCGTGCGCTCGAGTTCGGCTTTCAGATGGGAGAGCTGTGCTTCGGTGGTGGCGATTTGTTGCTGGAGGAGTTCGCGGGATTTTAAGAGGTTTTTCATTTTTTTTTAATCTCTTTTATCGTTTTGTGTTTTCCTCTAGCGATTCCTGTGTAAAAGGCTGTTTGGTTTATGGATGGGGTTTATATATGGTGAGTGGAAGGTGGGGGTTTGGCGGGGGTGAGAATGGTCATATAATTATTTTTTGATATCCGGAGTTAACTTTAATTCGCAACACTTGAGTTTATAAATATATGTGACACATCAAATTATTTTTCATGTTGTGTATTCTAGTTTCTTAACTCCATCATGATATCGTTTCTTCCTTCAGGAAGTCACAGTATATACAATCCCAAATGCCCCAAAAACCAAGCTCCGTCAAGAAAACTCCGTACACCGGATTTTATGTCCCATGGACGCCCCCTCTTGGGTTCCGTGTATCATCCATGCGGGCTGTCTCAGTATACATTCCATAGCTGGCGTATGTAATCATTCAACACTTGCAGGAAACACCTGTATACATCCCGGACCACAGTCGCAACAGCATACACACAAAATCATGTAGGCATATTCTCCACTTGAAGAGATAAATGAGGAATCCTTGAGAGGATATTGAGCATTCCACGATTGATCGTCACACAGCGCGATAAATCCATCAAAAGAAAGAGCACTCTCTCCTCAGGTCGGCCTGGCATTCTTAAACTCCGGGTTTTGATCAATCGTCTGTGAAATGAAGTTGCGCAACGCCGCCCATCGATTCGACGTAGGAAAATTCTCCGGCTGCGCGCGTGCCTGAGTCACCCCAACAGGTGCATTATTATTCAAGGCGCTTCCCTCACCCGCCGTCACTGAAGATGAAGGCGAAGCCACGGCCGTCATCTGCGCCAAATTCTTCGCAAACCGCTCCCTCTCCCTCCGATCCAGCGTTTCCTTTCTCTTCATCGCGCCAGGCTTATGTTTCAAACTCTTCTGGCGGATGATATTCACCTGACCAGCCATCATCTCTCTGTGTTTATCATTTTTATTGTTGCTACTATTAGTATCATCGCCAGCATCAGGCAGCGCATCAACCAGCGAATCAAGATTGGTGATTAGTTTTTTGGAGGGACGTCGACGTTTGAGGGTTTTGCTGCGTGGTTTTTCGATTTTGGAGAGGAAGATGGAGTGTTTTATTTGGCGTTTGTCCTTTTTGGTTGTGCGAAGGGTTGGTGAGTCGGAGAAAGGGTCTGTGGTTGGATCAGTGGTTGGGTCTGTGAGGGAGGAGGATGGTAAGGTGGTGGTGGAGGAGGAGGAGGTGGTCGGTTTGCGCGTGATTTTGGCACGGGTTGATGTGCGCTTTTTGGGGGCGATTGGGGCCTGGGAGATTTTGTTAGAAGGAGAAATGGGGGCTATACAAGGGATTTGAAAGGTGGCCGTACCATGGTGATGGGCTTATGAAGGTTGGCAAACACTTGTTATATGGTTTGTATGTACGTTCTGTCTTTATTGAGGACGTTTCTCAATAGCAAGCTCCAAAGTAATATTAGCGCGCGGGAAGTCAGGAATAGAGTTTTGAGTAGCATGATATAAACGCGCGTCTACATTCCCACGTCTTGGCGTTTCTTACCATGAAAGTACTTGGAAGAAAGTCCAATTGACAGACAATCAAATTATATAAAATGCTAATCTCTGAGACTTGGATTATGATATGCTGAATTGATGCGGAGGGCACATTCTGGCCGGAACTTCTTATTTATATTCAACCTTTCAATAAAGGACGTCGTTTTTGCTTCCACAACGGGTTCATGATATAATAACATCGGATAGAAATTTCCTTGAGAAATTAACATACTGTACCTACAGATGAAGATCAAAATATCTGGTCCATTAGATCGATATAGAGAACCTAGGGCATGTAGTACCTCTGATATGATATTCTGAAACGAATGGTTCAGGAACACAGGAACACAGGAACACAGGAACACAGGAACACAGGATCACACAGGGGAAGATCCGGGAAGATCTAGGAATACCTGGTAGCAAAAGGGTCTGGCCATCAAGAACAAGCTTTTGGGCCCGGGTCAGGTGGGAGAGATAGGATTTCCCTGATCTGCTGGGTGGCGGATATTAACGAGAGCTAGTATATTTTTCGTTCTCTCGTATCCATTATTCCATCCTGACCCGCACGAAAAGTATACGCCGAGAAAGGTTGTTCCAACGCAGGCATGTGAGTGGAAATATGATATCTCATGGATACTAGTAACACCTATATACAGACATAGGCGAATACTCTTTGACATATTCTACTTCAGCTAATAGTATACATCTATATTCGCCATACTCCGTACAATTCGTCTCTGATAAAAAGCTGCAAAAGTTCTCCAAATTCCCAAAAGAAAGTCTAGACCTGTGGCTGGTGGCTGATGTAATCCCTCAGATGCCCCGCCTTTATCCTTGTTGGGAAGTCAGCAGCCAATCAGATCGTAGCCCTCAGCCACAGCCAAATCAGGAATTTTAATTGTGGGATGAATTTCCTGTTTGGGCCATCTCCAGCTCTCCAGCCATACCTGGTCACCTCCAACTGGCCTCGGAACATCTGAATATAATTTTTTATATTTATATTTTCTATTTTATGCCTCAACCCTCCCACATATTTCATATATCTCCTCTTAATACATGCCCCTGTTGCTGTATATCTCGTGAATGTCCTTCATCTCTCCTCGGCGAATTCATCTCTCACCGTCTGCTGCATTCTGTGGGGCAACTTCGCCGTTGTTCCTCCCCTTGCCCCAACACTTCTTCGCTGTCACCAAAGCTAATCGTCACTCCTCCTACTATTTAAATACTGCCTGCTCCCCTCCCCCCCCTCGTTCTACTCTCAGATATACCTCATTTCCTCCTCCACAGTTATCCGCCTGCTCATACACCATGGCTCGCCTTACAACACACGGGAAAAGGCACAAAGTGACCGTAATAGGCTCCGGAAATTGGTTGCGTTCTCCCCCCCCCCTAACACCCAATTTTTTGATAGCGTAAGCCTTCATTCTTTCTTCTAACATATATATTTCTAGGGGTTCTGCAATTTCCAAAATGGTCGCTGAAAACGCTGCCGCCAATCCAGACATCTTCGAGCCTGTGGTGCACATGTGGGTGTTTGAGGAACAGGTCGAGGTGCCCCAGTCTTCAAAACACTACAACCCGGAATTGCCCATCTGCAAGGGACCGCAAAACCTCACCGAGATCATCAACCAGCTCCACGAGAACGTCAAATACCTGCCCAACATCACCCTCCCCGCAAACCTCCATGCAAATCCTTCCCTCGAAGACGCCGTGAAAAGCTCCACCATCCTCGTCTTCAACCTGCCCCACCAGTTCATCAATAACATCTGCGATAGACTCAAGGGCCACATCGTCCCCTATGCCCGCGCCATATCATGCATCAAGGGCGTCAACGTCACCGCCGACGAGGGCGTAAGCCTCTTCTCCGAAACCATCGGCCGCAAATTAGGTATTTACTGCGGTGCCCTCTCTGGAGCCAATATCGCTGGCGAAGTCGCCAAGGAACTCTACTCCGAAACTACAATCGCCTACGACCCGCCCCATATGGATTCCAAAGCCCCCACACCCAAAACTCTCTCCCCCGCCCCTTCCATCGCGAATATTAACATCCCGCACGATGTCGTCGTGCACTTTGAACACAAGGACTCGTCCGGTCAGTTCTCGAAAGTGAGACTCCAGGCGTTACCGGCTGAATACCCACCCATCGACCACGGGCTGATCAAAACCCTCTTCCACCGCCCGTACTTCCACGTGCGTGTCATCAGCGACGTCGCCGGAGTGTCTCTCGGCGGCGCACTGAAGAACATCGTCGCACTGGCTGCAGGCTTCGTCGATGGGAAAGGGTGGGGCGATAACGCGAAAGCAGCTGTGATGCGCGTCGGTCTACTCGAAATGGTGAAATTCGGCACAATGTTCTTCGCCGCATCGGTGAACTCACGGACGTTCACGGAGGAGAGTTGTGGTGTTGCGGATCTGATTACGAGTTGTAACGGTGGGAGGAATCATCGGTGTGCGAAGTTGAGTATGGAGAGGGGCCTGAGTGTTGATGAAGTTGAGAAGCAGGAGCTTAATGGGCAAATGCTGCAGGGGACGTTGACGGCGAAGGAGGTTAACATGTTTTTGAGGAATAGGGGGTTGGAGGGGGAGTTTCCGCTTTTTACGGCTGTTTATCGTATGTATTCTTTATTTCCCCCCTATTTTTGTTTTATTTTTTTATTTTTACTTTTTTAATTTTTTCCTTGGAGGACATGACTTTGCTAACAATACGGTTATAGGGATTCTGAATGGAGAGGTGCAAGTGGAGGATTTACCAGGGCTGATTGAGCGGTGAATGGATGATTAAACATGGAAGTGTGGAGAGTACCCTTTTGCGATACCCAGTCTATATGCGTTATTATTATGATTATTATCTGCTTTTGATGCATTTTGGGTGAATTCCCTCTCTCTTTCCTCCGAAAGGGTGGCTATATATATATATATATATCCTCAAGGATTGACGGCCTGCATCTACCCGATTTCGATTTCCCTTACGTTGCATTGCATTGCATTTGCATTGCGTATTTTTCCCGTCCGTTTGTGTTTGAGGCATGCGTATGGCGTGGATCTAACGTCAATCAACTCTTATATAATGTTGTGCGGAGTTTTGTTATGTTGCGTGTGATTGTTATGGCAGATGTTGACGCCTATTTTTATACCAGGGGAAAGGTGTTGAGAGAGAGAGCAGGCTAGGGCTTTATTTTTTATTTTTTATTTTTTTATTTTTTATTTTTATTTATTTATTTAATTTTAATCAAACTGGCTAGTTTTATAGTGATATTGACATGGAGGGTGATGTCGGGCATACGGTTTAGGTAGTAATTTAATGTATGTTGGACCTATTTCAGACCCGCCGAAGCGGAAGCAGCTGCACGATGACAGATGATGATGTCAGCGACATGCTCACTGGCAACAGGGAAAAACAGACAACGTGCACCAACCAAGATCCAAGATCCCAACATCCGCTGCCCTTTTTTTTCTATTTGCTTTTGCTTAATTCCTCTTAGCGGGCCATTCCTGGCGTGGATATATATATATTCAGGAATCCTCCCCCTGGGTTCCACTTACATCCCTTGCTGTGTTCCTGGTTCCTATGCCATGTGGAGGCCATCACTCTCCATCCCGCCGCAGCTGCTACCCCTCCTACCAACATTCCCGCTGGAAGATACATAGGACAATCAACATATAAACAGATCAAAACCTTAAATATTATACACGTTACCCGAAATAATATGTCTACTCAAAAACGAGAGGTTTACCTCCTCCCGCTGACCGACAATGGCGCCCCAGATGTCCCACGAGAGTTCGTCTACCTACCTCCCCCAACAGATCCGGCCTATTCCCTGCGCTTCGTCATTGAAGGGAGCAGCCCTATTTGTAGACGGGGGAGTCTATGGGTGAATATGCCGAAGGAAGGGGAACGGTTTGAGAGAGATGTGTTTATGGAGTATAAGTAGGCAGTGTCTCATATCTACCTCTCTACGGGCCAGGGTAGCTGGAGCTCACTATATTTGAATAATAATAATAATAATAGACTGAACCCTTCCTTTACCCGCGCAATTGAAATTGACATTCCCATTACGACCCCCGGTGCTTTTGCCTTTTACATAACGTACACTCCTCCCCCATCGCTCTCGACCAGTCCCTCTTCAGACTCGCAGGACAATAATCAAGACCAACACCGCTCCCAAACGCACTACCTGAACATTTCCCCCCGCGTAACGCTCAATAACACTCACCTCCCCCTCACCTCACTCTCCGTAATCTCCGTCCTCTCCAAATTCATGGGCCAGTACCCGACGGACTGGAACAGACACCTACAGGGCATCGCCTGGCGCGGCTATAACATGGTCCACTTCACCCCGCTAATGGCACGCGGCGAGTCGAACTCGCCATACAGCATCTTCGACCAATTGACCTTTGACACGGCTTGTTTTCCCAATGGCGAAACTGACGTGGCAGACTTGGTCCGGCATATGGAAGGCACATATGGCCTGCTGGCACTGACAGATGTCGTATGGAATCACACGGCGAATAATGCTAGTTGGCTGCCAGAACATCCGGAGGCTGGGTATAGTGTTGCCACGGCGCCTTGGTTGGAGGCGGCGTTGGAGCTAGATACGGCACTGTTGCGCTATTCGGAGCAACTGGCTGAGCTGGGATTGCCCGTGCGGTTTAACGGGGTGGAGGATCTGGTGGCGGTAATGGGTCAAATGAGAGCGAATGTTATTGATAAGATACGGCTGTGGGAGTTCTATGCTGTGGATGTGCAGAGGGATGTGCAGGCGACGGTTGAGGCGTATGTTAGGGGGGATGTTAGGATTCCGAAGGGGGGATTTGGGGACCATACTATCGGTGGATTGGAGGAGATCAGGGGGTGGAGTTTACAGGAGAAAGCGTCTTTTATTCGGGAAAAGGGTTTGGTTAATAGAGATCGGATCCTGGGTCGGTATGGGCGGGCTGTTGATGCTGCGGTGGGCGCGTCCCTGCTCACGGCGCTGTATGGGCGGTATGACGAGGATGGTTCTGATATTCCACACATCAAAGAGGATCTCACTAAAATCTTCGACGAGGTTAACCTGCCACTGTTTTTGGAGTTTGATAAGGACGTTCTAGAGATATTTGACCAGATCTTCAATCGTGTCAAGTACCTACGACTCGACGACGATGGGCCCAAGCTAGGACCAATTACCAAGGAAAATCCACTCGTCGAGGCGTACTTCACCCGTCTGCCGGTGAATGAGGGTACAAAGAAACACCCTCCCAACTCTCTCGCCCTGGTTAATAACGGGTGGGTATGGAACGCAGATGCCATGCGGGACAACGCAGGGCCGGACTCACGAGCTTATCTCCTACGCCAGGTCATCATCTGGGGCGACTGTGTCAAGCTACGATATGGCGCATGTCCGAGCGACAATCCGTTCCTATGGGACTACATGGCCCGATATACACGGCTGATGGCCAAATACTTTGCTGGATTCCGTATTGATAACTGCCACTCGACCCCGCTCGCTGTGGCAGAATACCTCCTCGACGAGGCTCGGCGCGTCCGCCCGGATCTTACAATCTTCGCGGAGCTGTTTACCGGCTCTGAGGAGACAGATTATCTCTTTGCTAAGCGGCTGGGTCTCAATGCGCTGATTCGCGAGGCAATGCAGGCGTGGAGTACGGCGGAACTTAGCCGACTTGTCCATCGGCATGGTGGGCGGCCGATTGGGAGCTTCGACATTGACCTGCCAACGGCCGATTGTCCGGGAGAAGAGAGTATCAGCCACACTAAAGGTAGCGGCAAATATGAAGTTATCAAACATATTAGAGAGGTACCTGTCCAGGCGCTGTTTATGGATTGTACGCATGACAATGAGGTTCCTGCGCAGAAGCGGGAGGCTAGGGATACGCTTCCTAACGCCGCGCTAGTGGCTATGTGTGCGTCAGCGTCGGGGAGTGTGATGGGCTATGATGAGATTTATCCGGAGCATTTGAACTTGGTGAATGAGACGCGCGTGTATTCTTCAGCATTACCGGAGGCGGAGGGGGGAGGGGAGGACATGTCCTCTATTGTCGGGGAAGGAGGTATAAGCCGCGCGAAGAAGTTGTTGAATCAACTTCATACGAAAATGGCTGTGGATGGATATGATGAGACACATATTCATCATGAGGGGGAGTATATTACTGTCCATCGCGTGCAGCCGAATACGAGAAAAGGCTTTTTTCTCGTTGCGCACACGGCCTTTCCGGGGGGTGATGCTGGGGGTGCGACGCTTGATCCCGTGCGCCTTGCGGGGACGAAAGCGAAGCTCCTTGGTGCGTGGAAGCTGGAGGTTGATGATTCAGATGAAACAAAAGAACGTGTTCTCTCTGATAAGACGTATCTCATTGGTTTACCAAGTCGGGTTCTAAGTTTGGATGGGGTGCAGCTTGAGGATAAAGGGGGTGAGACGCTAATTTCGATTTCGGGGGACTTCCCCCCTGGTTCAATTACATTGCTCGAGACGTGGATTCCTGGTACGGATCTGTCGGAGAATCTAAGTGCTTTTATCACCTCTGGTGCTGATGAAGCATTTGGAAATCTTGACCTTATCGATCTTAACTTTGTCCTTTACAGGTGTGATGCAGAGGAGAGGGATTCCAGCGGCGGCAAAGATGGTGTTTACAATATCCCCAACTTCGGTCTGCTTGACTATGCTGGGTTGCAGGGGTGGTGGAGCGTGCTTGAACCTATTGTCAAATCCGATGACCTAGGCCACCCGCTGTGCGATCACATTCGGAACGGCCAGTGGGCGTTTGACTTCGTCGTTGGACGCATGAATAACGCGGTGAAGTTGTATGGATATGACCGTCTACAGGCTCCGGCCACATGGCTGCAAGAACGCTTCGATGCGATTCGTGAAGTGCCTGATTTCCTCTTACCAAGATACTTCGCTATGATTGTGCAGACGGCCTATTACGCCGCATGGAGACGAGGTATACTTTTACTCAACGACGTCAGACACGGTATGCACTTCACCCAATCTCTCGCTATGGTCTCCATACAGATGGTCGGATATGTAAAATCAGCGTCACTCTATCCGACCAAACAGGTCCCCTGTCTCGCAGCTGGTCTACCACACTTCGCCACCGACTGGGCGCGCTGTTGGGGACGGGACGTTTTCATATCACTCCGCGGTCTACTCCTGACCACCGGCCGTTTCGACATCGCGAAAGAACACATCCTCGCCTTCGCGAGCGTGCTTAAACATGGCATGATCCCGAATCTGCTCGGGAGTGGTAAATTGCCCCGCTACAACTCGCGCGACTCGGTCTGGTTCTTCCTCCAGGCTATCCAGGACTATACCAGCATCGTCCCCGATGGGATTTCGCTACTGGATGAGAAAGTGCCTCGTCGCTTTTTGCCGTATGATGATACGTGGTTCCCCTTCGATGATGAGAGGGCATATAGCCAGCCTTCGACGATTGCGGAGATTATCCAGGAGGTATTCCAGCGGCATGCGTCCGGGTTGTCGTTTCGGGAGTATAATGCCGGTCCGGAGCTAGATAGACAGATGAGCACTGAGGGGTTTCAGATCGATGTTCGAGTCGATTGGGAGACTGGGTTTATCTTTGGAGGTAATCGATGGAATTGCGGGACATGGATGGATAAGATGGGCGAGAGCGAGAAGGCTGGGAATAAGGGCCATCCGGGGACACCAAGGGATGGTGCCGCGGTTGAAATTACGGGACTCCTATATAGTGCGCTGTGCTGGGTGGCGAAACTGCATCGTGACGGATTCTATAAGTATGAAGGCGTTAAAATTGGCTCGGGTTCTACGGAGACGACGACGGAGACAATCAACTTTTCCGCCTGGGCCTCCCGTATCCACGAAAATTTCAACCGTGCCTACTACATCCCCCTCCACCAGGTCGACGACCCACAACACGACATCGACCCGTCCATCGTTCACCGTCGCGGCATTTATAAAGATTTGTACAAATCTTCCAGTCCTTATCAGGACTACCAACTCCGTCCCAACTTTGCCGTCGCCATGGCCGTCGCTCCAAACCTTTTTCCCCCTGATAATGCCATACATGCACTCGCCGTGGCGGACGCTGTTCTCCGCGGTGAAGTGGGGATGGCCACGCTGGACCCTGCTGATTTGAATTATCGGCCACATTATAACAATGCGGAGGATTCGACGGATTTCGCCACGGCAAAGGGTAGGAATTATCATCAGGGCCCTGAATGGGTGTGGCCATTGGGTTATTTCTTGAGGGCGTTGTTGAAGTTTGAGATTTTGAGGAGAGCTGGTACAGGGGAAGAAGGTGGGGAGAAGGAGAAGGGAAAAGGCAATGGAAGGGAAGAGGCGTTTCAGCTTGTGTCGAGTAGGTTGGAGGGGTGTAAAAGGATGATTGTGCAGAGTGGATGGAAAGGATTGACGGAGTTGACGGATGGGGGTGGGGGGTTTTGTGCGGATTCGGTGAGATATTTTTTTTGTGTTTATTAATTTTTTAATTTCTCTCAACGGGATAGGGAGTAAGTGAGTGTTTATGGTTTGCTAACTACTATGCGTTTTAGTGTCCGACGCAGGCATGGTCTTCGGCGTGTTTGTTGGATCTTTACTATGATGCGGCGCAGTATCAGAAAGGGGCGGATTTGATGAAGAATGAGAAATGAGCAATGAGCAATGAGATTGACCAATGAGGCCTCGAAGTTTGATAATTCGATATTACAAAGTATAAGAGATGGGGATTTGAATTTAGATTTGCGAATAGAAATGAGGAGTATGTATGACATGGTAGATATAATGATAATCGGATAATTCGATAATACATAACTACCATCTATACCTCAATCCATTATCTACTGGAAAAACCGGAAGAATAAACAACCGACGTCATATTTGATCTGTGACACTCAGAGTTTGGGGCAACTCCACCCAACTAAACCAGATCCGGTAATTATGCTCTTCAACCTAACAACTCCAACTAACTATTCAGAACAAGCTGTAGATGATCGCAACAACTACAACCAGCTCGTCGCTGCGAACACGATAATAGCAGCCAGGCAGCTGGACGTGCCACGAACGATAATACACCTAATTTCCATGATATGAATGACCGCAGCTAACTTACCTCTTGCTTTGCTCCTTTGTTTATACATAGCGACTTGAGCCAACCCGCATCTCATACAGGAGTCCTCCACTTCGAGCTAGACAGGAGGCCCCGTCCAGCACGACCAGACAACGGAGAAAGAGAGAAATAAGCAAGAAACATAGAAAAAGAACTTTACCCTTCATACTCGCGAACGGAAGACGCACATACAGATACGGATACGAACACAGAATACAGGACAGATAGCCGCAGATCGCATGGAGTCTCCGTCTGCGGCGACACCGACCACTATACATCCTTCCCACATCTCGATGTTATCCTCGTTACTATCTGCGACGGCGACTGCCACAACCTCTTCGATCTTAACCCTCGCAACGGGCAAAAATGATACTGGCGATGGTGGAAATGACGACCATAAATACCAGGATCAGACGAAGGGGCAGCGCGATTTGTTGACGCAGGTTATCGTCAGCTCTGCTTTCGGGCTTCTTGCGTTTATGGGATTTTGTGTAGGTTTCAACTTTCCGCTTTATTTCCACCAGCACCCCCCCCTCTCCCTTCCCCACTTTTCTTTTATGTTAGTCTGTTTTAGGATGAGAAATACTAACGGGCGGGTATAGATCCTTCGACCGAAATGGAGAGAGCTGTACGCTGCACGGAGGAGGCTGAGAACAGCGGCGTCCAGATTGCCCCAGTTGCCGGATACATTATTTGGCTGGATCCCAATTGTGCATAAGATTTCGGACGATGAGGTGCTAGCATCGGCTGGGCTGGATGCGTTTGTGGTGGGTTTTTCACCTCGATGCAGGCTATTTATTATTTTGGAGGGGTATGATGAGGCTAACTAAATGCTATGTTATGCAGTTTCTATCATTTTACAAATATGCCCTCAAGTTCCTGTCCGTTGTGTTCTTTTTCACCCTGGCGATTATCCTCCCGATTCACTATATATACACGAAGAAATATGGTTACCCTTGGGACATGCCGGAGGATCACAAGGATGATCCGCAGAAACCGAAAGCCGATCCGACATACCTGTGGATGCATGTTGTGTTCGCATACGTTTTCACGGGCATTGGCATATACTTTCTCGTTGACCAGACAAACAAAATCATCCAGATCCGGCAGCAATATCTGGGCGCCCAAACGACCATGACGGACAGGACGATTCGTTTGTCGGGGATACCTCTCGAGTTACGCTCTGAGGAAAAGATAAAGGAATTCATTGAGCAGCTGGAGATTGGGAAGGTGGATCAGGTCATGCTCTGCCAGGACTGGAGAGAGCTAGATGGTCTGATGGAGGCGAGGAAGAATATTCTTCAGAACCTGGAGGAGGCATGGACCAAACACGTTGGATATCGATGGAAAAGGCCTGACAGCAGCGGAAATGCCTTACCGCTCGTTCGAACGGACCCGATGGAAGCAAGTTTTGATTCGAATCAGGATAACGAGCGGTCGCGCCTGCTTTCAACCGAGGAATCCACGCGAGCACACGTGTCGAGTTATGAACTCAAACGACCGACGATTCGCATTCGGTATGGCCCGTTAAACCTGCGATACAAAAAAATCGACGCAATTGATTTCTACGAGGAGAAGTTGCGGCAGCTAGACGAGAAAATAGAGGAGATTCGCAGCAAGGAATGTGAACCAACACCGCTCGCCTTTGTCACTATGGAGTCCATCGCTGCCTGCCAGATGGCTGTCCAGGCTATCCTCGACCCCTGGCCGATGCAGCTCGTGGCGAATTTGGCACCCGCTCCTGCAGATGTGGTTTGGCAACACACATACCTGTCACGGGGCAGTCGGATGTTTCGGGGATGGTCTATCACCTTGATCATTGGTGTACTCACCGTGTTCTGGTCAGTTCTCCTAATCCCGCTCGCTTACTTGCTCAACCTGGAAACCATTGAGAAGGTAATTCCGAGTCTTGCGGATTTTCTTTCTCGACATCCCATAGCCAAATCGTTGGTGCAGACTGGTTTGCCTACCCTTATTCTCTCTCTGTTGACGGTTGCTGTTCCGTTTATTTATAATTGTAAGTTCCGTTACATCAGCTCTTTTGACATCGGAAGTCCGTTTCTAATCGTGTTCGTTTAGGGCTGGCCAATCTACAAGGCATGACATCCCAAGGAGACGTCGAGCTATCGCTTATCTCTAAGAACTTCTTCTTCACCTTCTTCAACCTCTTCCTCGTCTTCACCGTCTTCGCGACCGCCTCCAATTTCTACCGCTTCTTCGAAAATCTCCGCGATGTCTTCAGGGACACAACCACCATTGCTCTGGCTCTAGCTCGCTCCCTCGAAACCCTTGCCCCTTTCTACACCAACCTCATCGTCCTCCAGGGTTTAGGCCTGTTCCCCTTCCGGCTGCTCGAATTTGGTAGCGTATTCCTCTACCCCTTCCAACGTCTCAATGCGCACACCCCGCGTGACTACGCCGACCTTGGCAAACCCCCCGTGTTCAGCTACGGCCTTGCCCTCCCTCAAACAATCCTCATTTTCATCATCACAGTCGTCTACAGCGTCTTCCCCAGCTCCTACATCGTCTGCCTCTTTGGCCTCATCTACTTCGCCATTGGCCGTTTCATCTACAAATACCAACTGCTCTACGCCATGGACCACCAGCAACACAGCACCGGCCGCGCATGGCCCATGATCTGTTCTCGCGTCATCCTAGGCTTCATCGTCTTCCAACTCGCGATCATCGGTACCCTTGCCCTCCGTACCGCCGTCACCCGCTCCATCCTCGTCATCCCCTTGCTCGCTGGAACCGTCTGGTTCTCCTACTTTTTCTCCCGCACCTACGACCCGCTCATGAAATTCATTGCGTTACGCTCTATCGACCGCTCCCGCCCTGCTGTGGATCACGACGAGACGCCCACGCCTACCTCAACAATGTCCCCGCCTTCGCAATGGGATCGCGATGCCGTCAACCTCCGATTCCGTGGTCGGGATCTTGCGTCTAAGCTGAAGAAGTATGTCAATCCGAATTTGGTCGTGCCGCTTGATGAACCATGGATTCCAGGACATGAGCCTACGCTTGCAACTACTAGTGCTATTGATGCGGATGATGATATTATGGGAGTTACGGATAATGGTAATGGCAACAATGGCGCACGGTCGAATGGGAATAGGAATCGGAGGAATAGGAGGCACCTACCTGTCTAGGTTTAGATGATAGGTTAATAAATAGATATATATATATATACAGAGTTGGACTTGGGATCAAGATGGGTAGGTGGTGAGAAGCAGAACGAACTAATAGAACAAACAATATTGGGATCAGATGGGTCTGATACTTTTTCAGGATTTAGGATTTTGGACTGTTGGTTGGATTGGCACACAATTGTCCTTTATAATAATTATTTTTTACATACATATTTAGAAATACGTGGTTTTCCCTTTTGATCCCGCTGATACTGTGGGCTTGGGGAGGCTTGTTGGAGCTGGGTATTTTGGTTTTCGGTTTCCTTTTTCACTCCCATTGTTGTTATTTTTTTTGCTTTCAAAACAGTTTATTCTGCGCTCATGATGATACCACTGTTATACCACTCACTGTTTTGATTGATTCCACTGTACATACACACTGGATTCTCTATATTGTTGCTGTTCTGTTTCAGTTATCACCCGAATTTTTCCGCTGCATCATATTAATACTCAACGATTCATTTGTATTTCGCTTTCAATTTGAACATCAACTACTTGTGATTCCCAGATCTCGAGAGAGATAAATTGCGCAGTAAGTTTTGTTTAAACAATACCATTACGTTCCCGTTATGTCCATGGCGGCCGAGGCCCCTGCAAATAAAACAACGCATGTAAAATTCAATATTGTGTCTTTCCAACGTTCACCGGTCATATCCCCATTTTATATTTTCTCCTTTTTCCCTTCCTTTCTTAAACCATTGATTGATCAACCCATGAACGACAAGAAGTAAACATGTAGAAAAAAAAGCGAAAGGAAAAGAAAAAGATACGCAGAAAGCGTAAACAACCCAAGGGAATAAAAGGGCTTCCAAGACGAAAGAAAAAACGAAAAGGAATGAACTACTTTTGCGGATTTTGCTTTTCTATCATGCCGCTTGTCCGCGCTCCCTCCGTTGTCGCACCGCATCCGCAAGCACTTGTAAGACGCTCTCCGTATCTTCCCAGCCAATGCAGGCATCCGTGATGCTGACGCCGTATTTCAG
The DNA here is from genome assembly GCA_002110485.1 of Emergomyces orientalis. NCBI lineage: Eukaryota > Fungi > Ascomycota > Eurotiomycetes > Onygenales > Ajellomycetaceae > Emergomyces > Emergomyces orientalis. The sequence goes on from MOWL01000049.1 coordinate 307,754, forward strand.
ACCTGCTTTGCCTTCGGGGCTGACTTTTTGGTTTCCTGTAACGACCCAAAAACGGTGAAGTGAGAAGAGAGGTCAAACAAATGTGAAATAACAAAGGTTTAAACACAAAGAGAAGATGTGAAAACTTACCTTCATTAATATTACTCTCAATCATCACTCCCATAATAGCTTCTTCTCCAGCTGCAATCTGCTCGCCCAGCACAGCTGCCACCTTTGGCTGGTTGCGATGATCCTTGAGCGAATTACCATGACTACAGTCAACCATCAACCGCGCATTCAGGCCCTTGCCGGCCAACTTCGCCTTAGCTTCCGCAATGCTGGCCGCGTCGTAGTTGGTTCCTTTCTTCCCACCTCGCAGGATCGCGAAGCAGTCTTCATTGCCCACAGTGCCCACAATCGCCACGACACCAGGCTTTGTCACCGAGAGGAAATGGTGTGGGTGCTTGACAGCTCCGATAGCGTCGACGGCTACGTCCAAGGAGCCATCTGTGCCGTTCTTGAAGCCGACGGGGAATGACAGGCCGCTTGCTAACTCGCGGTGCAGCTGGGACTCAGTGGTGCGCGCACCAATGGCTCCAACTGATAGTAGATCAGCGAGAAACTGCGGGGAGATGGTATCAAGCATTTCGCTGGCGATCGGCATGCCCTTGTCCGTCAGGTCGACGAAGAGCTGGCGGGAAACGCGTAGGCCCTTGTTGATCTGGAATGAATTGTCAATGTCTGGGTCGTTGATGAGGCCCTTCCAGCCGACGGTTGTGCGGGGTTTTTCTAGATACGAGCGCATGACGATGAGCAGCTCGTCCTTGTGTTTCTCCTTTTGTTGCAGCAGGCGGTTACAGTAGTCCATGGCCGCTTCTGGGTCGTGGATGGAGCAGGGGCCGATGATGACTAGGAGTCGGTTGAGGGGGTCTTTGCCATTGACGACGGCAGCGGCTTCTTTGCGCGAGTTTATGACCGTCTTTTTTGAGGCGGATGTCTGGGAGATCTCATGTTGTAGGAGGTTTGGCGGGGTAAGGGGGTTGTAGCCACGAACTGTGTGTTGTCATTAGTAGAGAAAGGCGGGGTGGTATTGTGAATGCTTCGAGATGTTGAAGCAAAAAAAGATAATATTGAATACTGTTGAATCGAACATACTTCGCCAATCTTCCGCGTGCTCTATGTTTCCGACATCTTTATTCTGGATATACCACTATTTGCAGGGTTAGCTGGGCAATTGCGTACTGGGCTCTTTGAGTCATTGATTTGGGCCGCACACCGTTTGTACGGGAAATAACGCACCTGCGAAGCCATGGTGGGGGATTGACCAGTATCAAAACGGGGATTAACAATTAAATGGTGAGCAGGTAGGTCAATTGAATCTGGCGAGACGATGTCTTATCTGGGAGACAGTGGCCGATAAAGTAGCTTAGTTTTATATCTTACTTCCTATTCTTTTCTCTGGTTTTTTTTTTTTTTTTTTTCGGTTTTTTGATGAACTGGCGGTGATGAAAAAGTCTCCGGAGCCGGCGTCATTTTAAGTTTTGCATCAACGCAAGGTTTTAAGCATGTGGGAAAAAACAAGTTGTAAGAACGTCATTTAAGCGCTGCACACTATATAAATGGACAAATTCTACTCCTTAGAAAAGAGCAATGTTGCACTGACATGATCAATTTTTTATGCCCATTAATCTCCCATTTACCTTCGCACATTACCGTAATAATAATAATAATAATAATAATCTTGCCCGATTTTGTCCCATCATACAGCCATTGCTGGTTTTGCTGGAATAAACAATAATTATACCTCCGTAAGCACCTAAACAGAAATACCCCAGACCTCCGAAACGTTGCACTCCTCCACATTGCGCCGCACAGCCAGACATGAAAACGAATATTAATATGACCATGCATGAGTCGAGCGCAGGAGCAAACCGGCAGATATGCGCCAGGTGCTCTATGTGTTCGTCTCGTATTCTTTCATCGCAGCGTCGGCTTGTCCTAGGAGCTTCCTCCGTTTATGGATGGCTGCAGAGAGATCTTTCATGGCTGGTTGCTTCAATAGACTCCGTCTATCACTGTTGAGACGAGCCACCATCGCCTCGCAGCGCTCAACCAGCTCTTCCTTGATGGGCTGCAACTGATTTTCGCAGTCCTCAAGCTCCTCATCGTATCTCTGCTCCAGTTGCTCTATTAATCGGGCCCCTCCGTTTCTATAAGCGTCCACGACCTTGGCGATAGCCTGTTCTTCATCTAACAGGTGCCGAATGAGGCGCTTTGAGAGTCACATGGGTCAGCAGGATCAAAAGGGGGTAGGGAGTATGAGTCAGATTTATGCTTACACCGCTGGTATCTAGCAGTATGTCAAGGCTGGTCTTTTGGGTGGCTCGAAGCGCATTCCGCCACTCAGATTCCACATCTCTGTACTCTTCCACTAGGGTATCCGATAAGTTTGAGCTTGACCCGGAAGAAACTCCAGCTATGCCCGAGGCTCCGTTCCCCACATCGTATGCTTCCGCCTCGGAGCTGTCGAGCTCTCGTTCAAGTTCACTACTAAATTCTATGAATGGCAGTAGTTTTGGTTTCTGCGAGGCTTTTTTCATCACCACTGAGCCCTTATGTGTCGCTTTGTTTCTGTTCGATCTCTTATTCTGCTTCGCTCGTTTCTGCCCTCTGAGTCGTTCGGCAAATGTGCTGGGAGCGCTTCGTCTCCAAAATGAATTGCCCCTTGGATTTGACCCACCCCGAACCGCGAAACTTCCAACGTTGCGGTCATTTTGGTTTGAAGATGTGTCTCTGCGCTGAATCGGGGTTTCAGAGTTTGAACTGTTATAACTCTCATTATCCACCGCGAGACCTCGAACTCTATGATCTACGTTGGTGCTTTCTGAATTAGAAAACGCCGATTTACGATGGTCAATGCAAACATCCTCTCCAGACAAAGAAGCTGAAGGCTCTGATGGTTGTGATGTTCCTGAGGTATCGATATGGAGTCCAACGTCAGATGGGATATTAACCGCTGCCCTGTTCGCATGGAGCTCTCTGCAGAGAGGTCGAGGACTGCCATTCTCATCAACCGTTTGACTATGGGCTGGGATTGGCGGTACAGCAAGGGCTTGCGATTGAAACTCGGCCTCAGTCACTTCGCAGACCGAGCTAGAATGGATCTGGTACCGTATGTCGCCGTCTTCACTGTCAACGTCAAGACTAAGGCATGCAGACGTTGGAATCAAGGATACCTCATCCATGTCGTCGATTTCGTTAATGCCATCGTCGGAACGATTTTCTAAGCAATTTTCACTAGGATGGGAACCCCCACCTGCGTGAACCACGTCCGTAATGATATCAATTTTCTTCGGACTGAGGCTGGCTGGACCACCGGATATGGTGCACTGATTTTTAGGCCCGTTTGAATCGAAACCGACAACCTGGACTTTTCTAAGCACTACTGTTTCCTCTGGGGGGACATCACTGTTATTTCCTTGAACTCTATTTTGACCATTACTAATTGGCTTTAAAATACCACGGAGTTCAGCCGCGGCTGTGGGTTGACATTCCATCGTTGGTGGTATGAGCTGTCCCCCATGCTGTTTTTCATAGTCCGCCGATGCACTCTGGTCAGTTTCAACGTTTGGCTGGATGGCTTTGACAGGCACTTCTCCGTGTTTAGCAGGTTGGCCATCCAGTTTGCCATTCTCGTCAATAGAAGATCGTTGCACAGCAACGGCCTGCCGTGCAATGAATTGAGAAACATTTTTGGAAATTTCAGATAACCCCTTTCGCGCTTGTTCCTCAGTGCCATGAATCAAATTGCTGTAGCTTCCACTGTTAACGTTATTGCCGGCTATGAGAGAATTTGACGCAAGGATCCCTGCTTTGGCCAGTGTCTCGGAAAGTCTCTTTCCCAAATTGTTTTCCTTGCACTCAACAACCGTGCTGTGGTGCGGCATGTTGATATTCGAAAGCCTTTCTCCATTGTCCACCCCGGCTGGGTGAGCTGAGGGACTTCGGCCCCTGGTCGTAAGAAAGCTTCCCTGCAAATCTAGATGGTGCTCACTGCCTTCCTGTATAGTGAGCGAACCATTCTCCTCATTACCTGCAGGCTGCTTACACCCAATAATTTCGGGGGAAACAACCTGATTGGAGACTTCTGGTGTTGAAGGATTTGTTTTGGCGCTGGCAGTCTCATCGATGGAGCGCAAAGCCTGCACATCCACATCTTCAGAGGTTACAACAGGGATGATGACATCAGTGCTCGCTTTCCAGGTACCCTTGTCACTAGCCAAAATTGACTCTACTAACGGGCTTGATTCGATAGGATCATCGAGATCGTATGTTGCATTTTCGTATTCATTGGACAACGCCAGCTTCTGATTTGCCCTCTCAGCCGCAACTCGGCGCTGACGAGCAGATGTCAAGGTTTTCGTAACTTGACGGCCCGCTTTCTTCGTCTTGCCTTTAGCTGACGTTGAGGTAATATGGGGTGTCAAGGGGAGGGCTTGCTCCTGCTTATTCTTCTTCTTGCCTCCTGAACGTGAGATGCTCTTTGTTTTGGAGGTTTTCGTGGGTCCTTTAAATTGATGGGCTGTTTTCTTCTGTCTCTTAGAAGAACTTGCTGGTTGACCTACAACTGGGTCCTCCACACGAAGGTCCTGGTCCCAGTCCACGGTGAGTTGATTGGCTCTGGATTCGCTGATCCGATTATGGGGCCGTTTGAGTTTAGAGTTGCTTCCAATTTGGTTTTGAAGCTCCGTTTTATTTTGCCTTTCCGATGTGTCTTGGACGGGAACATTGATTTGCAGGCCCATAGTTGTCGGATTGACTAGGCTAGGTTTCGTATCCTTTTGCGTAGAGTCCTCAACCTGGATATCAGGGGGTTGTTCAGGGCCAACGGTGGGGTCGTTAGCAGTAAGCGGCGTCTCCCCAACAAGTAAACCACCCAAGTTCGGACTACTTGCCACAGCCTGATCCTCCTGTACTGGCGCATCTGTAAGTGAGTTGGAATCGTGAGGTTGAAGTTGAAGGTGAAGTTGAAAGGCTTGTCGTGCGAGGCTTGGCAGCCCAAAATGGCAGTCACCCACTTCCTGGTTAATGTGCGGCTCAACAACACCACTTTCCGGTTGAGTCTCGCCATTGCAGGACATATCTTGTGTCTTGGATGAGTTTACAATGTTAGGAGCTGTCTGGGAGTTTGGATTTTGTTCCTGGCTGTGGGAACTTCCAACTTGATGTCTTGGTTGTGGGGTCTCATCAACGCTAGACGGGTATGATCCCCAATATTCGCTCTCTACGGGGTTCTTTACCAGCCGCTCACCTCGCGTATGCGGTTTATCCTGATCACTTTCGTTCAGGCTGTCGGATACGTTCAAATCAAGGTGGGCGTTAGAACCGTTCATAACGTCATCCTCAAAGGAGAGCAAAATGGCTGCGTAGGACGGCTTTCTTCTCAGGCTCTCGGCTGTGGGTTTACCGGTATTGGGGCCCAAAATTAATGAATCCTTTACAACCCCCGTCCTACAGATGAAGGCTTCTGCTGAGGTGCCCCACTGGCCGTGTAGGTCGGATTTTGCAACGTTAGAGAAACCATGGATATCTCTGAATGCATCGTTGACTCCTTTGATGGATCGGCATTGCTGTTCAAGAGCGTCGCGAGCCTCTACTGCTTGAGATTGATTTTCAAATACCATCGAAACCACGTCTACCCTTTCCATAAGACCATTTGTCATATAAACGCCATCGCTGTGGAGGTACAAATCTAACAAAGCCGTGCGTTCGTGCAGTATAAGCTTGTCAATATGGTCTAGACGAATTTTCGTAAACCGGAACCGGTTGTCTTCAGTTACCATAACAGTAAGGATCCGGGAAACCAAGATCCCTATTATGGAATTGCTCTGCCCGATACTCGATACTCCAGCCTTGATAGTTTCGACAGTATGCATCCTAAATAGCATGGTTAGCAAACCTGTAAAATTCACAATCTCTTTAGTGTTGTCCTTTCTACTGGCATACGTTTGAATCTCGTTGTTCGTCCGTGAACCTTGGCTAGAAACGAAGCCATTGAACCTCCCTATCCAGTTCGAGTCGATCGGAGTTCCGGAGGAAAACCTGTCAATGACTCTCTGGGGGGTGCCTGGAGGCCAGAAGATACGGGGTTCGAGTTGTGAGTCAACCATCTCCTGGATAATTACACTAGCCAGCAATCGCAGGATGTAGTCCGTTTCGTTCAGAACGATTTCGCCAAGTTTTCGGCTAAGAACCCATTAGATAGAGTCCATGAGTTATTTGGTGTACAACACGAAGGAGTCTTAACATATTCTCTTCCGTCCCCAATACTATCAGACCCCCTTTGTCCTTAGATTTCCGAACCAGCTCGAGTATAAACTGCCCGCTCTGACCGTACGCACTCGTTAGTATTTCAAAAGACAGCATAATGGAAAACACCAACAACTTACCCATTTCCTCGGCGCGTCAACGTTGCCGCTGACAAAAGTGGACAACAAATATCTGAAAGCCTTTTGTCCGATAAGTGATTTGCGCTGGCGAGAAGCAACGACCACAATATAATGCTGAGATTTCTGGATGCCATCGGTGAGATCTCTCATAGATTTCTTTACAAAAGATTAGAGCAGTATGTCAATTAGAGATCAGGGAAAGCAAACCAGAAAGAGGTAGAAACCCCTGTCTCTAGCTAGACATGGCGGGGCTCGCAGGAGAATATGGAGCATGCAGTGGAAAGAAACGAGATCGAGTCTCGAGCAATTCCGTTTATTTTCTCCATCGAATAGCGCGATCAGATCTGGAAAACCAGCTTCATCCAGGCGATCGAATGATTCTAGGAAGCTATTAACAGTGTTTAGGGGGATACTGTCCATAGAAATCCATCGTTAGTAACCACGGTCAGCTTCGCGCTTTGCACGACCAGCAATCCTAAGAGTCAAGGAGACTGACATTAAAAGATTGTTTTCCTTGAGCTTGCTGATAGCTCCCCGTAGATATACTATCAATCTGTCTAGAGAGGATTTCCGTATCGAACTAGCTGTCTCATTGGGAATGGCCATCCTGAGACACGTTGTATGAAGGGGATGAATGGGAGACAAGTAGGAAAGAAAAGGTCAGACAAGTAGCATTTGCAAGACTATATCTATCGTGCAGAGAATAATATAACAGTACATATCAGCCTGCAAAGATACAATAGTAGAAAACACAAGCTGCAGATAGCAAGATCCTTCAGAGTAGAGGGTAGAGTGAGGAAATACGAGGAGAGAGAGAAGTGAGAGAGGAACGCGGGGTGTGAAGTCTCTGGGAGGAGGCAGATGATCCGCGATGTCAACACACAACCGAATATAACAGAGACAGGTTCCTCCTCTACACCCTAGCATCCCACAGTGCAAAGGAATAGAAATTATAGATAATGGCAACAGAAAAGTACCGCGCAGAGCTACAGTTATAGCTTATCTTGGCTGCTGCCAAATTACGCTGAAACCAACTCCAGAGTATCTTAAAGAAACGCTTGCGGAATAATAGTATTTATAGCAGGTAGTATGCTTCCGGAATGCCGTATTCTGACCCAATGGGCGCGGAAGAAAAGAAAAAAAAGGATGAAGAAAAGAGGAAGAAGAAGACGGCTGAGATTCAATGGCAATGGTTGAATGTATTTCAACGGGGTTGCTGAAGAAAAGGGGGGTGCTCGCTATATACATCCCCACACATATGGGATCCAGCTGCAATATTTGCCTATATCAAGCATGCCACTGGCAAGCCAAAGGGCTGAACAAACCTGCCAGTCAAACCGAGGGGCGGGCCATTCTCACAACTAGCGCTGGATCCCCTCCCTCGCTTTTCCACAATAATAGGAGTAACAAAACATCAATCGGGTGCAAAAGCCTTCAGAGCAGCGCTGACAAATATGTCCATTTCTAAACGAAGGATTATCAATCAGCGGGAAATGGAGTAAGTACACTTGAAGCGAAAAACCTGTTGAACTCCATTTTCTGGTTGGGGATAATCCTTCCAATTGGTGTGGGGTGCGAGGGCTAGCTCCCCATTTAAAACTACACACACTAGCCTTTTCTCTCCCCCCCCCTAATATATATATATATATATATATATACGAATCCATACTCCATACATTTCTTCAGATATGTATTAGTAATGTGTGCCAAGCATGTAGTGGGTGTGTTTTTGTAGTTGAACAAAAATGACTCCAAAAAAGTGGGGGCCCCGTATCCCCACCTCGGGGTTTTTTTTTGTTTTTGTTTTTGTTTTTGCACCAGAAAATTACGCCGAGACCAGGCGGTGCACTTTGCCTTTTTTTTTTTTTTAGATATTCATCTTTCGCACTCGTTTTTTGCCTCGTAGTCCTCGCATTCATGAAATGCTGGGCGTATGGAGGGCGTCTAACCTGGCAAACTCATGATGTTCCATGAGAATGGTTGCAGGCGCGGGAAGTTGTTCGGAATATTCCTGCATAGGACAGGACAAGATCAAAGATGCCTGGTCTTGATTTGAGAGCCCATTTTTGCTCTATTGTTAATTATTGTTGTCTTTCAAAAAAGCCCAGGCTTTCCATTCCACGCTGCATCCGTGGTCCCGTATTCGTTGCTCAAAACGGGTGTCCCCTTGGTCCCGGCCCGGACGGACAGATTTGTCTTGGCCCCCCGACCGACGGATGAATCAAATCCCTGCTCCGAGTTGCGTTGCTTGGAAGGCCGATTCATCAAACCTCGTTGCCTGGATATCGATCGCACCTGGGTTGAAACAGGGAATCTCCATGGGAGGACGGACACATTATTAATTGCCCGAACAATGCCACATAGCGCGAACGATCCTTGTGTTGTCTTATATAAATCCGATTTCTCCGACATTTTAATCAGCAGTGGCTTTGGGCAGACACATACATAACGTGGGAAAGATCGCAGAAGGATATCTGCTAAAACTGGCAGCTTATTCTCCACCTTCCAAGCAGCCTCGAAGCACACTGCCATCATGACAACACTTTCAGAAAATGACATGCTGCAGAAGCAACCCCTCCTCCTCGAGCCTGATGCTGTCGAGACCCAGGCTTCGGCAAAGGCAACGACCCGACTCGCGAAACTCCTCGTCCGGGGCAAGGGAAAGACCTTTGACCCATCCATCAAGATCCCCAAACCCTCACGAGAACGCTTGCAAGCAGCCGCCCACGATCATGCCTTGGACATCAACGCTCTGCTTCAGGACCATGGCCCAAACGTAAAGCTCCCGTCTCAGACCAAGACCAGCGGACCCAGCGCGGGAGCTGATCAACCTGAAGAAACTGTCCTCTACCTGGCCTACGGCTCGAACATGAGCGTCCAATCATTCCGCAAAAGCCGCGGCATCGTGCCCGTCTCACAACTCAACGTCTACGTCCCGGGTCTCAGCCTCACCTTTGACCTTCCCGGATTCCCTTACCTCGAACCCTGTATGGCAGGCACCAAATACCGCGATCCCAAAAAGACCTCCATCGCCCTAGAGAAACAGGACCGGCTCCTCACGTCAGACCAGACATGGAACAAACCGCTTGTCGGCGTCGTCTACGAAGTCACGCTATCCGACTACGCGCGCATTATCGCCACAGAAGGCGGCGGCGCGTCCTACATCGACATCGTGACGGACTGCTACCCGTTCCCGGACTCCTACCAGCCCGATGACCCAGTCCCCGCCCACCCGGCCAAAGGCCTGAAACCATTTAAAGCGCACACCCTCCTCTCCCCTTCCTCCAAAAACGACCTGAATAACCCAAGCGCGAAAATTGATGAAAATGCCACCTCACCACCTTCCCTCCCACGCATCCACGCCTACACCCGCATCCACCCAGCCAATGCCCCGGCTCAACCCTCCCCGCGCTACAAAAACCTCCTGGTCAGCGGCGCGCGCGAACAGGACCTCCCGACCGAGTACCGCGCCTACCTCTCCTCCATCACCACGTACCGAATCACCAGCACGCGCCAGCGCATTGGTCGTTATGTCACAGTGACGCTGTGGGCGCCGCCTGTAATCTTTATAGTTATGCTTTCGTCGCTGTTGACGGATAAGCACGGGAGGACGCCTGGGTGGTTGGCAGCGGCCCAGAGGGCACTGGTTGTGGGGTTGTGGTGGTGGTATGATCATTTCGCGAAAAAGGTTTTTGGAGATGGGGAGAGGACGGTTGAGTGATGGAATGAGGGGAGGGGCGGATGAGGTTTAAGTCTCTTTTTTTTTTCGATTTGGGATATGAGATTTAAGATTTGATAGATTTTTGGCAGATACCCCGCCCAGTTTTTAAAAGATGTACAAATCTAGAATTAAGATTTGGAATTTTTTTTTTTTTTTTTTTTCCAATAATATTAAACATGTTAAATACGACTATACATGATTTTTTTTTTCAATAGTATTTTTATGAAATTGTAGTTTCCCAAAACTCCCACCACCAAATAGTTCAGCCAGGCTCCCTTCCCGCGACAAATGAGATACTTGAATCAGAACACATAAAGAGCTGGAGGGTGGATAAAAGGTACTGAAAGGGGAAAAAAAAAGCTCATCAACCCCACGTCAAAAAGAGTATTTAAATACTTTTAAATGGAGAATTAACACAACTCTCCTGCCCTGCTGCCTCCATAACCCTCATGTCTCCACAAATGCGCCCAGTCCAGATCAGATCCAATCTATTATACCAACGAGCCAGTTAAAAAAAATAATGGTCAGGCAGATTATTATTCGATTCGAATCCATCATCAAGTAAAAACTGCCTTCTCATTCTTTTCTTTTCTTTCCCTATTTATCTCTCTACATATGTCCACCTGGCCAGCTTTTTCCCAGCGCCAGCGCACCTGGCCATTTACACTACACTACAGAACAGGGAACGAAAAGGTATATAATACACGTGAACCGACACCACCCGTGGAGAATGGAGATGAGAGAATTGATAGCTGAAGATTCGAGTGCCCCGTCGCGCGAGCGTAGTATACACAAGTCAAACCAAATCCAAGAATACATACATATGTACATATATGCTGGTCAATTGTATCAAATTGCATTGGGTTGGATTAGATCGGAGCGGTGGTTAAATCGGTCAGAAATGGAAAAATATGATGGGAGATGAGATATGTAGATACACAGATATACATGTATGAGATGAAATGGGACTGTAAGTTGGGAAAACAATTTTGACAAAAGAGATTATTCTTCTAGAGAGAGATCGATAGAGGGCTGGATAGATAGTGTAGGGGAAGGGAAGTGTAAGGCATGTCGTTTAAAAAACGGTTCTGACAAAAGAGAAAGAGAAGGAAAAAAAGTATGTATATAAATAAAATAAGTAAATGAAAGCCATTTGTTCCGGTGGTTTTTTTTTTTTTTCTCTGTTGGGGGCTGTTTTGTTTTTTGTTTGTGGTGTGGTGTGCGTGTAATGTGGTGTCCCTTGTCTCTTCATTTCTTTCTTTCTATATGCATCCCGATATTTTTGTTTCTTGTAAAAAAAAAAAGGGGGGGAGGGGTTAGGGGGCGTGGTTCTGATTTTTGGTACAAGTATCCCCATCCCACCATCCATCCATCCATCCATCATTTCCCCTCTCCATTCCACAACATCCACCACCTTCTATACAAAGTACAAAGTACAAAAAGAAAAAAAGAAAAACCAGCAAATCCAGAAAACACAAAACAGACAACTAGCGCTTGCCAATAGGCGGTCTCCCGACGGGCGGATTATACACAATCTTCCGCGACTTGATAGGCGCCCATTTATACCTCTTAATCCAGATGCTGATGGCGGTCAGCGCGGCGGTGATGGCGAGGGTCTTCAGGCCCATCTTTTTCCGTTCGTCCATCTCTGGTTCTGCGGTCCAGTTTAGGAACTCGGTGACGTCCTTGGCCATTTGTGAGGTGGTGGCGGGTGTGCCGTCTTCGTATTCGACGAGGCCGTCGAAGAGGACGCGGGCCATGGCGATGCCTGGTATTATCATTTAGTATTTTTTTTTAGTTACAACGTAACCTTATGGATAGACTAGTAATATCGTCACATACCGGTTCCGGGGAAGTAAGGGTTAAAGCTCAATCCCTCCTGCACCGAGGCACCCGCAGGCGGCTCATCGGGATAACCCGTCAGCAAGTTGAAGATATAATCACAGCCGCCATGGCGGGCCTTAACCATCAAGCTCAAATCCGGTGGCAAGGCGCTATTGTTTGCAGCACGGGCGGCCTCATCGTTCTTGTAAGGCGGGGGGATGTAGTCGGACAGTTTACCGGGCCGCTTCTCGATCTCGCCCTGGTCATTGGGTTCGGTGTCGTACTCGTATTCCTCGGCCATTGCTTTCATCTCGTCGACGGTGTGCATGGTGCCGACGAATGCGCGCCATGGCACTCGAGTGAGGGAGTGGCAGGCCATGCATACCTCGCGGTAGACCTGGAAGCCACGGCGGAGTCTGCATATCGTCGTTTTGATCAGATCGAGGTTTTCTTCTTCTTCTTTGTCTTCTCCTTCTTCTTCTTCTGTTGTGGGAGAACTGAATTCACACGCAATTGGAGGGCCACAGAGAAGTAAATTGTCCACTTACGCTTGGTGGTCAAATGTCTTTGTCCATTTAACATGTTCCCATGGGTATTTAGTCGGATGTAACCTGTCGGAAGCATGTGTTAATATTTTGATAAAACAATTTCAAGAATATACGGATATATATATATATCATCAATTCCTCGCCAATTATCCCACCAAGACGAGTCTTACCCTTCTTCAGCGGGTGTCATAGCGAAGGCTTCCTGGCCATAGAGATGATAGTACCATGCCACGGCACCGGCGGCGGTCGCGGTGGCAGCCGAGGCGGCGAGGGTCAGGTAGAAGGGCGACTCAGCGCGGGAGCCGGAGGATGTGGAAGAGGCTCGCTAGGGAGATGTCAGCGGCAGAATCAGCAACATGAGAGTGCCATTGATGGGAAGACGGTGATCCGGGTGGCTCAATTGGCCCTTGGGGAGGGGATGGATGTCTCTGTTTGTGTGTGAGTGGATGGCATTACCGTTGTTGTTGAGGTTGTTTGGCGGACAGTTTGTCGAGCGATGATGGCCTTGGCGGGCACATTGCGCGCGACAGATCTGGTGAACATTTTCTACAATTCAGAGAGCGAAATTTCCCGCCAGTGGGAGGAGTGGAGGGGGGAAGGGAGGCGGAGGGGGAGAGGGGGGTATCAAGGAGGACGAGGGCCGAGTATTATTATATTCGTGAGTGGAAGTTGAAGTCGGGACGGAAGCTTTGGAGGTTGCAAAAGAGCGAGAAATATTGGCTGCATCGGGTTAGCGCGAATTGGGGCTTGGCGTAGGGCTTGGCGCTGGTGACAACATAAGTCACCTGATTGGCTGGGTGAAAAGTGAAGGTCACGGGATCTCGGCGAAAACCGCGAGACTGTGAATGTATTTAATAACCTTTTAACTACTACAATACTGTAAACCTATATTTTTGGATGCTTCTTACTTCTTCTATGTGATACAGTGAAATGTAGGTAGATATATGTCCTAGTTGACTGAGATGCTGCCAACTCCACTCCCGCCTGCTCCTGCTTCAACTCCCGCCCTCTTCTCCGCTTCCACTCCCCGTGCCAAAGCTCCCACAGCCTGCTCGATGCTACACCTGGCATGCTGAGTGTACAGCACCAATGACAGAGCGGGCAACCTGCGCAGGCTACGACCACTCAACCCCTAATAAATAATCATAATATTAATTACTGATGTATTTAAACATTTACCCTCAGCTGCTTCTAAGATAAGAAGAAGTTCACTTACCACACTCGCCTCAGCCACATCTGCTAGTCGCTTTGGTATGGACTCCGGAAACAGCTGGTACCAGAGCACCATCTCCGTATGGCTGGGGAGAACCAACGTCTCTGCCGGGTACGATACGTATTTCAACGCAACGCCTGGGTTGTCCTGCTCGACGCGGATCACGTCAAAGGTTGATCCGTGGATCATCCCGCAGTGACTGAGGTTCTCCAGGCAGCTCTTGTATATCTCGTAGATGACTCGGCTAGAAGGGTTGGGCATGAACTGCTTGATGTCCACCCTGTCGAGGAATGCGGAGTCCTTTCTTTGTATCAGCAAGAAGCATCGCAGGATCGTTATAGGAAAATGTAATTGTCTGATCATATCAAGACATGAAAGCCATACCAGTGCCGTGATAAGGTTACTCGTGCAAAACACAACCACATTAGGCCTGTGTCTGAGCCGATCCAGCGCCGTTAGAAGCGCATTCACGGCTCGCATCGCATCGAAGGGTTCGTTTCCTTGCAAGCTCTGTTCCCGTCTGGCGGTTAGTGTCTCCACCTCGTCAATGAACACGCATACAAACGTATCCGGTTCCTCTTCAAGCATGTTTTCGATGTTATCGAACATCAGGGCCACCAGCTTTCCGCTTTCGCTGAAGAATTTACTGCCCAACGAGTGCGCGTTTATTTCTACCATCTTGCTCTGCGGGAATTGCTTGCCTAGGCGGATTGATAGTTTTTGTGCTAGTCCGCGGCTGAACTTGCTGTGAGTATCTTATGATATTAGAATATCAGCTTGGGAGCATACGTACCAAAGGCTCGTCTTGCCTGTTCCCGGTGGACCATAGAGTAGGATAAGCCTGTTCCAATTGATCGTCCAGGTGTTCAGCTTCCTCCAGGAGAACATAACTATTTTTCACCATTAGCTAAAGACAAAATCATGTGTTAATGCAGTAGTAGGATCACGACATACGCATCCTGCTCACGGCCCGTAGCAGCGTAGACGGTATCAATTCATCAAAAAGAAGCCTATTCAAAACAGGTCCTTGTCAACCCCGCCGACATCATACAATAATAGAATCCATAGGAAGAACTAGTAACATACGATTCCCAAACCCCATCGAGCTCCTTACTCGGTAAACTGATTATCCGGGCCTGTGGGCCTTCCTCGTCGGCTTTCCCATTAGTAGCAGCATACGCCTGCTGAGGCGAGTCGTCTGTAATCTCAGATCCACGGAGTTGATATGCCTGCACGTCCAGCTCCACGTCCTCTAGTCGATACGCACCGCTCTCCTGCTGTGGGCCTGCGCATTCCATCACCTTGACTATGTCGAGGTATTGGCAGTGGGTGTCATTTAGGTCAGCTGTTTTTTTTTGGGTTCCGTTTAGTTTGCTTGCTGTGGGAGTGAATCTATTAGATATTGCTAGGTTCAGTCTCACAGAAGGAGTTTATCTCCTGTCCCAGACTAAGGACGGCGAACGTTTCCAAGAGCCATTTTGTGACTTCGTCGCGAACCTAGGTAGAGTTTTCTTCTTTAGAGGACAGAAACATGACAGAGGATCAGACTATAAATGCTAGTAAAAGAGTAAAACTAGACCCACGATGTCTGTCCGAACGATGATATCTCCCTCGTTCCTGACGCGGGCTTCGACGTGCAAGGTAGGCCTTGTGATAGCCTCCGTCCCGCTGACCGCGGGAAATCCCATCCTGAATATAATGGGGATAGATAGGCAAGACAGGTGGGCAGAATGGAATACAGCAATACGTTGAGAAACCACGACAGGGTTTTAAAATAGATATCCTCCAGCTATCATGCTGATAATGTAGTTGAAAGGTGGCTCGGTGTGAGGTTGAAAGTGAAGGGACTGCTGGATTATCTGCCCATCTGCCTATCTGCCTCCTCCGTTCTTCCCAGAGCGGAAAGAAAGGACTCAACTCCAACCCAATCATACATTTGATATCTTAAACATAGGAAACCCTAGATCCCTATATATATATATATAATATAGTATTTATATATACGGGGATAGACCAGGGAAATAGGGGAGAGAGAGAGCTTTGACGGAAAATGGAAACCAGCTTTTTCATGTAGTTTACAACATGCACGGAAATAGAAATGCAGCTAATTTCTTCAACCATTGGCTCAAGAATAAAGGACTGATTTTACTGTGTTGGATAAGATATCACGACAATGGAGGAGTACAACTAGCATTTGGCGGAGTTTTGGAGACTAAAGAAGCTCGCCAAAACCTTCCGCAACAACCACCAAAGCTCAACTTCAGCTTCGTAGGTAAATAAGCAGCCCTTTATTTATCTACAACAAGTAACACAATATCACACTGCACCAACTTGCTTTTACGCTCTCACGCCTCTCGGGTTCAAGTGACGATCCCTCCCAAGGGCGGATAATATGGGGTCCCCACCGCTGCATCCATTCCAATCTGCAAAGATTCGATAATACCCAGCTGTTTAACACTTCAACTTTCAAATTCCCAACAGACACAGACACACATACAGCTGGGAATGAATCCATTTACCCTGTTACCTTGACCGCGAGTTCGATTTCCATTCCTTAAGGGCTCACACTACTGTTGGATTCAAGATGTCTGGTTTTGCAAAGGCCCAGGTCTCCGGTGGGAGGCCGCGCAAGGATATCCTCGCTTCGTTGAAAATGGCCCAGTTGGAGATATCCAAACCGGCCCTCCCTGCTGGTAAGTACAGAGAGTGGTAGTTATGCACTCATACATATGACAGATAAACGTGGGGGGAAACTGTTTTGCTGACATCCGGCTCCAGAGATATTATCTTCCATCCTAGACTACCTTCCAGCCGCAGATCTGATTAGAGTCGCCAGGGCATCGAAATTACTGCGAGAGATGGTCTACGAGGATTCGAGATGGGTACAGAAATTGAAGCGGATTGGATGTTGGGATGATTTGGAAGCAAGGAAGGTGGCGGAGCACTCCAATCCGCATCTCCGTAGTCAGATGAGTGGACCTGTGCCGACTATACACCTCCAAGCTCCGCCGTCTGATAAACCCCCCGGTGACAACAAGACGGGTGGGATTGCAATTGCCAATGGCTCAACGGAAAAATCGAAGCCCTTTGATACTGTTGGATTCTCCACCGGAACGGGATCGAATAAATCTGTACCCCCGAATGCAAGTGCCGCTTTATCCGTCTTCTCCCGCGTTCGCTCCGTGCGTGGGAAGGCGAGGGAGGAATATGGCAAGTTGCATGCGGCGCTTTACCCATTCTATAAAGATATTGACAAAACGGGAGGATCGATGGATAGTATGGTCTTCAAGGTGTACAACACGCCCGAAGACCAAGCTCAGATGTTGTCCGAGCTGCAGGCATTTGCGAAATGCGATACTGTCCTTGGCGGGGAGGTGAGACAGGAGAAGGTCCTTCGCGCCGTATCTCTCTTTGAAATGGCTGCGTTGCAGGAGTTCCGAAGTGGCTATGAACAGGGAGATATCGACGGCCAAATGCGAAAATATGGCCATGTGCTGACCATGTTGAACGGTGGCGGTTCCGCCATCGACTATTTCATTGAACATAACCACCTGTTCGCACGGAAGCGAGAGTTTGGAAACCCGTCAGATTGTGTCGACCGTGACACGGGTGCTGTGAAGTTGGGTCACTCACAGGCATTTCTCACCCGCTTGAATGTGGCATATAACGAGGAGGTTTCTATTATAGATCTTTGTTTCTCAAAGCCTACGAAGGTATCAACGCTATTTTTAGACAAGATCGAGAAGGATATATTGTCTCCTTATTTTACTGCGCTGTTTATCAACCTCCGCTCCCAGAACGTTGAGTCGTATCTTAAGGCTGTTTCGGGAACATTTGTGCAGACATTGCATTTCATCCAAGAGTTACAACCCATTCAAAACTCCGGCGACGAATTTGTCGAAGCGGTTGATAAGATTGTGGAAAATGTATTCGAACCGTGTGTCGATCTATATCTCAAACACGAACTTAGCCACTTTCGCCAGCTCTGTAATGTTGTCGTGTCGGAATGGGATAGGCAGCTCTCTGAGCAAGCAGCCTCAACGGAATCTTTCTACATGTCCAATGTCAACAGGCAAGCTGATAAGAAAGACTTCTTAACTTCGTTTAAAAAGGTGCTTATGGCGCCTGTGAATATTCTACCTAATTTCTCTTCTATGATGTCCAACGGCTCAAGGGCAGAGGACACTGAGAAAGATGCGCAACTTCATGACCCAACTTATATTCCGTATCCCAAGTTTGCAACACCCGTGTCTATCCCATCCACCCCATCAACACCACCAAATGATCTTCCAACAACAGAACTTGCTGCAAAAGCCGCAATCATGAACTCGAGACTCGAAGGCATTCGCTCCCTATTCAGTATCGAAGTAGCCCTCGATTTAGTCCATGCTGCAAAGTCGAGCCTAGAGCGAGCCGCCCAATTCGTGAAGCTGGGGGGTAAATCCGGGAAAGATGCGAAATTGCAGTGCGAAGCTATTTTCGTCTCCCTCTTGCACATCCTCGGCCATCGGCATGTCATTGCAGGCTTCGACAAAGCCGTCGACCACCTTTCCCAGTATCGACCACGACACGAGGAGGAGGAGGAGCACCCTAGTAAAGGTGTGGAGCCATTGGTCACTTTCCTCGAGCTAGTCAATGTCGGCGACCTGATTCTGCAGATGATGGACGTCTTCTATGAGCAGGAGCTAGTTGCAGCGAAATTGACTGATCGGAGCGATTTCCTGGATCCGGCGGTGAAAGAGAAGAAGAAGTTTGAGCAACTGCTGGATGAGCGGGTTGCAGCAGGGCTTAATAAGGGCATCGACGTGCTTATGGAGGAGGTCGATTACCTGCTCGCGACGAAGCAGGCTGCGACTGATTTCAACCCGGAAGTAGATCTTCTGCGGCGGAATCCGGTTGATATCGGGCCGAGCGAGGCAGCGAAGGCAGTTGTGGAGGTCATTCTGTCGCATACTCGAATGCTTGTGGGGAGCACGGATAAGAGTACGCTTGAGGTGTTTAATCAGGAGATTGGCTTGCGGCTTTTTGCTTCGCTGTGCAAGCATCTTAAAATGCAGCGTGTTAATGTCGAGGGGTCGATTAAGCTTATCAGGTACGTTCTGTCTCGATTGTGAAGTTCGATATATATTTCATAGCATTTTTGTTTGATCGCTTACTCGTAACTTTTCGGAGAGTAGCGATATGAACCACTACTTCAACCTCATCAAAACGATGAAAAATGACCAGTTGCTGGAATACTTCGTTGCCCTCAGGGAACTTTCGCAGGTCTACCTTATCGACCCGTCAGATTCTAAGGAGATGGCTACCATCATTGCGGATGGTGACCGTTTTCATGGCATCTTCCGTGCTGAGGAGGTGTATGAGTTTGCCACGAGGCGGGCAGATTGGTATCAGGTTAAGAAGAGCGTGGAAAGGGCTATGTTTGGCATTGGATGCTTGGTGATGTGAATGGGCGTTTTCTTGCAGGTCTAGCCAGGGAAAACGGGATGGCACCAATGTGCTGTTGTAGCAAACATTGTCATGCATTTTCCTGAGCACAGTACTCTGGGCTGAAGCAAAAATTTTCGTGTTTAACCCCCGGTCAACGAAGTTATCGGGCTGGTCCATGACTTCGGCGGATGTAATATATGGCTCGCCCCCCCCGGCTTCTAGAAGCACCCCTGACTGATTGGACCTGAGCATATCCTGAGCTTCGTCGCTGGGTTGAGAGCATAAACTTACCAATACGGGATATAGCGAGGGACGACCCGGTTGTTCATCCTCATTGCCATCAGTCCTCTGCAATTTCCTTCCACTGTTCTCTGTAGCGTTATCTCTCCCTCCCCATCCGATGCCAAGACTTCCCTTCGCTGCTTACATAACACCAGCAAGAAGCGGGAAAGCTTGGCACGCAAGGCAATGTTTCTCGAAGCGCCAACAAATTTAATATTGTTTCAAGTCCAGGGAACGGTTACTGTACTGGCCAGTCAAAGAAAGACATTGACTCCGATTTGACACAAACAGTCGGAAACGATTTCTTGCATCATGCTTCCTCCAAAGTTTTTTTGAATTTCTTGGGTGATAGCACTCCCGCCAGCCGCAAGCACCTTTTGCCGCTGGCCACATCTTTGGGCTCTTATGAATTGTTTATGACACAATTATAGAGTTATTCGATTTCTGCCGTTGATTCTAAAATGTGAAGGCTTTTTTGATTATTTTACCTGGCATTTTGTCATTTATGGCTCATTTTCTTTCTGTACATCTCCCATTGAAAGCTCTGGGAATGAAATACCATCTTCATTGTTTCGGTCCAACTACATACTTGTTGTCGGCTTAAACGGCTTTATATAGTATCCATCCATATATAGATTCATTACTATCCATATCACTTCTATCTAGCATGCCCTAGACGTTCACAATTCGCCTTCACATGCTTCTACATGATTCATGTCTGACTATGCCTCCAATCTCTCTAACAGCACACCCCTAAATTATCTCCGCTAAATATGCCAATGCCATCCCACGCCATCGCCCTCGTCCTCCTCTCCTCTTCATACACCCTCGCAATCCCCACCGTGATCATATATACAGTTACCGTGACCGTCCCCGGCCCGACCCAATTACCCTTACCACCAGCAGCGTCACCCACAATCCCGGCCTCATACGCCTCCAACAGTGTATTCCAAAGCACCATCCTCACTGTCACAAATAGATACAGACACGACCATAACGCCACAGCTCTCACATGGAACCAGACTCTTGAAGCCGGCTCGCGGCATTGGGCACGCCAATGTCACTGGGCGCATTCTGTATGTATATTAATACAGATACCTTTTTCTCGCATTTTAAATTCTATACCTATATATATATGTATCTATCTGTGAGTATATATTTGGAACAAAACTAAGAACACGCACACAGACAAGTGGTGAAAACCTCGCCATGGGCTATTCGAACGTCACTGCCGCCGTCCAGACGTGGGGGGACGAGCGGACGCTATTCGACTTCGATAAACCCCGTTTCACACATGAAACAGGCCATTTTTCGCAACTGGTCTGGAAAGGGACTAGGACGGTTGGATGTGCGAGGTTCTATTGCGGAGATTATGCCGAACGTGGGGATGATGATGATGATGCATATGGTTGGTATGTCGTATGCCAGTATTATCCGGTGGGGAATATTATAGGAGCGGGGTTTTTTGAGGAGAACATTCAGGCTAGGGTTAGTGGTGGTGCGGTGAGGGTGAATCTGGGGATGTATGAGGGGTGGGCAGTGGTGGTTATTTTATTTACGGTGTTTGTGGGGGTTTTCGGGATGGGTTAGGTACCGATTATTTTGGAGCTTTCGGGTTACTTGCTCTGTGTCAAAGTAGGCATTATATGCTGATATGAAATCGTGACACATATTCATTTCTATGTATATACCCAGGTATCTCTTTTTTTTCCATCCAAGTTACATGCTAACCGCCAATTCGTCAACCTTCAAAAGCGCTAACATTCCTATCTCTACCTGCACCACATGATATCTATTCAATGCCTCCAGATGCGAACCGCCTTATCCCTCCCACCACTGCCCACTTTTTCTCCATCTGGACTCCAGTCAACAGCGTAAACCTCATCTAAATGACCCGGTAAATCCATGAACAGCTTCCCGGTCCGAACATCCCAGACTTTCAGCGTGGTGTCTTTGGACGATGAAACGAGGAGGCGGGAGTCTGCTGAGAAGCAGCACTGATATACAGCACCAACATGCCCGCGAAGGGAAGATATAAATCTGTTGATGTTGGTTAGATCAATGTAACTGTAGTGAAGAGTTGTATGTTGTGGGGGGGGAGAGGGGGGACGGGGGATGGGGAATGGTTGGCAACTGTTAAAATGAGGGTTGGATTTGAGCTTACTTTCCATCCCGGGCATTCCATAGTTTAACATGGTTATCAAAACTCGCTGAGGCAATGTACGCCCCATCCGGTGAAAAGGTGACATGGTTTACTTCTTTCTGGTGTCCTAGCATGCGCGCGACGGGTTTATTCGACGACGCAGGGTCCCATAGGAACATGGTAAAGTCATCACTAGCGGAGACGAGTCGTTCTGTGATTTTATTGTTGATTGTTGCTGCTTTTTCAAACCGGCGCTTTGCGGTCTCAACTTTTGCCTCGTCGGTTTCGGGAACTTTTTCGTTGTGCTCATAAAAAGATGTTCGGAGGACAAAGTCGGTGGATAATGCGAGATGATTCACGCGGTGGGAGTGTGAGGAGAGCGTCTGGAGCAAACTACCATCCAGCGGATTCCAGACCTTGATTGTTTTGTCGTGGGAAGAGGTGTAAACGCGCCCAGTCCCACCCCATCGGATACAAGTAACGGATCCTTTGTGGCCGGTGAGCACTGTGTCGATACGCTTCGAAACCACATCCCATATTCTCACAGTGCTGTCTTTCGACGCAGACGCTAATCTGGGAACACCGGGTTTTTGCAAATGGTATGGCTCCCATGCAAGGCTCATGATCCACTTCGTATGCCCCTTGAGCGGTCCACCAAGAGCTTCACCTGTTTTCGGATTCCATAGCCGCACGGTGTTATCCATGCTCCCTGTCGCTATCATCTGCTCATTTGGCGACCAGCTCACAGCAAGAACCCAGCTCTTGTGCCCCTTCAAAGTGTGTAATGGAGTGCCTGTATCGCAATCCCATATCCGCGCCGTTGAGTCTCCACTTCCAGTGACCATGCGCGACGACGAAGCTGGCGAGAATGCAGTCGCTAGGATTGCTTCACCGTGCCCTGTTATCGAAGCTGAACATCTCGACACGGCCTTCACGCGGAAAACGGCTTGCGGGGTATATTGAAGGTGGACAGTGTCTTCGGAAGTTTTCAGTCCTGGTTTGAGGAGTGAATGATAGAGGTCTGATAGTATGTCCACGATGTCTCCATTTTCTTCCTCTGGTTTATATGCGAATCGATAAGGAACTTTTTCATCGTCATCCTGTAATGGGCCTTAGTTTAGCTCAGTGCCCTTTTTCCCGTAATTCGTATTTCTCTAGCTATGAGCGTACCTACATTTCCTTGCAGCGTATTTACGAGGGTCTCAAGGTTTTTAACAGATGCATCTGCAATAGGGACGGATACAGGAGGACCGGTAGCTTTGCCTGTGGTTTGGTCGAAAAATTGCACTCGTATACTCCCCAAGTCAGTTGGGATTGTCTGAACTTCCTGTTGTAGCCGCGCTTTCTCAGCAGTTTCCCGCTTCTGCCGCTTGCTAGGAGGCGGGAGTACTGTCGCCATGGTGTAGGACGTTAGGTATTGCTGTTATTTCGTAGTGAGAACTGACCGCCGCTTTGTATAAATTATTTTGAAAATCTACAATTTTTGATAGATGACTAAGCACTGATATGCAATCTTGGCGAGGCTAAAACGAAAACAGAATAGCGTATATAGTATATATTTCCCCCTTTTGGCAACTCCGACGACACTCCTTTTTCTTCGCATCTTGTGGCTACGGCAGCAACAATAATGTCAAGAAGTTTTCTTATGTATCCCAGCAGTTATTGAACTGTGGTGGTAACGCTCAGGCCTGAGCCCTTTCGGTTATGAACCTGTGGCTGCATCTAGCATCGCACACATCTCTGAGTTATCATCGCGTTGAAACATGCCTTCAACGCGATTTTCAACCAACCCTTCATATTTCCCTAACTACAGTAATGCCACCGCTCGACGGCCTACTACAACCCAATCAAGCTCTGGATACCCTAGGACGGTGAGGCCAACTACTGCGGGAACCAGTGTTGCCTCCCAGGAGATTATTTGTGCAATTAGTGAATCCCGTGGGATATCCCCTACTGTTGGCCTTGCCTTTGTCAACCTTTCCACATCAGAGGCCGTGCTCTGCCAAATATGTGACAGCCAAACCTATACTCGGACCATTCATAAACTAGCCGTGTTTGATCCGACGGAAATCCTTTTTATGAAAACTGCTAGAGAGCCGCGATCAAAGCTGTACTCCATCGTGGAGGAGAACCTACCTCAACTAACCGTTACTTCCATTGATAGACGACTCTGGGCGGAGAGGACTGGCCATGAATATGTTGAGCAGCTTGCTTTCAGGGAGGACCTTGAATCGATAAAGATGTCTCTAGAAGGCAATTATTTCGCGACATGTTGCCTCGCTGCGGTATGTTTAATGTGATTGAAAAGCGATTGATCAGTCACCCGTTGCTGTTTGGTCTGACCTGACTTTTTCAAGGCACTCACTTACATTGAGATGGAGTTCTCCAAAACATTTTCTCACCATTCTCTTCGCATCAAATATGAACCGTCTGAAGGGTCTATGTTAATTGATCTGTCGACAATAGTTTCCCTAGAATTGATTCAAAATCTCCAGAATTTTAAGTCTCGGGACTGTCTTTTCGGGATACTCAACCAAACTCTTACCCCAATGGGATCTAGGCTTCTCCGCAGTAATGTTCTGCAACCATCAACAGAGCAAGCCAAGCTTGTAGCTAGATATGACGTTGTTGAGGAACTTAGCACTAGGGAAGAAATGTTTTATTCTGTTCGGCAAGGTTTGTGCTCTAGAGCTCTCGAAGGTGTACAATACTAATATTTAGTCCCTAGCTCTCAAGACTTTCGTTGATTCGGACAAAGTCCTCACTTCTGTTAGTTGTTACCAAGTAGATGAATTTTGTCCAAACTAACTGGCATTTAGCTCATTGTAATACCGACAAAAGTAACGTTTCAGCATGCCGAGCAATCGATCAATAACGTCATCATGCTCAAAACCTACGTTAACGCGATTAAGCCTATATATCAAGCTTTATCAGGCGCACAGACCGGCCTTCTGTCGGCAATCCGCAATGTTAGTGCCATATTTGACAATGGTGTTTAAAAATGTGGTAGGTTGACGAAATCTAGTTATGTGCACCCCAAGAGTACGAGACGATCGTAGACATGATCAACTCTACACTGAACGAAGATGTTACTTATCAATCACGGCCGTTGGACCTGCGAAACCAGCGCACATATGCTGTTAAAGTGAGTACCCTTGAAGCATTTAAATAACTTATACTAATCCATCCAGGCTGGAATCAATAGCCTTCTCGATGTTGCAAGGCAGGCATACAAAGAGGCAAATAACGATGTAGTGGAGCTGGCTACTCGCCTAGGAGGTATCTCACCAATAGCAACCCCACTTCTGGTGGCCACGACCTAAGTCAAACTATTTTTTAGATGAATACGACTTAGCCCTTGATCTGAGGTTCGAAACTGGTCGACATTATTATTTTCGATTATTGGTATCGACTCTAGACAACACCCCACTACCCGATGTTTTCATTAATATTTTCAAGAAGAAAATGTATATCGAATTCCAAACGCTGGATCTTGTTAAGTTAAATCAAAAAATCACTGATGCTCATAACGAGGTGATTAGCATGAGCGATCGAAGCATCCAAGAATTGATAGAGGACATTCGATCGCAAATAGCTGGCCTTTTCCGTGTGAGCGAAAGCATCGCCATGTTGGATATGCTTGCAGCCTTCGCGCATCTTGTAACGATGCAAGATTATGTGCGGCCAGAACTCACGGATACTTTGGCAATCAAAGCTGGCAGGCACCCCATTCGCGAAAAGATTCATGCGGACAAGTACGTGCCCAATGATGCATATGCCACCCTCCAATCGCGGTTCCAGATTATTACTGGGTGCAATATGAGCGGCAAAAGTACGTATATTCGATCCCTCGCCTTGATGACTGTCATGGCCCAGATCGGTTGTTTTGTTCCTGCGCAATACGCATCCTTCCCAATTGTGCGTCAGCTCTTCGCACGTGTATCGACAGACGACAATGTCGAGGCTAACGTTTCTACCTTTTCCGCCGAGATGCGTGAAATGTCTTTCATTCTTCGCAACATAGAGCCCAAGAGTATGGTAATTATCGACGAGCTGGGCCGCGGCACTAGCACCACTGACGGTCTCGCCATTGCCATCTCAATCGCGGAGGCTCTTGTCGAAAGCCACGCATTAGTCTGGTTCACGACCCATTTCCATGACCTGGCCAAAATTATGGCAGAAAGGAATGGCGTCGTCAATCTGCACCTTGCCGTTGAAATGTCACCCTCTACTTCAAAAATGACAATGCTCTATAAAATTGCGGACGGATTCGTTAAGGACAAACACTATGGTCTATTCCTCGCAAGACTTCTCCTGTTTCCGCAACCTATGTTGGACAAGGCTAAAGAGGTTTCAGAAGCGCTGAGTTTAAAGATCGAGAATCAGCGGAAGCGCTCGAAAACTCTCGCCATTGCGAAACGGAGAAAGCTGATCCTCGATCTCAAAGAACAACTATTGCAAGCTAGGGAGGGCGCGTTAGAGGGTGAAGAACTCCGAACCTGGCTGACAAAACTGCAGCATGAGTTTACTTTGCGAATGGTAGCTCTCGACGCAGAAGTCAACACGGCAGAGAGCGATTTGATGGATGTGGATGACAGCCAGAGTAGCCAACCGTCAGCATCTCTTGACATCGACCCTGAGACGATTCCCATTACCGAGCCTGATCCCATGATCAATCTCACCACACCCTCTGTTCGCCGTTCAGTTCTTTCGTCGCAGTTAGAGAACTCTCCTTTTATTCCATGGTCTTCGTCCAGGAGGGGGTGTTATACTACTATCTCCGAGAATGCAACAGCTTTATAATATTGCCAAATATTCTGTTCGAAGGGGAGGTGAGGCTCTCGAATTTTTCGGCATATTCGCGCGATACGGTCACGAATGGTTCTCTATATAGGTATATAATGGCGTTTTCGTTATATACTTTTATCACCCCCAGAATAACTAGATCTTAATGAAAGCCCCCTGCCCAAATGTCGGTTCTTTGTTTGACATGGATTTACAAAGTTTTATGAATTGCGGTTCCATTTCATAGCCCTGTACACCCATCATTCTGTTTCGTAGCTAATTTTCACGGGGAATTCCACAGAATTTTGTATTTCTTAACTTCCCTATATTCGTTTAAAAATGTGTATTCCTCCAAAAGATCATAATGGTTATGCGTGGTGGCTTGTCGATTGTATTCCGTTTTCACTTTAGCCCTGCTATGATTTAAGTTGCATGTAAACCATAAATTACCTCTCTACCGCAAATCAACGATGATATTTGAAAGGCGACATTAATTATTTAAATCAACTCCCATTCATTCAATGGCGTACAGACTAATCCCACGCCAATCTGTACGTGAATCTTATCATTTTTTCTTCCCATCTCTAAGGGTCATTTCCACTACCCAAAATGATACAACACCTGCTTTCCTTTTTTCCCCTTCCCTTTCTTCCCTCCCCCTTCACCACTATCCCCCGCCTCTCCCTCACTCCCTGCCTCCGCAGGCGTAGGATTAATCCCTCCCCTCCCCCACGGCGACGGTCCCGTACCGACCGGCGACGTACCACCCCACCGCACCGTACCACGCGTCAGCCCTGCCATGAGCGTGCTAGGCTTCGGCGCAGAAGGGAGCGCGGGGAAGGCATCTGGGTTGGCGCCTCGTGGGCGGGAGGTTGCGGTCGAGGCAGTTTTCGTACCACCTGATGGAGAAGGGCGAGAAGGGGCCGGCGAGCTCCCTCCTGAGCGTGATGGAGGCGTCACTGTTGACCAAGGTGTAGCTGATGTGCGTGTTTTTCTGCCACCAGTTGGCCCACCTAGTGGCGGGAATGGGTTGCTGCTGGTGCCGTTTGATATTCCTAGGAGGCTTCCGCTGCGGCCGACAGCGGAACGTGAGGATTGTGCCGTCGATGACTTGAGGCGTAGCACGCGCTTTCCGCCGCCGCCGGTATTTGGACCGGTGTTTGATAAGACCCCGTTGGGCCCCGGTAGGGCGGGGTAATCTTCATTTATGGCGCGCCAGTCGTTCCAGGCTTTGAGGAGGGCGGTGCGTTTTGTCTCGTCATCGTAGAGCTCGGCGAGCTCCTTTATGAGCTTGCCTAGCTCGCCGGAGGAGGTGTCGAAGAGCGAGAAGAAGGATTCCATTAGGTATGTGGCGCTGATGGTGCCAGTACGGTAGGAAGATACTTTGGTGCGGAATTCGGAGACTTTTAGTGGGTCGTTGCGCAGGAGGGATACGGCACGGTCCATTACGGCGCCATGTGCAATTTGGCGGGCGTGTTCTTGGGGAGTCGAAGGTGTGGCGCTAGGGCGACCTAGGTTCAATGCTTCCATAGCAGGAGGAAGAGCTGCTGGAGTGGAGGTAGGGGGAGGAACAGTTGATGGCGTAGGTACGCGAACTGTCTGGGCACCGCTCGGCGTGAGCTGGCCGCCAAATGTCCTACTAGTGACGGACTGAGCGCTCTGGATAGCCATTTGTCTTTGATAAGCCAGCTCGTCCCGTCTCATAGGTTGCGCGCTGGATGGAGGTAGAGGTTCTGCGTTAGGATCACGTCCTCTTCCTGCACCACGTCCCTCCCTCCCTCCCCTCTGTGGTTGGTAGGGAGCTCTGTAGTCCAAACTGGATAAATCAACTGTTCTCGCGTCTCTTCTTGCATCCTTGGAGAGGCCGGCTGGATGACATTCCAACTGATGGGCTTTTAAATCCAATTGTGATTCAAACACTACAAACTTCTTCTCCAGACACTCCTTGTCAAGACAAAGGAAATGGTCTTTGCTGAAATGCTCCTCCAGGGAATTATAGTTGACAAAATACTGTTGCTGCCGGGCTCCGCTACGTCGGTCACAGATGTGGCATCGCTCGTGCTTATCACGACAGTGCGTATAAAGTTCATCGTCGCCGTAGAATCTCTGTCGGCAGAAACCGCACTCCGGATGACCTTTGAAGCCGCTTTGATCAATAGCGCCAGGATTGTCGTCTCCATATCTCTCATGTTTCCGGAGTTGGGTCATTGAGAAGAGCTCATGCTCATGAGTAAACACCTTCTTATTTCGCGTACATAAATCACTATTCCTTGTTAGCAAGTGTGTCGAAACAATTAAATGGGTGAAAATCCAGTTGAATTAAGTATGCACATACCACATAACCTTTTGATGCTGAATCTTTACATGGCGATGTAGATCCGGCCACCCTAGACATGCGACGTCGCACTCATTATCGGGACAGTTATACCTCAGGAGCAAAACCGTATCTTCGAAGATATCGTTGGTCTCATACTTAATTCCCAAATTGTCATCTGTACGGATGAAATCATTGTCTCTGAAATCTTCGAATTTCTTTACTGGATCATCTGTAAAAATTACGAAAGGCCACTCGGTCTACTCAACATTTAACAGAAGGGAGGCGCTGCACATTAGCACTCGATATACATAATTTTCTCATTTCGCTGTCAAAACCCAAGGGAAAATAGAGGGTGCCAAAACATACTCGACAGTGTGCGCAAGCTTTAGTCTTATACAACGCCCTTAATCGCAAAGCACAAATATGGCATGTCCGATGATTACAAGGTGCGACGGCGGTATGATCGATGTTCGACGCACAGATAAAGCAGACTTCGCCATCCGCCTCCTCGCCCATCGTGGCGGCTACAGTCGCAACCGCTCCCTCGCCCTCAGCATGTTTGGCATCTCCGGTCAGGCGATCACCGGAGGTGCCTGCGGTACCAGGACCGGGGCCGGGTGGTTCGCCTCCGTAGTCATTGTCAGCGGATTCGCCCGGTCGAATTGCAGAATGACCTGGTCCGTGTGCTCTGGTCTGTCCTCTTCCATCCAGTGCTCCGCCTCGTGCACCCCATGCACCCCTAGCTCCCCCGCCTCTGCCGCCGCCGCCCCTTCCGCGGCGCTGAGGGGTATCTCTGTGCATTGTGAGAGCACCACCGCCACGACCTCGTCGACGATTGCCTCTGTTGGGGTTTTGGTCTCGTTGTAGAGAGGATGTAGGGGGCGTATTAGCGGATATGTCCGCCATGTTGACTGTAGCTGCGTGTGTTGTTCAATTCACTTGGAGTTGTGAGGAGAATTTTCGCAGGTACCTGGTTGCGGGGCGGATTTTAAAGTTCGGCGATTGTTGCGATTGGCTGGATATGAAGAAAGGAACTCCTGCTGTGTAACAAGAAAAAGAGTAGCCAGAAGAAAGATAAAGTGGCAGGATAGCAGTAGAAGAGAAGAATGTCGTGGACTTTGTGTAGTGCGTCGTTGTAGTTCTTGTATCAAAATCTTGGATGGAGGTTTGAATTGTCCGTTTTGGGCAATTTTGAGTCCAATGTATTAAATACGTTCGTTACAGCTAACTATCCTTCTGCCTCCAGTTGTGGCTGTGTAAATTACAGTATTCCCCGTACCGCACTCACTATTACTCATCAAGTGATTCATCGCTCTCAGCCTCCACCCGTCATTCGGCCTATCACCAACATGATTGATTTCCTTTAAATTTACGATATTGGAGAGGAGACGGTTAGCCGCCTGATATCAAGAAATTAGTTGTATCTGAGTCACTGAAGCAGGCTGTATATCAGGCATTCCATTGTTATGCGTAGCAGGGGAGTCACAATCAACACCCTAGCTCACACCCAACTCTTTTAACTCACGCATTCTACTTTGCCTGATACTCGGTCATCTTCTGCATCGACGCCACCAACGTTTCCGTTTTCTTACTATCCAGAAACTCCACACACTTCACAAGCTTCTCCCCTTTCTCATCCATCCACAACATAAATACATATTTCCCTTGATATGCCCAATCTTCCTCAGATACCCCTGCATCCATCAACTCCTCGTGAAATTTCGCCCGGCTTGTCACCCATACCGTGACTTGGTTACTGCTCTCGCTCTCGATATACTCTTTCACCGTCATTAAGAAACCGCTCATGATGGTACGGAGATACACATTGTGCTCCAGTATGCCTTTTTTGTCGATTGGACCGGGTAGGTTCACTGAGGCTGGCGCGAAATGGTGGACGAAGTCGTCTGCCAGAAGGCCGTCAAGCGTTTCTCTGGAAAGTGTACTGTAGTTGCCAATGAATTTTTGAACTGTTTCAAGGCGCTTGGATGGGGATGCCATAGCTGCTGGTAGGTAAGACGAGGTACACCCGTGATCTGTGAGGTGAGATGAGATTATGTTCTTTTTTTTTTTTCTTTTTTTTAACCAAAAAAAATCCCAATTAGAAGCATGAAGGAGAGCTGTGATGTGGGTGAACAGCTTCTCTCAAGGGACCTTTATACGATGCTCCTGGTGCGGGGTAAGCGTTAAGTCTGATATGTCGTGGGCTTTCCGGAAGGGTTTTCTAATTATCTCCCAGGTCTGATTTGAAGCGGATTATATTTATGGTTCACATCTTCCTCGAAAGGGCATGGATTGATGATATCAGTTGTGGCCATGCTTTCAGCTCGTAGGGCTAGGTTCTAATATTCCTGGATTTTTCGGCAACATTTCTCTCAGCCGTCAGAGAGTTGGCGCATCACGAAGGAAGCAACCATCAAGGTTTGGACCAACAATTTAATTTGAATTTGAATTTTTTTTCAGCAACGGACTGCATTCAATTCTCATGGCGACGACCAAGTTGGCTGGGTATTAAGTAAGTATTCAGGGGAGATGTGACTTCAGATTGAGTTCGCATTTTGACCCTTTCTCATCTCCCGTTTCGCCTTTTTGAAGGTTGAATGCAAGAGGCATCTCATTTTAGAAAATATAAAGAATAGAGCCATCCTGATTACGATTATAGCTGATACCTATTTATGTAAATAAAAATTAAGCTTCGCAGAGAGCCGTCTAATTAGCTCAATAAAATCAGAAACCAAGACACCGATCACTTACTCCCGCTGGTATATATAAAAGATGAAGAAAAACCAAATGTTTAAATAAAAGCCATGCCATACTCCTCCTAACCAGGGGTTATTTGCCTATTCCCTTTCCATTTTCTATTTCCCTTTCCCACCGCTTAATAAAATATCTTCTCTTGCCAGATCGGCGGCTGGCTCTTCACCTCATCCCACCTGACCTTATTCCTCTCATCCAAATGAGCTTCCTCATCCGTCATCGGTGTCACGCAGCTCGTCAACTCCACTTCGCGCTGGCTAATCCCACCCGCATCGCGCGGCACCCACAGCAGCGGGGTCGGACTCCACACTGACGGCGGGTAATATGCATTGTCTGCAACTTCATCTGTGTACTCGATCGGTGTGCCCTGCCGGACCCGTTTGCGTAGCGTAGCGTAGTCGATGTAGATGTGTGGCTCTACGATTGAGTGGATGAAATAGGAGAATTTGCGCAGAATGGTGCGGAGGACATTGGGCTTTTGAAGCGGGAAGGCTGGGGTTTCGGTCGAAGTGCCCGCTCGCGTAATTTCGGCAAGGGTTATGGTTGTTTGCGTTTTGCGCTTGAGTTTCGAGGAGGTGGAGATTGGGCTGGGGATTTCGTTGCTGGCGCTTGCTGGGCTTATGGGGGGTTTCTCACTTGTTGTGTCGTCGTGAGAACTGCTTGCACTATCTTCCTGCGCCGCCATGCTGTCGTCGTACTCTTCATCCTCGTCGTCGTCGGCAACCTTTTCAGCTTGCTCGAGGGTCCGTGGCAGTGCAGTGAGCAGCGGGCGCAATGCATCGTTGAGGGAAATGTGCGCTAGAATCATGAAGACGATGAATAAGCCCATCATGATCAACGGCCCTATTGCCCCGCGAATGGCAAACAGACCAATCATACACACTGAGGCGAGATATACGCCCGTCAAAACTTGTTGCAGGGCACGCGGGTAGATCAGACCCTTTGTATCGACATCGGAGTCATAGACGAAAAGCAAATTATAGCGGTAAGCTTGATAGACTAGGTATAAGCCGAACGAGGAGAAGCCAAGAATAAGAGGCGCGATGCAGGAGTAGGTGATGGCTATACTTTGTCAGATCCATGAGAAAAAATACCAATTCAGCCGCCGCCGTAGTTGGCTGGCTGTTAGTTTGAATGGACTTACCGATCACAGCCATATTTGTGAAAACCGGAAATACCGTAGCCCAATGCAATCCGCTCATTGATGTCCATCGTTCATAAAGTTTCCGCGGAGTGGTGTCGAAGAACGCAACGAATATTTTGAAAATCACCAATCCCACCACTTGCACCACCGCCCCAGCGCTCAAGACTAGGCCCTGTAGAAGAAAGTACGAAATATAGAAATTTGAAGCTTTTGGAAGATTCTTTGCGAGCAAATCTTTCGCTGACATGGGATCCTTGATAATTTGGCTTGTTGCTGCTGAC
Source organism: Emergomyces orientalis (assembly GCA_002110485.1). NCBI lineage: Eukaryota > Fungi > Ascomycota > Eurotiomycetes > Onygenales > Ajellomycetaceae > Emergomyces > Emergomyces orientalis. The sequence continues at coordinate 340,624 of MOWL01000049.1, forward strand.
GCGGCGGATGTCAGGGTCGTCACAAGAAATACCTGCACGACCTGGAAACAAAAGTGGGCGTTCTGTGTAAATAATTCCACGTGGACAGTAGTTGGAAGCCCCGACTGTCGAGCGAGAACTATAGGTAAATGATTATTAGGTTTGGTCTTGTACGGGGATGAGAGATAAACAGTAGACCTACATCTCAGAATAATCGGTACCAATGCCATGAGCAAAGCAAGGCCTACTGCGGGGAGCAGCCCACTGATAACCCCCTGGATTACTTGGGGGAGTTTGTTGATAAAGCCAAGGAAAGGGAGGAGATTGCTCAGATATGTAACATTCGATATCATTCCTACAAAGGCAGAAGGTATAGACCAGAAGATAATCAGGGCGGTAATAGCCCCTTGGACCAGGAACTTCCGAACAATTTTTGCCCACCAGCTATATTGTAAGGCAGGCCAAATAATTTGCTGGGGTGTAACTCCGATATAGCGGGGTGTCATCTGAAACGGCTGGTGATGGGAGAGCATTTGAAATGCAGTTTGCGCGGCCGCTTGCGAATCGAATTCGATAAACACGGCTGGGATTGGCTTCGCATCTCCTTCTCGATGTTTCTTCTGTAGTTCCTCGACTTCCGGAAGCACCCTTTCAAGTTCGGATCGGAGCCACTCTATGGTATCAACTTTTTTTCCCGTGAAATAACGAAGACGATGTGTGGGTCGTTTCACTTTTTTTGCCCATGGGACAGAATCAAGATCGCAATCTGCGCTTTCAGGGTTAATTCCGGCGCCAACCGCGCACTCCTCATCCTTTTTCTGCTTTTTCATAGCTTTAGATCTTGCCAAGTTTGCAGATTTGATCAAATCTGTTTCCAGATGCTCCAGCCGCAGAGCCAATTCGTCCCTCTCCTTCACTAGCTCATCCAGCTTTTTGCAGTCGGTAGTAATCCAGATACGCCTGATAGTCTTTCCAAAAACTTTGGTCATCTTAGACTTCGTGAGCAGGCGCTGGGGGACAGACATGAATAAAACGGTCCTGGACGAGATGCGGCTGGCATATAGAGGTGAGAGAAGATATGCTTGTCGAAGTGTAGCGTAAAACATGCTTTCTCGAGTAACCATGTAGAAAACGAAACCTGCAACAACTTAGCTCACTACAACATATATTTTCTCATAGCAAAGGATGAGTCTTACTGAAAAACATCCAAGAGACAAAAACATGCGCATAATACCGGTTGGGATCCGTTACATTACTGAAGCTCAGTGCATCAAGTTGGGTATTTCCCGCACCCCCGGTGGCATGGATAGGGAACAAAATCGGCCAAACTCCAAGGCACCCCACGAAACATGTCACCGACATAAGCCGGAGGAACCGTAGGAAAAAGTATCCATCCAAGGAAGAATGCTGAAGCACATAGGTGTCGGATAGGTTGAAGAAGGCACCGATCCAATTGACCCAACCCGAAGGTAGTTCTGGACTCCGCTCACTGTATACGGGTTATGATGGCTAGCCTAAAAAGTAGTAAATCAGAGGGTGAAAATACTTACTGTTCATGTATATTTCCCAAGTAAGATCTGGGGGCATAGAATCGCTGTTGGCTCCGTCGACAGATAATAAAAAAAGCAGTCCAAAGGGTAAAAAGGACGAAAGCAGGTACAAAAGTCGTCAGCAGGGCTGCTGCAGAGGTAGAAGTATCCACACCGAGCGAGTTGAGCGCTGAACCCGTGGTTGATTGGTTATCCCCGCGAGATGACCCAATGTTCGGATCATTGTTGGGATCCTGGAGTGGCTCATCAGCTTTTACGAAATGTCCAGCGCCCTCAATTGTCTCTCCAAACGAAAGATAAGACTGACCAGCAAGTCTGCCATAATTCCGTTGTCGTGGTAGGAAGCCTGAGAGGTAAAAGGGGAGGGTGTCTGGCTAGGTCCAAGAACGGCAAGGGATGGCTATATCGTGAAGAACTAGCCACATTCCGACAACATAACCCATGGGCTAAACGAAAGTCTCAATTAAATGACGAGAACTTTTCTGATGCTGGAGAAAGGGATGGGGTTATCGGACAATATGTACTCCGTACGTTTTCCGAGAACCCACTCTCAAGGGCCTGTCTGACAGATCGCGGAAAACCAACCATCTGGGCCTGCTCGGCCAGTGGGCACCCTTTCACCTTCTGGCTCTGCATGGATCATCCAAAGCGGGGCTCTACGGAGTGGAGGACTCAAATCAGAATGTGAGTTGTCATATATTTTCCCAATTTTGAGCTTTCCTTTTTCTCCTTCTTGAGGCCGATTGGTGCGTTTCTCCAGTTGACTGGGCGGGCCACGACGAAGCTTAATTTTCTGGTGGCCCAACCCTGTGTCGAAAGAGCTCGCAGACTCGCAACTGACGCGCCTGCGGACTGGAAACGAGAAATAGCTACATCAGCAAATCAGAATGGAATCCAGTACGACAGCTGGCAAATGGTTGTGCTGGCTGTGTGGTGCGGTGCTCGGCGGGCGTCGAGTCAAAACGGGGTTTATTTGGGAGTTCCACTATTGGGGCCAATCTGCACTATTGGAAATCTAGGGGCAATTAGCCTTTGCCCTGGCTGGCCCATACCAAGGGACCTACTACTCCGTTCTGAGTAACTAGTCAGGGTCAACGCCAGTCAACGCCGCCAGGAGAACGATCTGTCAACATCACACTCAGTACTGCACAGATATCGTGTGTCTGCTGTCTTTTGACACGACTGGTAATTTGTATCTACGGACATCCCTTACTCTTTTCGCTGGCCTGTAGGATTTCCCCGCGAAATATCTTTCTCGAAACCAGGGTAGATAGATATATGATCAAAAAATTTTTAATTAAATCTTCGTTTTAACAAACCCCCTTCCACAGGTCTATTTACAGATAACTTAAAATGAGTTCAGCCATTTTCTGTCAGGCATAAGGCGAGGACTCAATCTCATTCCACATCATCGCCCTTTCAATTTTCTCGTCATCATGATGCGAAAGCATGCAATAAATTACCATTTTTCATATGTCAATACAAACTTGCACCCATTTTCGGCTTCATCCTAGTTTATCTAAAGCTCACTCCTTGGTCAACTTATCCCATTGACGACGTATATAGATGTCGGATTCGCTTTGCTAAGACAGTTATCAGCTGAAGAGAGTGGAGAGCATAACTTGTCCCAATTGCAAGTTAGAACTAGATTGAGGCAATGGAAAAATGGTGGCTGGTGCTCAGTTATATATATAGCCAGATATAAAGCCTCAGCTCAGGCATCAAATACAACATTGGTATTTTGTTTCACAACATCTCCTGCTAAATTGGCTCAAAGATGCCAAACCACTTACCCCCATATCGTCGAACCAAATAATTTACACCTCGTCCCTACGTTTTACCAGTTAAAGAAACAATAATGCTTCACATCCGACCAATATTCTGGCGTTTTCCACCGAACTATGGAGTAGAGAGAGACCAATAAATATCCGGCTTGTTTTCATGGCGGAATGGGATGGGATACGTCTCTGCTGGGGCTCTGTCGATCCTCCCAAGAGCTGCGAAATGTGGGATAATTAGCTGCATGCTGATAGATGACGTTTCATAGCTAACGTTATCTTCAATATCTACTCCATAAGTTAGCCCAGTTGGCAACCGTTTTCCTGTCAAATGGAAGGGGGAAAATAACTTTTCGTAAATATCCGTGCGATGAACCGTGCCATTGAACGTTTCGAGGGAAGAAAAATAATAATGCTCTCTTTAGCTCCAACTTTGGACCGAGGATGGTGAGAATCATTTGATTGCGACAAGCGTAGTACCTAGTACGGAGTACTAGCACCAGCTTCACACCAGCCCAAAGGGTATTTTGGTCCCAGGAACACGGCGAGGGGCTGGCTGAATGACCCACTTCGCACCATCTCAAAAGCGACTGCAACTTGTGGCTTGCCAAAAAAAAAACATCAGCCGTCCAGAGTGCAAATCGTGGATGTAGTTAACGGAGATTTCCGAGCTCCAGTTCGGGGTTTCTGTCTTCCCATGCCATTCCATATCATCGCATCGCGACTAACTACCCCTTTTCTTTCTTGCTTTCTCCTTTTCATATTGCCCCAATTACGATAGTTGCGATGATGTAGTGACAAATACAACAGACAAAAATTGTACTTGAGGAAAATTTGAGCAAGCAGCAAGGGTTCTGCGGCAAGAGACACACCGGCCGGCTTGACATGCAGTGAAGAAAAATTGAGTCGAAAAGATTATTTTTTTTTGCGCCTTCAGTTTCGAAACCTGTGCAACTGCAGACAGTTGCCAATCCCCCTAGGTTTTTGGATTTCGGATCTCCCGTTTGATCCGAATGCGCGGCAAGCAAATCTGCTACAAGAATCTTGCGCTGATCGCGGGGTTCAACCCTGGCCTTGCATAGTTTGTGCATAAGCTTTTGAAGTGGTGCAACCTTTGCCTCTACCATTTCATTTCGTGGGGGAAAAAAGCGGAGGCCTCAATTCTTCATTGTGCATCCGTTGAATGCACAATCCCATTATTCAGAGGAAAGCAAAGTTCAATCCAACCATTCTATCAGGAATCGGTCATACGATCTGATTTTGAGTGATAAAATTGTCCTTCCCTTGGCATTCTGCTCTAAAAATGGGTATTCTCAGTTGTCCAATTTCTTCGGATAATGATTGCACCACAGACTTATCACTGACACAGAACTGAGCTTATCCAAACGGAATATTTTCATTCGCTGGCCCTGGGCTGATAAGACGCATCAACCACCGGACTAAATGTGACCATCCCCGACCGCTGGTTAATCCAGGTTCATTGGTGCTTGCGAGGAGAGCCGGCACAGCTGCCGTAATGCTCTGCAGTTACCTTACAGCCCAGTATTTAGGGGATCTTGAAGTATTCATACTTTTCCTCCTTTTTTTTTGGAGGAGACTGAGATACGCATATTTGCATATTTGCATATATTACTGTGCGATGAAGGGTAATATATTCGCTTTTGACGCATGGACTTCTACACAACAGCAATTGCCTCATTCAGCATTTTCATCATATTGTGAGCAATTGCCTCACTACGCCAAAGGTTCTTTGTGTTCTTTGTCAACATTCATTTATTTTTTGTGTCAACAATATAGTTTGCTCGCCGGGTGACGCCCAAGACTCTCACACTGAGAATTAATGCCCAGTGCAATGAATGATGCATGTCTGATACATGATATGGCTAATGACAGATAGGCAAGACCCAAGAGCAACATTTATACTCACTCTCCATAAACATTATCGCTTAACTACCCAGTTAACTACCCAGGTACGTACACACATTCCATTTCATACATTGTCCTTTGTACCCTCTTTCATAATCATCCCGACCAGCGCAGAAAGCCCTTCCTTACCGCCACCCTCCCCAACCCTCCTCTCAATCAACTTAAAGATAGGCCGAATAAGTTCCACCGAAACCCCCTGCGCCTCACTTGCCTCCAACATATTGGGCACAGCATGGGCCTGCATCTCCAAACTCGACCCCCCATCTCCATAATCCCCATCGTCCACTTGCTTAGCCAACAAATTCAGATGCTGTGTCATTGCCGTCAGCCATGGGATTAACTGCGTCGAAACAAACCCGGCCGCAGGCACATTGGCGGACCGCACCAGGGCAACGGCGTGCGTAAATCCGCTGAACAGGCCATACATGCCACTCAAAAGTGCCAAATCGTGAAGGGAGGCAAGCCCTACGTCGTCACCAACATATGTGCTGGTACCTAGCACGTCCAGCGTGTTCTTTACATCTTCGAATGCCTTGCCTGATCCGCTGTAAAGGATCATGGCGTGGGGTTGGCCGATCATAGATGGCACGGCCATGATTCCGCCGTGGAGATATTGAGCTCCGTGCGCGAGAGCCCATTCTGCTGTCTCTCGCGCATGGGCCGGTGTACCGTTTGTAAGATCCACGATTGTCTTTCCAGCCCAGGCTGATGGTGCTTGTTGGAGGGTTTGAAGGACGGAGTCCTTATTCAACTGACAGATTATGAGCAAGGAGCTGGCGGAGGCCGCGGAGGCGATTGTGGGAGCATGAGATGCGCCGCTAGTGATGAGGGGCTGGGCTTTGGCGGCTGTTCGGTTCCAGACTGTGGTTATATGACTTTTTTGAAGGAATTGGGTAGCTAGGGCGGTGCCCATGGCTCCAAGGCCGAACACGGTTACCGGGGATTTTTCCATGTCGGGTATCTTCATTAAAAGGGACTTGTGGAATGAAATGGATTTGGCTGCTTCAGGGTGATTGGGTGCCGCTGGAAACGGGTTTAAAGGCAAAACAGAAGAGCGTGCTGCTTAGATTGCTTGATCAAAACTACATCTTGAAACGGAGAACATTTCTTCTATTTATTTACACACACAAACTCAACAATCCCCACCTTTGGCTCTGCATTTTAAATTATATAAACTGATTTCAAAGCATGCAGCATCGTTTTGTGTCCTCGGTCGCTGCATCGACTGCTATCATAGGTTAGAGTGTTCGTATCCATTCAATCTTGCAATCGAAGGGTGATGTAATAATAGTATGCAAAATCGCCGAGAGTCACTTGTATTTTTGTTTGATATGTTTGAAACAATAATTTGGTGGTGTTGGTGGGTCTGTTCGCTGGTGCGGCCAAACTTGCCAAGGGCAGGCAAAAATTGAATGAGCAATTCCATCCTCGGGTTTACCCCTGAATATTAAACTCTTTATCAATCTTCTTCTGAGCAATTTTGCTATGAATCGGCTCAATCCGACCTCCTATTCCATGGCAGATCGCTGTTTTTATGCTCCATGTTGCCGCGACATTGAGTTCCCGATTTTCCAGCTGGTCCCTTATTTCATTCCTTTATTTCTCTTCTCATAGTGCATACATCCGTTGGGTGTGGCAGAGGGTGTATAATTAATGGACGAGAAGATGCATACTGAACGATGGCTTACTGTGATGCTGCTCTTATAACTGGAGCTACACACACATACATATGTTTTGCTTCTCATCCCATTGGAAAGAACCCGCTATGCTGATTGAGGCTCTCAGAATGTGCCTCAACACTACATAGAGATACCGTGCTATTCCCGCACTGGCTCTACCACCCTTCTTTTTGAATAGGAAGGCTACGTTTGAATGAATTCTACTTGTTATACACGGCGCTAGGATATCGCTTCTATCACCTTTTTATTTTAACGGCATATTCCAGACAACAAAAATGAGTAGTATAAATATGCCCCAGCAAACCAGTTGCTGGGTTCTATTTCCATCATTCTTCAACCACCAGCATTTTCAACGATTCGCTGAATTCGTTTCTGACACCCCTCGCTGACCTGAGCCGACCCAAAGAAACATCCACCCCCCAGCGACACCACCACCCCACACCACACCTGAAGTTTGATTGCCCATCCACCGAAGTCGCCAAGTGGCTCATTCAACGATATCACTGCACTATCGTTGCCTAACACCAGTATACCGCACCCTAGAAGAATTCGCGTGAACAAATATGTGCGTTTGGCTGTGGAAATCATACAGCCATTGTTCACATCTAGGTGGACTGCTGGGGACAGAAGTCTGTGCGGACCCAAATAACTGTACGCCCCAGGGTCGCAGAGTTAAACAGGAGTCTCCCTTGTGCATATCATGCGGAAAGTTTACAGCCAAAAGGTTTAGGGAACTTGCCAATGGAGGAAAAGAGAAGGCGAAGTAAAGACATCGGGGTTTCGCGGAAGAAGGGAGGGTGAACGGGGAAATTCCTAAGATAGGTTGAAGGGGCATGAACAGTTGGGGCTACAAGGTGCAGTGGTTAAAATATATGTGGCGCCAGTGTGTGTGGTTAGATAGAAGAGACGATATTATGTTTTGCTTTTAATTTGCGTTTAGCGCTCTCCGCCTCCCTGTGAAGTTTGAACTGTGGTGGGCTCTAAGGTTAAGCAACTTCGAGCGCTTAAAGTATGAAACAAGTTGAAGCAGTGTAGCACGCTTGGAACCCAAACGATGATACAGCCAATTAAATATCTTAAGCCCACTCATTTTACCACTATAACTCCCTCAGCAAGTAGATATTTAATTATTTAAACACGTACTCTGGCCTTATTATTGGGAGAGAGGATATTTAGAGACCCAGAATTTCTGCAAATATCTCGGATATTGGCCACTGATTAAATAATCTGTTGAGTTCCAGCATATAATCGAGAGCGCCGTGAGATGTAGTAAGTAGTAGAGAAAAGACTCGGCATCGTTCCATAAAAGCACATTGAAATTGCTACCTAGCTAGGAAGCACATATATTGATATGATATGCAAAGTGACTATGGCGAGCTAGCAAACAGACAAAGGTAGAATTCCGGTGGGGCAATTCCCACCACAGCGCGTAAAATATTGGCGAGATACGAAAAGAGAAAAAGGTAAGGAGCACTATTGGGTGATAATATCGTGCTCTCGGATTTTCAATTGCACGTTAGACCCTCTCTCATATGTTACCTATCTCTCTCATTCAATCATGCGCTCACCACACCCGGGGTAAAAATTTAGCGTCCATAGCAGTGTTTCTGGGATTGTATTTTTGCATTTTGGACATTTGGACTCGAAATTGTCTCCTGTCGGCTCCGCGGGCTGATACTCCCACGGTCTCATCATAGTCACTCCCCCCTCCACCTTGGAGATGTTATCGCATTCCACTTCTTCTTTCGTGAGATTTTGTGTCCCGGGGCAATATTGATAAGGCCCTTTATCCTTGTATAGATCGCATCTTATAAGTTGAGTAACCAAATGTTTGAATTCGCACTGGTACGCCCGGTACGTAATTTTGCACATGCTGATCAGAAATATAAATATCAGGACACAATTTTTGTAACCCCAGTCTATTTGAACTGAATGGATGAAACTTACCCAGAATATCAGTGTCCAGGCACCTGAAGATATTCAAAAGTATCGAAGTAGTGATTAAAAGCGGGAGTTAAGCTGGTTTTAAGAACAGCTGAGTAAACGCAGAAAGGTTTAAAATCGAAGTGTGTTTTTGTAGTTGCGAAGCGAGTATTCGAGGCCTGCTCGAAGAAGATGAAGAAGACAAAATTTGTTGCGTCTTCACGATAATGCTTGGACAGAGGAAAACTTAGTATTTTTTTAGATTTTTTAGATTCGAAGCTGAGAGGAAGTCATTTTATAGACCCGTGCTGTAAGGACCGTAGCTCCTACATGTGTGTTTTTGAGTTTCTTAAACAAATTTTGAAACATAGTTGCCATCAAAGAACTTAGTGAACCGAGCCATTGTCCTTGAATCAAGAGAGGATATATGTATATGAATCGAAAATGAAAAGAAAATATCATCTGGTTTTTTCAAGGGAATTGGTGAAAGAGTTTTTATTGTCTGGAAGGCTCAAAACCAACAAAAACGAATATATATTCTTTGCTGCATTATTTTGGCATTGGGTTTGACAGAGTTTGAAATGCAATAAGGGTGATGGTAACAAAGTGATTGAACATAAAAAGTGTCAAGAAATAAAGGAGTATGTTTCAAATTTTTATCTTTTGCACATAACCTGAGATGGGTGGCACAAATAAAGGCATTGTGGCAAGCGATCAGACAAAGCCACGCCATTGGCTGAAACTTTCTCCATTAACAAGTTGAAAATGCCAGATGGGCTAATAGTGAGAGTCAAATAAAGCAAAGAGCCATAAAGAAACAGGCAATTTTGATAATGTTGAAGGCATGTGAGGGAAGAATTCCCTGATAATGGCATTCTGGCATGTTTGATAAATTTTGATGTCATGCACATGCTTGATCATTTACTTTGTGCTCTGGTTGTAGCAGGTTGTTGAGCTGCTTTCAGTTTCTCTATAGAAGGAGAAAGAAAACCCCCCTATCCTGCCAACAGAATATAATGGCAGCCAAAACCAATGGCTATGTATTTGCTGGTAGGTATATTTGTACTGGGGCAGCGGGTTGATGTTGGAGTGAGGTTGCATGGGATCTGTGATTTATGTAATTAGAGAAGCGCGTGGAGTTTGCGCTGTTTGCACTAACTACTTCTTGATAAGCGATGCCCCAACTTTGCAGCATGGGGCAATATACATAACACCATACTCATTCCAGAACTACTACCTAACAGATTACTATCTCTCACGAAAATGACGACAAATTATACCCTGCATGAGCATCAAAAAAGACTTTTGATGGAATTTTTCCAGATCAGCTATGTCTATTTTGGTGATTCAAGAGGTCCGGGTTGAGTACCATATGTTTTTACGGATTGTATATACATACTCCATCCTGGCCGCTTTTCCCGAAAACAAGCAAAATTTATTTAGTTTAGTATTAAGTAAAATCAGAGCGCGAGCGATGTGGCTGATTTTATAATTAATTACCCCGCCTGTGTAAGTACGGAACGATCTACCTAACCCCGCCCGGTATTTAACCTGGCATGGCAAGAATGTGGTGGGCGAGAAAAGGGGCACATTCTCAGCGAAGATTTCCCTCCCCCAGTAATTGACCACATAAATAAAGATAAAAAGCACGCGGATGAGGTTTATTGTCTGGCGATCTAGATAATTCATATATTTATTGATGCATTTTTTTCTCTTTCCTTTCCTCAAGGAAAAGGGAGGAAGGGGAAGAGAGAGAGTAAGGAAAAGAAAAAAAAGCCACATCTGCATATATCCCAAAAGTGGACGTGTAGAAGCATTAAAAAGAAAATTTCGAGCGGATGGCGATAATAACACAAACATTAAACATTAAAGGCGTGAAAGACACAAAAGAGAAAATATATTGATTTAGTAGTATGTAAGTATCTTGAGATAGTTTAACTAATGGAATGCGGATTTAACAATGGGTAAAAATAGAGATTTAACGAAGCCAAAAGACAGAAAAGAAACGGAAACAGGAATATTTCGGGAATATTGGAAGCACAAGAAGAAGCAGAGCAAGAGCAAGAAGAAGACTAGATGTTCAAACAGCTCCAACATCAGGAATGTAATAGAGAAAAACAATAAAAGGCGAAAAGGACCAAAGAAGGCGCTAAAAAAAGAAAAAAAAAGAAGACAATTCGTAAATATGAATGGAGGCGTATGAAATAGGTAAACATAAAGAAAATGGGTTCATATCCATTTCGGACACACAAGGGAAAATTCCCACCAACCAACTCCACCCGCTGGAGAGAGACAATAGTAAGTAAATGGTAAATAACAGTTAATTTTTTCAAAGATGGAAGGTGTAAAAGGGAAGGGACGAAATAACGAGGCGGAAAGGGGGAAACAGCCTCATATATCATTTTGACGGGGCAGGTAAGGAGGAACCAAATTAACCAGGATATTTCAAAACAAGATTAAGTAAGTTCCCCATAAGAATAAAATGACTGATTACGACCACATCTCTTTGCAGTGTATAGTTAAGAAACTGACAAATGAAAGGAAAAAAAAAAGTAAGCGGAGCTAAGCTGGCAGAAGGAGAGGCGGCTAAAAATATTAAAATGAAATAAAATAGAGAGATAGATGGTTTAAATAATGATATGATGGGAGAAGGATATCCTGTTCTGAGATCCGAGGCTTTCTTTCCTTTTCTTTCCAGGTTTGGTAGAGATACATGCGGCGCAGTGTAAACAGCGGTCACCGGTTGGACGAATGACAGCAAGCAAATATGTGGCAGGATATGTGTGTATGTGTGAGTGAGAGAGAGAGAAAGAGAGAGAGAAAGAGAGAGAGAAAGAGAGAAAGGCAATGAAGAGATCTTTATCTTCACGGCATAATTGCTCAATGAGTAATCTTATGGCAGATTAGAAAAAGTAGGATATTGAAACAAAAAAGGATGGGGTGAAAATTATTCCCCCTGTCTGCCATATAAACGCCGGATCATGATATGACGATGATGATGATGATGAAGCTGGCAATAAGGAAAAGGGTCTTTTTTTATTCTTGTCATGGAGCGGCGTTACTTAATATTTTTTTTCATTCGTCAGGGTTGTAGAGGTTCTGGTTGAGGATTTTGGTCATTGTGAACATATGTATTCGATCTTGCTTGAAGACGGCGCGCATGAGGTCGTCGCATCGGATTTGCCGTCGATCAGCGGGGTCTTGGAGATCGTTTTCGCGAATATACTGCCACACTTTCTTCACGGTTTGGGGTCGGGAGAGCTTGGTGGCGTTAGGAGGGACGTATTGAACAGGAGGGTGACATGAGATAAAACCGGAAAAAATGAAAACACTCACGGATAGTTCACCGCCTAGGAGGGCAGAGAGTGTAGGAGATAACGTGAGGGGTTTCTTAAAACACATCGTTAAATGCCGTTGTAATGGTCGCGGGGGGAAGCTTTCACTCACATGAAAACCACCAGTTCTAGTGACCTCCTTTTTGGATTCCGAATCCGGCTCATCCAGGTCTGAATCATCCTCCGCTTTCACTTTCTTTGACGTTTTTGATTTCGCAGCGGACTTCTTTTTCTTGACTGGCGCAGCCTTTCTTGTATTTGCGCCTCTGGTTGGTCGCGCGCGCAGGTTTTCCTCAGCTTGCAACTTGGCCGCAAATATCGCATCCGCATCCACCAGGTCTGACTTTCTCTTCTTCTTGGGTGGTGATTTATCGCCGGAATCGGAGACGCTTTCCGGCTCTGCGCTGCGTTTTTGCGGAGAGGTCGATAAGGCGGGGGAAATGGGTTCCACTGTAGGAGCGGTGAGGCGATTGTTGGTCGAGTGGCCATTGACGGCCGGGGTAGGTTCCGCTTGCTTCTCACTTTGTTCCGCAAAGATATCGAAGCGCTGCATAATCAGGACTTTGATCGCGGCCTATAATCATGACGTGTTAGAAACATAACAGCCCGTGCGAACCTTGTAGAAACTCTGGGTTAGGTCCGGGAATAACAGCCAGCAAACCTTTTGAGGGGTGATATCGTAGTCGACCGCATCTTGCAAACCTCGTCGTATGCGCTTCTCTGATATAGTGTTTAGATCACTGCTTGCTAGAATGGAGTCGATGATCTTGATATATGACGCTTGAACGTCGTCGGACACTGCATTGGCCAGGCAAAGTCAGCTTTGATGTCAAATTTGCTTCCTTGTTTTATTGACGCGCCGAGGACAGTTCGGGAATTTCTCACAATCCATGTTTCTAAGCCCAGAAGCCCCGGGATGATCTTGGAATTTGCCAGCCCGTTAGAGTGTAGGTAAACGTGTTAGTTAGGATAGATAACACCTGTTGCAGCTGCAGCTGGAGGATGGGGTGAAAACGAATATATGGGATTATTAACTGGTCAGGTGCGTGACTGATTGTCGCGGCAAAAGCTGAGAGCAAAGTAGCACCAGAAAGCGTTAGTGCGATTTGCTGGCGGTTGCAGGGGCTGGCGGGGTATTGGAGGAAAAGAGGTATGGAGCAAAGTTGGCCAATGTGAGGAGAGGATGATGGGTGGCTGGCAGGGAGGCTAATAAGAGAATGTCGATGAGTGAAAAACTTATGGAGGATGATGTGAAAGGAAAACAGAGGTTCAAAGAGAGAAATGATATAATAAAGAGCAGGACGGCAGCAGCAGCAGCAGCAGCAGCAGATGAAACAGAAATAGTGAATGAAACGTTCAAGATTCGGAAACTAAAAATAGAGTAATAATTCAAAGAAATGAAGAATGGAGAGTGAGTGAAAGACACCTGAAGAACCAAAAGCGGCGGATGCAAAGTCAACTAGGCGGATAAAGTATCGATATAGCCCTATTTGGTTGGCTGTGGGCGGGCTTAGGGCGGGTAATTAGGGCCAAAGTATAAGCAAGGGCAGCATCGGCCACTCAATGGGGATTGAGGATAATTAAAGCGCATTAATTAGGTGATGGGGGGGTTTCAATCAGAGGACTAGAGGGCATATATCATCTAGGAGACTCTGAGCTGTAGTAAAGTAGCAGAGGCGGGTGTTCCGCAGCCATGGGTGTGGCAGAGATATGCCCTTGATCCAAAAAGTGAGGTTGGTTGGTTGATGAATGATCGATCTCAATCCGCGATTGGCGATTGGGATGGTTTCTGGGCGTGAGGCTGAAAATGCTGAGTCACGGGTGTGTCAGCTGCAAGGAATGGACTATGCCCAATTAGGAATGGTCCCCTGTTGCACACACACATTTTGCCCTAATCGAACGAACGGAGAGAACTGTCTTGGTCGTGGATAACTTCGCTGCCTTTGCTCATCGCCTCTTTTCTGCGCTGACTTTTCCTCCCATACGCCTGTCTGACTACTTTCTGCCATCATGGCGCCGAGTTTTGACACCCTTTCAGAGCAGGATCTCCATGAGGAGGAGCTGGAGATCGACTTTTCAGGTGTGTTTTCCTGCCCGTTCAATTAACCCAGACCAGGATTGGGGGGCAATTTTTTAATATTTATTTTCATTTATTTTTCGATTTTTTAAAGAATATGAGATCCCACGTTCCCCGCTAATTCACGTTTTGCGAAAACAGATCTTAAAGCGCAATATGAAGTTAGATTGGAGGAGGGCTTGGATGCCTTTGTCGTTATCGATGGACTGCCAATCGTCCCCGAAGATAGCAAACCGCGGCTCGTGAAATTTTTGTTGAAAAAATTGAACACCGTTGGCCGGACGAGTGAAGATGCTATTTTCATGCCCATGAACGAGAACAAGATGTCGGAAGGGTGCGTTCAAAAATCAAATAACACCGCGAAGATACTGAAAGGGGGGGGCTCCTTGGTGAAGGAAAGATTCAACTAATTCTTATTGTTCCTTGTTTATTTGCAGATTTGCATTTGTTGAGTACGAATCTCCAGAACAGGCCCTCGAGGCTACAAAACATCTCCACGGCACTCCCCTTGATAAGAAACACACTTTGGCTGTCAATAAACTTACCGATATCGACCGGTACGGACGTGAGGGCCGTGTTGACGAGGAATACAACCCACCTACCATCGAGCCATTCCAAGAAAAGGAGCACCTTCGATCATGGCTAGGCGACCCCAATGCCCGCGACCAGTTCGCCATGTTCCGGGGGGACAAAGTCGGCGTGTTCTGGAATATGAAAAAGGACCCCCCGGAGAATATCGTGGATCGGGATCATTGGACGCAGCTTTTCGTACAATGGTCTCCACAGGGAACTTTCCTCGCATCTGTGCATCCACAAGGCGTGCAGCTCTGGGGAGGCCCCCAATTTACCAAACAAAAACAATTCCCCCATCCTTTCGTTCAGCTTATTGAGTTCTCCCCTGGTGAAAGTTATTTGACTACCTGGTCCGCACGGCCGATCCAAATCGAAGGCCCCCACCCAATTCTTTCCTACGAAGAAGATGGCAAACACTTCATTATCTGGGACATCACAACGGGCAAGCCATTGCGATCCTTTGTCAACCATGACGTCCCCGCTGCCACTGGTCCAGAGGGTGAAGCTGCGAAGAAGAAGGTCCAATGGCCCGCTTTCAAGTGGTCTTCGGATGAAAAATACGTTGCGCGAATGCTCCTAGGCCAATCTATCTCCGTTTACGAGCTGCCACGCATGAACCTCTTAGATAAAACAACCATTAAGATCGAAGGAGTTACCGATTTCGAGTGGGCTCCCGCCACACCCCAACGTGATGGAATCAGACAGTACGAACAGCTCTTATCCTTCTGGACCCCGGAAATTGGCAGCAACCCAGCGAAAGTCGGATTAATGAGCATTCCTTCCAAAGAAATTGTCCGGACGAGAAATCTTTTCAATGTCTCCGACGTTAAACTCCACTGGCAATCCCAGGGTGCATACCTCTGCGTGAAAGTTGACCGACACTCCAAATCTAAGAAAACCCTCGCCACAAACCTCGAAATTTTCCGTGTCAAGGAGAAAGGCGTGCCCGTTGAGGTTGTTGACTCTATCAAAGATCCTGTTATAAACTTCGCCTGGGAGCCCAAGGGTGATCGATTCGTTCTCATCACAACTGGTGAAGTCACTCCTGGTGCCGCAGTAGGACCCAAGACTGCCGTCTCATTCTTCTGCCCAGAGAAAGTCAAAGGCACCGGCACCGGCAACTTCAAACTCATTCGCACCATCGAGAAGAAGACCAGCAACGGCATATATTGGTCTCCCAAGGGCCGGTTCGTGGTTGTTGCCACTGTCCACTCTCAACAGAACTTCGACCTCGACTTCTGGGACCTGGACTTTGAGGGCGAGAAGCAAGAGAGTGAGAAGGACCTTTCTGCGAACCTCCAACTGATGAAAACCGCCGATCATTACGGTGTCACTGACATCGATTGGGACCCGACTGGCCGCTATGTTGTCAGCAGTGCCAGTGCCTGGACCCACACTGTAAGTTACATCTTTCTACTACACTTACCTTTAGCTTAATAATATATAAGAAACCACCAGATTGTTTGAACTAACAAAACGATTTCCCTACTACAGATGGAAAACGGCTACAACATCCATACATTCTCCGGCACCACGCTTGCCGAACACCCGACGGAGAAATTCAAGCAGTTCGTCTGGCGACCACGCCCCCCAACCTTCCTCAGCAAGGAAGAGCAGAAACAGGTCCGCAAGAACCTGCGCGAATACTCCCGCGAGTTCGAAGAGGAGGATAAATATGCCGTGGACATTGCCAACACGGCCATTGTCGAGATGCGCAAGAGAGTCCTTAACGAATGGACTGCCTGGATGCGTCGGGAGAAGGAGCTGCTGGATGAGGAGATTGAGGTGCTTGGTTTAGAGAGTGAGGAGGATCTGGCTGCGGCGGCTAAGGAGGAAGCGGAGACGGAGGGGACGGTCGTGGAGGAAATTGTGGAGGAGATTATTGATGAAACGGAGGAAATTATTGGATGAAAGCTTTTTGAATTTTTTTAATCTTTATTCTTCGTTTTTGAGATTTTTTCATGAAATTTGTTGAAGTTAACACGGGGTTAATTGTTTTATCTTTTCTTTTTCCCTGTTATGTTCTGATGCTTTATTTATGACCTTCCGTACTTTTATGCTGGCTTCGGTAGGAGTATCGTGGAAAAGTGGAAAGTTCAAACGATTTCCAGGGGCTGTATTAAAACCCGTTTTCCCAACCAAAATAATTAAGTCCAAGCGATGCAGTCGTGTTAGAGTTCCAAGGTTGGAGCGAACTTTATTGCGCTAAATTACAGAAACGGCTTAGCAACGTGTCTTGGCAAAGCTTATTCACAACTTACCTCATCCGTGCATCGACATCATCATAGTTTTCGATGTGTATCATCGATGGGAAATCACTGAATACTAAACACACAACTATATCTACCACTGCCCTTAGTTTCTTTTTACTAACCACTACAGTGTTATCAGCGTGTATTAAATCTATCTAAACAGAAGCGACAATATATTACTTATGATCAATGATGACAGCTACAGTGAAAATCTTTTTCCTCCTGCTTTCCAAATCTCATCGCCTTGCATACTAATCCATCGTATCTATCTATCCCACTACCTTCTCTATTTCCACACCATGTTGGGAAATATACCAAGTATTGGCGGGTCAGCAGCAAGTTCTTCCTCTCCAGGGGAGACACGGGGCAAGTTACAAGAGTCCGACGAAGCGAAGGGGGAAATGACCATCGAAAGGTACCTCTACGTTACAGATCCATACAGAGCCAGCAGCCATCCAAACCCTCTACCGTATCCCGTCCACGGCGCAGAAGTACCGGATGGCCTTCTCCCAGAACAAAAAGCAGATATCTTAGACCTTCTATCCTCTAATGGATTCACTGCTTTACCTGAGATTCTTCTCGAGAATATCACGAAACCGGGCTACGCTCCAACAGGGGTTAATGCCATCAAGACATTTAGTATCCTTTACAATACCAACGTTAGTACCCTGGGCAACTTCTCCTCTGCAACGACGTCTATTCGCGAATATCTTATTTCCCGCGGACTCTCGGGCGCCCATGTCGATATCGCCCATAAAAATCTATGCTTCAAGCCGTCCCTTTTTCCAATCTCTCCAACTGATCCGGCGACAGCCGTCTACGAAAAGATTAAGGATGAGCTCCTCGAACTTTTGCATGCCAGTCTTGGCTCCTCTTGGAAATTTTTTAGCTTGTTCTGCGTTGGCAGGACGGAGGATACGGCCCTTCCCACGGTTGTTGTCTTAGTGCAGCCTACGAAAACGCATGACTGGGCATATATTCAGAAGGCAATGAGAAAAATTATCGGTGAACAATGCCCAGATTACATTTCCCTCAACAGTGAATTGCTTCCTGGAACCTTACCTGAATACGCCGAACCCTCTTATCAGGATACTGGCGAAACGGGGATATCGCAACTGGGCAACATCTCAGATGAATGCAAAGTGGAAATGGGATTCTCCGTTGGTATTCGTGGAGAACCCCGTGGCGGCACCGCGGGTGGATTTGTCATGCTCAAACAGAACGGAATAACATGGAAGGGAATCATCACTAACCACCATGTTGCCACACCCCTAGTAAAAACCGCATCTTCCCCAAGGATCGTGGCCCGGGCGAACATTTTCGGCTTCTCTCCCCCTGAAGACGGCGATACTGCCGTGGAACTTCAGTTTTTTGCAGGCGGAGATGTTGAAGCGACAAAGCAACATATAGATATGCGTGTTCGCAATTTGGAACAGCTTTTCTCGGAATACACAAAGAGACAAGAACGCTTTACCCTGGACAAGGCGCAACCGTCGGCATTTTCGCACCTCCAAACGGCAATATCAGATACGCAAACCAGCCTTGAAAAAACACGCCGTATCCAGTCGTTCGTAGCGGATATGCCTCTCCGCCTTGGGGTTGTACTACTATCCTCAGGAAACTTGTTATACCACAAGAAGATCCATGACTGGGCATTCGTGGAGCTGTCAAATGGTAATGCTGATGCTGGTTTTGGTTCTGATTCTGCGGCTACGACTGCATCTGCTGCACAATTCCAACCCAATTACATGCCATCTGTGCCACGGAATCATCACCCCACGCAATATGGGTTTGAGCTTGATTTAGGCCCCAAAAGCCTAAGATGGCCTCTAGTCTCATTTGGGCAATTGTGTCCTGGAAAATACTATATTAAGCAGGGGAGAAGCACAGGCGTTACCGGAGGAGTATGTAACGGCGTTCTAGCCGTTTGTAACTGGACACAGGGAGATCGAGGTGGGCATCGCGAACTATACGACGAATTTGGTAATCACATCGATTATGCCCCGCAAAATTCAGAGACAGGTGCATGTACTACTGAAGAGTACATAATCCTCAGCAAGAGTAGACGTGCAGGTGATTCTAAGACCTATGCGCAAGCTAGCTTCTGCGAGCCAGGCGACGACGGCTCGTTCATTATTGGCGCGGACGGGAGTGTATGCGGGCTATTACATGGTACTGCCACTGCACTATGTGGTGGAGGAAACGCTGCGGGGAGAGAATTTCTCCACCCTGGCGCTGGGCTGGCGATGTGTTTCTCTGACATTGTTGAATATGTCGAATTACGGACGAGGGCTACGGATTGTGAGGGGAATCCTGTGGGGGCTCCGGCAGTTTTAGAGCTGCCTGGTGTAACATAATATGGGGTATGGAGTTAGTAGACCATGATGGATTTCAAGTATACGGTTTACAAAGCTGGATTGAAAGTAGTAGGGCGTAGTAACAACTAACTATAAAACGAGTTAGTGTATTTCATTTCAAGTTCTCATTCTGATAAGCTCAGGTAAAGCAAAAGTTATATATAACTACTGCCATACATAGATAAACCAAATTCAGGCCTGCTCTACACATACACATACGCGCACACTCTTGACTTCCTGCCCCCTCTCCAGGCCCCACTACTCAAAACCTCCGCCGAACCCATGTCAAGCTCAACCTTTCACAGATGCGCATTGAACCATGTAACCGCCTGAACGAAGGCCTGCTCTTTAGCGAACATGACGACTTTATTACTCAGGTCGCCGCGAACGGCGAAACCGTGCTCGACGCCGCTGAACAGGTTGATCTGCCAGGGGAGGCCGACTTTGGCGAGGATTACTTCGGATTCATGGCGCAGTTTTGCGGGGAAGATGGTGTCGGTTTCTACAATTTTTTGTAGGGGGGAGGGGTTATACATAGGGAAATATAATTAAGGACCCCTTTTATTTTTAAATTTTTTTTTTTTTTTTGGGGGGGGAGGGAGGGTTTGCTTACCAGCAGCGGAAATGGCATAAGGACCCTTGATGGCTAGCAGTTCCTCAGGCGTGACGAAGGATGGATGCGCGACGTATCCCACATCGATGCCTCCGCCCTCTTTCATGAATCGGGTAACATACTACATATATGTATAAGAAAAATATATCAGGAGTTTTCAAAGTTGAAAAATGAAGAATGAAAAAAAAAAAAAAAAAAAAGGCCAGTCTCCAACATTCCACATCCAAGACAAGTTAAAAAAAGAAAAGGAGCAAACAAACCTTAGCACCAAAACAATAACCCGCAGCCCCAATCCTCTTAACCCCCAACGTCTCACGCATATATTTAATCGTAGCAGCCGCAATGGGATCGATATTTTCGGTGGTATAATCCTTCAGCCAGGCCATGATGTCCACGCCACTCCGGACCTGGTTCATGGTTAAGGGCTTTCCACGGAACAGGTCCGGGACCACGGTCAGGTAGCCGCGGGAAGCATAGTCGTCGGCGACGAATTTGGTGTTGTCGGCGAGGCCCAGGATGTCCGTGATGATTATGATGGCTTTTTCTGGTTTCGCTGTGGTGGTGGTTGGGGGATGGGAGATGTATATGTCGACTGGATGATTGGGTTCAATAATGATAGGGACTATTGTTAGTATATTTATGCTAGAAGGGTACGTTCGTTTAAATATTCATGGTTGGGGATGGGATAGGGGGAATGCACTGTCGCCGATTTTCTTGATCTCTCCTGAGGAGGTTCCCTTGTGTTTGAAGCCGCGAGTGCAGCAGGCGGCGGGGGGGTTGGAGGCCATTATTCGGGGTATTGAATTTTGTAGGATGGGAAATTAGACAGTGCGAGGATGTGATTTTATTTCTGGACGATGGGAAGCGAAATTGATAGTATCTACGGCCTAACGTTACCAATGTGGATCGCTTTTGTATATTTAAGCTCTCGTCGCTGTGGCAGCCTGGCGCAAGGCACCTACGCGGGGTATCAGCCTCCATCTCCACCTGCCTAGGTCCACAATACTGTACCTAGGTTAGGTAGAAAATTTATCTATCTACCCCTCAATGCCCACCTCCGTATCGGAAAATCTCAAACTTGCATTGCGGGGCAGCTGGGTACGGGACATGAGGGAGATGAATTCTGCTCTTTGTGTGCTTGACCATATGTATGAAGTGATCGTGCCTAGCACCTGTTCGTTCTTTTCTGCCTTAATTGCTGATATCATTGTTTTATTTTGATATCAGTATTCCTTGTCGTCAGTCTTTTATCGTCCTTTGTTAACTTTTCTCTAGTTACTATCTTTCTTTTTAACACCTCTCAGCTTACCAATCACAGTGCAGCCAGTCCACGCAGAACAAACTGAAAATATCAATCTCCCCTCCTGGGGCTCCCCTAAATGTTTCAAGCTGAAGATTTTACTGCTTATAGCCATGCTCTTCTGTATACAAACCGGCATTTGCAGGCACATTACATTATACTATCTATGCAGCATTAAAAAGCTCCAAACTCGTTCTATCCATCCATTCACCAGCTGCTGGCTTTACAAATCTACAAATCGAGAAACTTCAACCATTTAACTAAAAACGCATCGTGGAACTTAGAAAGGATTCAAACAAGCCCGCCCGCACGCAACGGACAGAAGGAGAACACCCCAGAATCATTATTATTGGAGATTATTAATGGCTCGCTCTCCAACTGACTAGGGCCCGTAGCTCACTCTCAGCCGGCAACAATCGATCTCGGGCTCCGAATCCCTCCCTGCCATGATATCTAGCTCCCTAACCCACCCCCAAACCCCACTATGACGATGTTGCTAGCTCAGCTGTAACCGCTGGCTTGTTTTCAGCATTACTAAGTCCAGCAATGACGGGTTTGGTGGGGTTTCGATGGATCTCGGACCCCAAGCTAGCAGCATCTGAGACAGGGACGAACAAGCAAAGGCAATGCAAGGGGGATAACTCCTGCGTACTGCGACCACCCAGGAACAACGTTTATTGTATGGACAGTACGATACATTACAGTGCTACGTCCTACTGTACCTGCCCTGCGGCTGAAAGAATGTTTAATAATTGATAAATATTACAGAAAGAACTAGCTCATACCTAGTATATATATATATATATATGAGGGGAACCCGGCAGGATGCAAAGGATTGCTCACAAATAAAGCACCTATCTTCTGCCCTTCAATTATTGAGTGACTGCACATCCTGTCTGATATCACGCCTCTACACATAGAAACACATACAGACTGACATTCATACAAAAGCCTTCAACAATCATAAATCATGGGTGCTGCCAAATTCCTCATCACAGGTTCTACCAGTGGTCTGGGTGCCTCTGTCCTAGCCACTCTCTACAAGTCTGTCGACAACCCAGCTGAGATCATAGCTACCTCATCCCGTGCTGGAGCCGCCGCGAAACTCCAGCAAGATTACCCGGGCACCCAGTTCCGGATCGTCAACTATGACGATGAACCAGCGCTGGAAAAAGCCTTTGAAGGTGTCGAGAGGCTGTTTTTCGTCTCGACCCCTGTCACAGATGTGAATAGGAGGGCCAAGCAGCATTCAAATGTCATTGAAGCTGCGAAGAGAGCTGGTGTTGGTCATGTACGAATAGCTCCATTTTTGTCTAGTGGAATCTGCATATATTTACTCCTCCCCGTTGTTTGATTTTCTGCAGGTTTACTATTCCAGCCTCGCATTTGGCGGCTACGGATCGCACTCAAAAGCCGTCGTGCAGACGGCCCATTTAATCACAGAAGAACAGTTGAAAAAGTAAACTTCCCCCCCTCCCACCCCCCCCCCCCCCTCCCTCTCCCTTCCTTCTCCCCAAACAAAATCAATCTTCTTATCCCCAATCCGATCCCTACCTTACTAACATCCCCCCCCAGATCCGGCATCTCATACACATCCATCCGCGAAGGCATCTACGCAGACGCCTTTCCCGTCTTCGCCGCCTGGTACCCAGACACAACCACCATCTACATCCCCACCGACGGCGCCATCGCCTACACCTCCCGCGCCGAACTAGGCGAAGCCAACGCAAACCTCATGCTCCGTGACCCAGCCACCCTCCCCTCCCTCATCCAAAACGACAACAACATCGCCCTCCTGACGGGTCCGCGCGCATATACTTTCGCAGAACTCGCTGAGGCCCTAACCCGCGCAACGGGCAAGAAAGTAACGCTACAGAAGATTCCGCGGGAACAGTATGCAGATGTCGTTGCAGCGGAGGATGCCAGGGAGGGCCATGGGATGAAATCGGCACAGTTCTTTGAAATGTGGGCTAGTTTGTTGGATGCGGTGGGACAGGGGGAGGCAGAGATGGTGGGTCCGCTGATGGGTGAGTTGCTGGGTCGCCCGCCGCGGGATGGCTTGGAGTACATTGAGGAGTTGGTGAAGGAGGCGGGGCCTCGCGGGGGTTATACGTGGCATCAAAATTATGATGTTGTGAAGCAGTAGATGATGGTTTATATCATTATTTATGTGAGTGTGCATGCGCGTGTTGCTTTTTTACTTTTTCTTAAATTGTAAATGTACTATATATGACTTGATGATTTTTGCTGGGTGGGGAATTGTATGACTTGAAAGAAGAAGCTGAGGATTAAAGAGAGGGTTTATGAAATTCCAGCCAATGTTAGTTGAGAAAAATAATACAATAATAAGAAGTAATACATTTTAACTTCAATATTTAAACTTTGCTTTTTTAGCTTTGGTTCAATGGCAAGTTCTGCTTTCTCTGCACAGTACATTTGTGGGGGCTTTCAGAATACATCTAACTCCGTTATGAAGAGGCCCGGTACGAAGTATTTTTGAGTATTTTATGAAAAAATCTGTGTATAAGCTAATCTGAAGAAAAACAGGTGATTTTTTTCTCTACTCTCTATAGAGCACTATTTGAGCTTATTCCTTGTGATGATTCTCAATCTTATTTATTATTAACTAACTAGTAGTAGTACTTATTCAAGGTGAAGATCATTAGTCATTATATGCCAGCTCGGTGCGCAGGAAAAAGAATAATAGGTGTGGACCTCACACAAAACACTGGGGAGCCTTAACCTTTACTGAAATAGGGAATTTATTTTGGGTTAAATGAATTAATGACGTGGTTGAAGCAGTAAGCCAGATATTATTGGGTGGGATTGTTGGGGGAGTTTGTTAATTGGTGTGCTAGAATGATAGCGATGGAGGTGCTCATGGAAATGGAATTTACTGAGTAAAGTAGTTTATCTATGTAAGGACGTGCGGGCATACTTTGACAATGAGTGAATCAACCATATAAAGGAGTTGTATAGTTATAGTAATCTGTAGCATGATAGCTAGGGAGAGGTCCCACAAGCCAGTTACATACTCAGCAGGGAGAAGATAATAATAATAATAAACATAACATTATTATTATTATTATTATTATTATTATTATTATTCTACTTGTCTCGGGGACGAATAGCAGAGCTAAGGCAGACCCGACAGAGTGGTTCGTGGTGGCGGTGATTGATTGATGAATGGCTGGGGATGATGGGGTTGGGGATGCTGGAGATCGATACGGTCTGAAGGGAGGGAGAGAATATATAAATATATCAATTGCAATTGTATGGGCTATAGTCCTTGGAAAAGGGATTAATGAATATCACAGATATAGACATAGACATTGAGATAGATAGATAGATAGATAGTTGTGAGATTCCTCTTTTCCGTTCTTTTCTTTTCTTTCTTTCAAGCCCATTTTTGGTTCTCTGCATTAATTAACTGGACTACACAAAGAGTAGTCAACCTTCAATTCCCGTGCTGCATTGTTTCTTTCCTTTGTTTAAGTATTTTTCAGGCAAAAAATAAGACAAAATCAAATAAAATTTGAAATTGAAAGCCTGTTTCTTCTGAAAAGGCCTGGTTGTTCATCAGTTACTAGTTATAGAGCTAGCTAGTTCTTTCAATCCTCCTCCTCCTCCTCCTCTTCCTCCTGTTCCTCTTCCCACCTTTCTAAATATTGTATTTTGTTTTGCAACCCAGTGCTGCGGTTTGGCCACTCCATGGGAGAGGGAATATCCCCCTGTGTCTCTGTGGTAGCACTGCATGAAATAAGTGAGAATTAACCAGCAAGAGATCCGAGAGAGAGGTGTGTGGCGTCTTCCCAGCCTGTCCTCTCAGTCAACATTACTATTTCGTTCCAGTGTGTGCTATTATTGCCATTTGACACATCATCGTCACCATCTTAATCCATATCATTATTTTCCATCGTTGTCATTGTCATTGTCATCGTTCCTGTTGTCTTTGTTGCTGCCCATTCCTCCCTATCTTTCCTCTTATCTGCCTGTAACTTGACTGTCTTAGTAACAAACCTCAATTCCTCAAACCTCAACCACCACAAACCTTGGGAACTTCGCTGTTTAACCCCAACAACTCTCCCTCGCCCACAACCCCGGAGCTCTAGGAACCAGGTCCAGGACTAGGCACAAGGCCAAGGGCATCTCCTCCTCCACCTCCTCCTCCATCCCCCGGGTTCCCAGTACCCCAGAGCATGTACACGCTCAAACAAGACCGCCCACATCCTGTCCCGCCGCCACCACCTCTCACCATGGATCACCTCCAGCATGGCTATTCCACCACGAATCCAGTTACTCTGCCCGGCATCCCAGAGGCCGCCAGGGCAGTTTCCACGGTTTACGAAGGCCGCATCTATTCCCTCGATGTCGTCCAGCAACCCATCCGCGCAAGAATGTGCGGCTTCGGCGACAAGGTCGGTGCTGTCTCCCCTGCTCCACTCTCCCTCCTCCCCGCCAACCCCACCCACCCCCTCCTCTTTTTTTTTTCTTTTTTCTTTTTTCTTTTTTTTTTTTTGGGGGGGGGCCTTAGCTAGCTAGCTATATAGATATATATCCCACCAAACCTGTGTTAGTTGATTAACAGCGCGCCCATATATAGGACCGGAGACCCATTACCCCCCCGCCCTGTATTAGATTGATAGTCCGCGATGCTGCTACCCAGAAGGAAATCGATATTAAGTATGATATTGCCGCCTCTCCCTAGTTGGATACATTCATCCTCTAATGCAATTTGTTCTCTAGTGAAATCGACACCTCATTCTACGTCCTGACCGTCGACCTGTGGAATGCGGAGGGGACCAGCGAAGTCAACCTTGTCAGACATTCAGCTACCTCTCCCTCCATCTCCACCGCTACCTCCTCTGCCTACCCTCCTCCTGCGAACATCATGCCTTTCCCCCCCTATGCCCAGCCTCATGGCTATGCCCAAAGCGCATACCAGCCCTACTACGGCGGACAACCAGGGTACAATCCCCATACGGGCTACCAATATCCGCAAGGAGCGCCCGATCCATACTACCAGGCCCTCCCGCCCACTGGCGCATACTATCCTCCCGGCACGCCCACTCAAACCCTTGCCCCCCAGTCAGCGTTGGCACCGCACATTTCAGCTGCGTCAACTGGCATGTTCACCCGCAACCTCATTGGCAGCCTAAGCGCCAGCGCCTTCCGCCTGACCGACCCAGATGACAAAATAGGAGTCTGGTTCGTCTTGCAGGATCTCAGCGTTCGGACAGAAGGCTCGTTCCGGTATGTTTCTACTCATTTCACCTACACACGCGCGCACACAACACACAGCACAGCACACACGCACACTCGCACTCACACACTCTCTCTGTCCACGCTAACATCAAATATTTTGCAGACTAAAAATGAACTTCGTCAACGTCGGCACCCAAAGCCAGCCCCAGGAACAATCCCCGGGCGGCACCCCATCCAGCCCCGTGATCAACGTTGGCTCCGCACCCGTACTGGCCTCGGTCTTCTCCGATGTTTTCCAGGTGTACTCGGCCAAGAAGTTCCCTGGTGTCATCGAGAGCACGCCGTTAAGCAAATGCTTTGCTTTTCAGGGTATCAAAATCCCCATCCGCAAGGATGGAGTCAAGGGACCCCGCGGCGGCCAGGCGCATGGAGCCAAGGGCCATGATGTGGAAGGGGATGATTGGGAAAATGAAGCGTGACAAATGAGTTATTTTTTAATTTTTTTATAAATTTTTTTTCTTTCCCATCCTTTACTTTCGTTTTCTTTTCCGTACACCAGCGGCAGCACTGGGGGGCTCTTAAGTGGCGGAAACGGCGTTCCGGCATGGACTTCCCTTGCGCTTGTTTTTCGGATCAAATTCGGTTTGATTTCCGTGTCTCTCCTTCCTATTCTTTCTTTCTTTCATTCTATCTTGGATTTCGGTTATCTTTTCGTTTTCTTTTCCGTTTTCTTTTTTGAAATTGGACGGGCCGGTCGGGGTTATTTTTGGCTTGGTGTAGATTTTGCCCTGTGCTCGTGCGCGCGTGCATGCATGTTTCCTTTTTCTCTCTCTCTCCTTATTGCTTTCTGGTTGTTTTACCTTGTTCCTTCTTCTCTAATTATTCGCTGTGGGCTGCATGCTAGCAGATGGCTCTTTCTTTTGGGTTTTTGCTCTCCTTTTTTTAATATTTTAAATAAAAACCTGAATCTGCGAGTGGATATTGGCTTGGGGTTGGATTGAGGCGGAGGCCGGGGAAAATAATCAAAATCAAAATCAGGAGAAAACAAACGAATGAACGAGCAAGGCTGAGGCTGTGGAGATGTAAACTGGAAGTAAACCAGGGCTGGTTGATGAGATACATATGGGACCCGGGTCTGTTTATGGCTGGCTAGGCCATTATTCATCTGAGGGTTATACCTACACTACATTCACCTGCTTTCCTTCGCCGGGCGTGTTACATATAAAGGGGCCTTTTCTAGTTCTTCTCGTCCTCAGTTTCTTTCTTTTGTTTCTTTCTATCTTTCTTCCTTTTGTTTTTTAATGAATATGTCCGGGTTTTTCAGTTTTCCTTGATTGATTACGCTCCCTCCTCCTTACTTGCCCTTTTCTTTGTCTAAATTTTTTTATGCAATTGTCAAATAGTGATGTCTAATGGTCCTGTTCCAACCTCCTGTTCTTTCTTTGCTTCTCCATGTATTTTGTGTGGTCGAGGTGGATAGAGCTGGCGTTTGGGGGGGGGGGGGGTTTAGTGGGCTTTCTCAATTACTTACTTGCCTTGGTGTATATACATACATATATATCCACGCAAAGCCAGGCATTAACAAGGTTGATTTGGAGTAAATGCATAAAATAGCTAATTGAAATCCATTGATTAATTAAATTAAATTAAATTAAATTAAATTAGATCACTGATGGAAACAAGTGTTACCAGCAAAAATATGAATGGTCTCATTCTCCTAATTCTATTTGAATGGTGATAATGAAACTTTCTTTTCTCTGCCCCTCTCCACTCTCTCTCTCCCCATGAGTTATTTTTTCTCACTCACCACGGATTACCAACACCGGGATAATTGGGTTATATATCATCTCGTTTCTCCATCGATCTATACACCTCTTTCCCTGTCCCTTTAGTCGCCGCTTCTTCCGCCCTTGGCCTGCCCACGGCCCCTGCGAGCGCCCTCTACCCCACGGCATATTACCCTCTCTTGTCCACACCATAATGACCGATCAAAGACAAATATCCACCGGCCGTGGCGGCGCAGGTATGTGGCGCCTACCCTTCCTCATTTCTCTATATGTATATACATGCGAATAAAATATTACATGCTTCTTATAAATATCCCCACAATCAAATTAACACCCAAGATGGTTTAGGAAACATGGCCTCTGTCCCAGCAGCAGCGGCAGCAGAAGCAGGTGGGGGTACATCCACATCCCCGTCCGCCGCCGACCTTGTAACCCCGACCATCAAGTCGGAGATATATACCACTGGCCGTGGGGGGTTGGGGAATATGGTTGCCAATGATGATCCGGTCATCACGCGTAAGGCGCAGGATGTGGAGGTGGAGGCGGAGGCGGAGGTGCCGGGGGGGAGCAAGGGGGGTGGGAAGAGGGTGTTTTTGGGGAGGGGTGAGTTTTATTATTTCCTTTCGGTTTCTGAAAATCCTTTTCCCTTTGCTTTTATTTCTGTTGATTTCGATTAGCTTTTGGTTCCGGTTCGAGAGGGGGGTGGAGTTCCCCCTGACTGGGCTGATTAAATAAATATAGCTTATCAGTTAATTAACTAACTAAAATGAATATAAAATAGGTGGTGCGGCGAATGTGTATGACACTTCTACAGGGACGGATAACAATAATGATACCAATGATAGTCATGCACTGGAGAAGGGGGCCTGATACCTCTATGGCGAAAAGATGGGTTCGGTGGATAACGAAAAAACCCCTTTGCTTCGCGGAATCGATATTTAAACCATACCTATGGGTTTTGATTATGGTGCGAGGCCTCCCTCTTTTGTGTCTCTTTCTATTGCTCCCTACTATCCAGCATACTCCCAAATTTTGTTATCAATCTTCTTTACATCCTGGGCGCTCTTATTTGAAGGTGGTATTTTGATATAGAATCCGTTTTTTGTTTCTTTTTCATTTGAAAATTTCCAGTACATGTGAGCGTATGGACAAGTTTCAGGTACCAGCATATCCAGTCGACATCCCCTGGATTGAGAGTGACTGTAGGTGGCAACCCATCCATCATACTACCATCCATTGTTTGTTTTTTTGCTGATATTGATCTTGTGTAGGTGATCCTACGCATCAATCTTTGGAAAACCTACCAATATTGGGAGCTGTTGTTAGAGAGAACACGCCAAAGGGACGGATTACTTCCCGCTGCCACATAAATATCTACATGCTTTCAGTTGTGGCCTTTCCGCAAACGAAAGGGTTAAATCGTAACTTAAAAACATCTTGACAGTTGAAAGTGGTTACGAAATCGCCATGTTTTCGGCCTTGTAGAAATCTGGTTAAACATCCGGGTTGAGCAATTAATTAGAGGTTTTGAGAAATAGAGACTTGATCGAGTGTATCTCAAACCAAACAACTAGCTTGCTCCCACGCTCTCTCCACTAACTAGAGCCACTCTCCAAGCCATGACGGCTGGTGGTGCTGGGGAATTGTTTTATTATAGCTCCCCAACCAACTAGCGCTCTTGAATTTCCCCATGCCAGACAAGCGTCCTGACTCCTGACGCTGGATTCAATCACGCAGTCACGCAGTCACGCTCTCCGATTTTTGTTCATTTACAGAGCACTACTGAGCAACTCTTGAACTGAGACTTACTCATTTGGCACCTTTTCCTAGAGTATTTACGTGAGGCATGGAGGAAATATATTCTAACCTCAAACCTGCTAGCTCTAGAAGACGTCTCCCTGAGGTGAGACGCGGTATCAAGGAGGAAAGAATAATTATATATATATATAGTGAGAACTATTAGAACTTTTCATCGATTGCGACAACAGAAAAAGTGAGCCAGTAGTCACTTTCCCCTCGTTCTTTTCACTGGCTACAAATAACGATGAAACTGGATGGAATGTTCAGCAGGTGAACGTCAGATTCACACTGATCGATCGTCCAAGAACATTTCAACCAAGCAAGGCCATTAGTTACCGCTTTAACTACTTTTTTGTGTTCCGGCCAGCAGATTCGTAGCTCTGCATCAAGCACCAATACCCGGGAATATGATCACGCCAAATTGCACCGAATCCCTCCATGTCTCGGCGCCAGTCTCTGTGAAGCTCCGCAGAAACAGCCGCCCAGTTCAGAAGCTGACAACCTGCTTGAACCATCCGTTTGTGGGCGGCTTCTCTGGTATGCTCAGCAAAGGTGCCAGACGCGTCGGTAACGACGAAGACATCATAACCTTGCTCGATCAGACTGAGAGCAGGGAAGGCAACACAGACTTCTGTCAAGACACCACTGCCACAATGTCAGAATTTTTTCCTTTCCCTTGAGCGTCCTAAAATCCAAGTACCTTATAACAATCTGTTTCTTGCCAGTTGCCTTGACAGCCTTGACAAAATCCTCATTATCCATTGCATTGATTTGGCCGGGGCGCCGAATCACTGGGGCGTCGGGCAGTGTGTCTGGAATTTCTTTGGCAATCGGGCCGTTTGGGCCTGTTTCGAATGAAGTGGTCAAAACAGCTGGGACTTTGTAATAGCTCGCAATTCTTGCAAGAGCCAGAACATTGGTGTGGAATTCATGAGGGTCGAAATCACGGACCAGTTGGATGAGTCCAGACTGTTTCGAGAGCGGATCAGCAGCCAACAAACAGACGGCAATACAAGAAAGATGCAAGAATATACTCTACCTGGTGATCAACAAACAGAAAAACGCAATTGTCTCTGTCAAGTCTTTTGTAGGCAGGAGGAGGCATGATGAATATTCCGGACGCAAAGTCAAAAATCAATCGGCAGCTTTGGCTTCCAAGGTGATCAATTAATTACATGACTTGAATGGGATAACACTGAGGATATATATAGCTCATCGATTCTGGTAGGAAAATGAAAGAATATTCGCAATTCACCTCTGGCTTGAATTTGAATGTTTTCAGATTTCTTTGCGTATCAAACCTAAATACTGGAACTAAGATCACTCATGAAGTCATTTCTACGGCATTGATCTCAGGCTAAGTCATGGCAGCAACCACAGATGACATGCTCGAATAATTTTTGTTCATGGCTACAAAGGGCTAAACGTCCCTGAATGGCCTTGGAACTCTATTAATTATTTTATTAGCCTAGTTGGCTTTTTATAACAAGCTCTTCGTGGCTCGCGAGTAGTCAAGCTATTACGTCCTGTGGGCAATCTGAGTCAAGTCCATCTCTATATAAACGAGAGAAACTCCCGCAGGATTAATTTGTTTCATGCCAACCAGCCCCGCCCAAGGGCTCCGTAAGTATTGGGGCAAAATGATATGAGACCTAGAGAAAATGCCATCGATATTCCCTCAAGCCAATTTTTGGCGTGGTGAACCTGGAACTTTGCCTGCGCCAACCGAGACCATCCCCTTTGCTGGTCGTATAGGTGCGAATCAAGAGTTCTCGGTGGACAAAGACAACTGCACGCAGGTAGAGCTGTTGCAAAAATTTCCTGATGCTGCTCCCTGGATTCCGTTGAGAGATGCCTTGTCTTTGAGACACTTTTTGCAGCCTCTGTTATGGAAGGCGGCTGCAATTGAAGCTATAGGTTCGGTTGCGTTCATGGCCTCTGGATCTGACGATTATGTTGCATGGATTAATTGATATCTCCAACATTTCCTAGGAAGCTGCTTATTAGTATACCTGACCTGCTTCGTTGCCGTGGGCTTGGGTCAAACAGTGAAGTAAGCCCCAAAGCTGTTTACTCATGTACTCTTTTTTCTGAATGAAACATGAATGACGAATTTGGTTTTATCTAGCAACTTCGCATCTGGTCCACTTGTTCCAAGCTTACTGGGTGCCCTCACATCGATTTTCATTCTACCTCTATTCATTTTTGCTGCCGGCCCAGTTTCTGGTGCTCACCTCAATCCTACTATTACCATCGCTACATTTTTCGGTCGTCTGGCGACGCTACCCAGATGTATCTTGTATGTTGCGTTCCAAACATTGGGGGGCGCAATTGCAGGCTGGCTCTTGAGAGCGAGCTTGGACACTAGATCTGTGAGTTGCCCAAGATGAATCCACTCCAGAGGGGTGTCTCTACTAGCTCGACTTGACCTTCGTACCCATCACCGAAGATCTACTGACGTAGTAGCGCAGTTCGTGATTCCGGGCTGCCATTTTAACACTGAAGTCGTCTCAGTGGGTAGCGCATTTGTTATAGAGTTTACCACCGATTTCGCTTTGATATTTCTCTCATTTAGTGTCGGCCTTGACCCTCGACAGCGGGCTGTATTTGGGCCTGCTTTGGGTCCTATTTTGGTTGGTTTTGTGCTAGGGTTATGTGTCTTTATTACCGGTTTCAGTCGCCCTGGCTACACTGGATTTTGTATGAATCCCCACTGAGCAACTATTTCTTGATGGCCAGAAATGTTCTGGTGGCATGCTAATACCCAAAACCAGCAGGAAACCCTGCCCGGTGCTTTGGAGCAATGGTTGGATCTCACTTTTCGTCGTATCATTGGATACATTGGGTAGGGCCGTTGGTTGCCTCCATCGCTCATGGGTTGCTGTACTACTGTATACCCCCATATTCCCGGAAAGAACATATCTTGCGGGCCATTCAGCACCAAACTACAAGTCACTGATCATACGACATTGTGAGCTGTGTATTAGCTAAGTCACTGGCTTCCAAGATATGTGTCTACCTAGCGCGCACCATGAAAATATGTTGGTTATTCCTGTGGTATCACTCCCATGCCATGGGGCATACGCACCGTTATTTGGGCCTTTCCGCAAGCTTATGCGTCAAATCAATTACTCAGTGGGCTAAAAAAGAGAGCTTCCCTAAACTCTGTTGCGACAGACTACTGATCTTTCTGTACGTAATAATTACATCAGACACTGCCAGAGTTCGTAGGTAAAAGGAAGAGTACCCACAGCCTTACATCTAAAACCATCTGCAGAGCAATGTATTTATTTATATTTAACTACGTTACTCTAAGCTTGAAGTTATTATTATTTTGTGCCACCCTGGAGAGTTATTACAGATTCAGTCAGATCAAGCAGACAGACAAACAGGAAGCAATTTCTATTCACAAAAGACCTAGCAGGGAGTCCGAGCTTCAACAGGCACAATTTTTGGAGGCCACAGATTGGTATTGATAATGTGATTTCTGACGTCCTATACTGTGAGAACAGACCTCCAAACTTTATCCATATCTCTTCATCGACGTCTTGACAATCCTGCGTGACGTGAAGGGTAGGCGAGCATTTGTAGACTCGACATGTCTTTTCATGGTCATATTTTAGCTGTCTTAGCGAGAGAAAAGTTGATAGGTGAATGGTCACGCTGTTATGTAGAGAAAATTAAACGGCAGTTAACTTTTTTAAGCCTGTAGCTTCGGCGTAATGTTACTAGTTTAATAGTAACTATATCGCATCTTGGGAATAAAGTACGGTAGTATTGTTTTTATTTCATTTTGTTTTGCTAGGCCTAAAGATCTGTGCGTCAACTTTTAAAAGTCTAACTAGTGCCTTTAATTTTTGTTTTCCTTACACCTGTCGGCGAAGTGTTTGTGATACCACGAATAGGGAACGACCATGTAATGTACTACTGGAATTTTTAGGTGAGATCAATAAGTATATAGGCCCTGGCAGTTTACCTGTATTGGTGATCCAAGAGACATGAAAAAAAATATCCAAAAAAAAGTCAGTTAGCCAGCCCCTTTTGAGGTTCTTCAGATGGGGCTAAAGAAAGATAGACAAAACATATGAAATATGTGCGTTCTGAAGAAAATACTACCAGCGGAGTGGTTAATTCACCCCAGGAGTTCATCACCGTTTGCGAGCTCCGTCCAGAGGCGATTCTCTTCCCATACTCGTTGCATGAGCTTGCTTACGGACAATAACTATTCCTCTCATTAGCCATCCCATCAACTAGTAACCTAAGCATTGAATTTCACCCCTCACTGGGTTGGGGAGGTGAGGGGGGGGGGTGTGGAGATGGACCTTGTCCCCAATTTCTTCGTACCTCTTCACCTTGGCACAGAATTCCTCGCGTTGCGCCAGGTCCAGGGTCTCACAGCCCGCTGTGAATAGTGGGAAGTGGGTACACAAGTCCGAAGTCTCGCCGCGTTGTATTTGGTTCAACTCGTGTATCAGCGCAGCTACGGTCGACTGCACTTCTGGGTCCGAAGATTCTTTCCCCATCACCCGTCGGTAAAGATGTATCAGCCCGGCCAGCTGGAACGCTTTGTTGGTGGCTACCGTTTGCTTCCATTCTTGTGCGGTCCTGTGTCTGCAGTTCGTGTATCGCGGGCTGCTCGTGTTTTTGATATCATGTCGCAGTTTCTCGGCTTTGTCGAGAATTTCAACTGGTGGTCTCCATTTAGGGGAGCCCCGGGTAGAGTCAGAATGGTGACGTCGTTCTTTATCGCACTGGTGAGTTAATTCTGACAAACGGCCAAGGAGCGAGCGGCATATCGGGGTGAAGCCAAAGAAACAGTCGAGTTCCAACTCCTTGTCCCTGTCAGGAGGTATCAATTGTTGCCAATATCTCCCTCCAAATAATGCTGGTTCGGTTTGATGACAGGAGAGACTACCTATAATATCCGTATATCCCAGCCACTGACTCAAAAACTTTTCTCCAGCGTCTTGTTGAGCGCCTCGTTGACTACCATGCTGCATGGATTGGCGGGAAATGAAAAGCTCGCGAGCGAATTTTAGATGAGCCTGCCAAGAGAGTGGTACTTCGAAGATGTTTGGGAATATAATCTTGATGGTTATGAGCATGAGTGCTGTGGCAAGGCTGGTGGAAGAAGAATGCTTTTCGGGATGAGCTAGCGCTGCGCGGAGGGCGGGGAGGACAGGGCGTGTCCAAGTAGCGATGCGGTTAGAAGGCGCTGGATGACCCAGAAGGCGAGCACGATGGCCAGCGGACAACACCAACAAAAGGTTCATTAAATTTGGATCCTCGACGGCCACTTGAATGCTCCATTTAGCAACAGGGAATCGGCATCAAGAGGTCAGGTAACTTACTTGCTGGGAGAACACGAATAAAGGGGTTATCTGGGCAATCATGCGGGGTCAAACTCCGGGCTGTATGGTTAATAAAATGGTGGAAGTAGAGGAGATTTATAGCACTTTCCAAGAGTGTGGAGGGTAAAGGAGATGGGTATCGCGGGATATTTATAGGAACAGGGCGTGCATAATAGCTATGGTTTGAAAAGGTGGTCACGGCTTTTCTCTGGATATTTCGATCCAATGCCGCGGTGTTTGATCTATAATTATTTCTGCTCTGAGAGGGCAAAAGGCGTGATGGTAAATCATGTTCTGTCGCGCGGTGGTCGTTATTCTTGGCTCTATCCAAATCGGGGCTGCCGTAACAAATTCCACAATTGATCAAAGTTTTATGAGGGCAGGTCATAGGATAAACAGGAGCGACAGCTGGATTGCCGAAAGACGACTCAATGTCGAGTTCACTCGCGGCCGAGTGGGACGATGAGAAAGGAGAGGAATAGTTCTGTGGACCAAAAGGTGTGTTTGTAACACAACCTTCCAGGTTTTGAGCCGTGTAATCGGTTGATGTTGCTACTGAGTTGCTCGGGGGCGATAATAGATTTGCATGGTTAGGCATTTTAGACCTCCAACCCGTATGGTCATTATTACCCGATGGTGAAGTAGGGTGTAAGCAAGGTTGTTTGTTGATAGCCCAATTACTGTGATTTGGTTCCAGGTCATTGGCAGGGTTGTCGAATGAGACTCCAGGACTAGGAGAAGGACGCCATGATAGTCGAGTTAGTCGTGCGTTTAGGTCAGGTTCAAATGTTGAACCAGCGTTATCCTCCGAGCGAGCAATATTTCCGGCATTAGTCAACGACCAACCGGGTGATGGGTTGGGTGAAGATTTGAATTGGCAGGAGGAGGGAGTGAGTAGAAATTGGCTCTCCGTGAAGGACGAAAGGGACTGGCTCGATTGACTGTTTTGTTTCTGGTATCCGTCCCCACCAGGCAAAGGAACTCTTTGTGGGAATTGAGGAGAAGTTATGTCTAAATCTGGAGAAAACGGCGGAGAAAACTCTGTCTTTGGTGATATTTTAACTGAATATCTTTGTTGGAATGTTTGGGCGTGTGAGGACTCTGGATTGGGATCACCCCGCAAACATGGCCCAGAGTCAACATGACATAGATCGGCCACCGTTGTGTGTTTGGCCACAGCGACTGCGTGAGCTGGTGCGTCAGAGACAGGTAGGACTGGAGGCGGAATTGGACCCCGGGAAGTATTCTCGACAGAGAGATCTGTGAGGGAGAATGAATCAACTGCGCGGCTGGGGCCGATAATTGCATGTTTCTTCTTCGCACCCCGTTCCCAATTCAGTCGGATACTATAATCACACCTGCCCCCATGGCGATGGCAGTTCAGACAAACTGGCTTTTCCTCACCGCTAATGTGGAACCAATCTGCTTGTCATTAACCGTATGGACATGGCTATCCGCCGAGGTTATACATACCATTTCACTTTTCGAGCCTTACATGACCTGTTAATATAGGTAGACGAGGACACAGAAGTAAGTACATCATACATATTATCATCAATTTGCAAAGAAATACATACCAGCAGCCAGTACGGCTTCGTCGTTTGACCCCAGGGACAACGGGTTTCTTCGGACGAGTCATTTTGCAGGTCGAATATGAACGCCCTTTTGGAGGTTGCGTAAGCCTTGTGATCCGGGAGATAGAAAGGCTTCCTTTTTTTAACGCGATTTAATGTGATATCTAATATACACAGGCCGATGTTGGGCGAGTCGAAAAGGGGGCTGCGTGGCAGCTTGTAAACAATAACAATTAGCGTATTGCAGTCGTACATGCATGTACACACCAAAGAGTATTTCCATACAAATTAAAATATCGCAGTTAAGAAAGGCTCAAATGAGCGCTGAGGGTGGTCTAAATGAAGTAACATTATGTGTGATTTAAGTATAAGAATGGCTGTTTATCTCGCCAAGGGGAAAAAGGGAGGAAAAGCAGTCGAAAAAGGGGGGAGGAGGTATCATATATATTTCCAAGGGAATGCATACACAGTGGTATTTGTGTGTATCACAGTGAGCTCCAGGATAACTGCTGTATCATCTCACAAAAGAGCTCTGCTGTCCGTACATTCGACATCTATAATCAATGGCTGGTTTGGTACGGTGGAGCAAGGAGGGGAGCGTGGACGAGCAATGCGGTGCTCCGCATGTCCCAGGAAATAATAGCAACAACAATTCGTAATTGATGGGCAGTTATCACTTTAAAAATTAGAAAAGAAACGCGAGTATTAAGATATATAAAGGTATATCAATGAGGAGGAAAAGGGGTCGGTATATATGTATCGAAACCTGAACAAACTGCGCCTGGCTGGCCCCGAGGCGTTCAGTTTCAACAAGCCCATGCCGAAGGTAACCAAAGCTTGGGCTGGGAATTGGCTAAATTCTCATCCGCAATACCTTGGTTTAATGCTCGGGCGATCCCTGGGTACCTAATAATTTTCTGACACCTGAGCAAATTTCTGGCGTTAAATTAACTTTTGCCTGGCGACGACAACGACCATCATGGAGGAGTTACAGTTGAGTGGGATTTGAAGCAATTTATGATGGAAAATATGGGTAGAGTGGTCTCCATTCTTGTATTTAAACAGTTAAACGCCAAAAAAAAATGAATAGAGATGATGTTTTCGGCCATGGCCCTCTCCGAAATAATAATTACCTGCACGTAAACGTGATCAATGTAAGAGGAGTCCAAGGCCTGCTATTGCGAATATTAGAAGATGAGGAGGTCCAGCGTGAAGAGTAGCTTCCGGGGGGGGGGGGGGTGGGGGTTAATTAATAGTCGTCTGAGGCCTGCATATCTCTGATAGTTAGATCTTGGATCTTGGAAAATCTTCGAAGTAAAAACGGTGTGTCGGTTTATCAAGTCCCAAAGATGTTCCCTACGCAGTAAATAACTTAATATAATCTTGGGGTTTCTCGTTACAATTAGGTAGTTACAGAACATAAATCTACTAGTCTCATAGAAGTTAGATACAGTCACAGTTGATTTTGTCAAACAGCGACAATTAGACACAATCTGCTATTATATTAGTATACACTATCATTACAAGATGAGTATATAAATGCAGTGTGATTGGCAGAGAGGATAAATCTGAGCAGATATGAATAAATATCATGACTCTATAACTTTTACCCACTACCTGGGTAAACAGCCCCTCAAGAAAGCAAATCCGCCTTTGGGTTTCCCTTTTCTATTCTTCTCTCGCGTTTGGTTGCACCAAAGTTTTGTACTTTCATACAAAAGGGAAAATATAGTTTATTATTTTACTCATTCCGTCCAGTTCTTCCGGTTCTTCCGTAATTTGATTTGATAACCAGAAATTTAAAAATACGCTGTACAGTTCATGCAGTAGTTAGCACAGCGGGTTGGAGGAGTGTGTTCAGCCTGAGTATTGTAATTCGAGCAGCGCAGCCCCGACGCCGCCAAAGGTGAAAAGACATTAGGGAGTTAGTCGAGTCGCAGTTTTTCAAATTGGTTCTGTGCAAAATTTTTTGTACTGATATCTTTGCACAAATGAATTCCATGGGTCACTAAAATGTGTACTAACTAGTTTAAAGCGAAACTGAGATATAATCGTTTCTGGAAGATCCATGGATCTCACCCGAGCAACTGAGAGATTTTGAAACAAGCCTTCACATAGGTATTCTTTTGAACTTCTTAGTGATTGCATTGATTGGCTATAGATATATGAGAGAATAGCAGCTGTAATCTGAGAGAATGAATAATGTAACTAATGATATCAGATTGTGAATATTAATATTATCAACAGTACGGAGTAGTTAATAGAAAGACTGCTGCTATATTATATAGCTCTACATTAACTAACAATCGCAGTGTATCAGTGATGTAATCAGCTTATTAATGTATTTTATGATTTTTTAACTACTAAGGTATCATACTCTAGCTGTACTGTGTGAAGCAGCTGTTCAGCAATCATAATCCGATATCATAACTGTCTTCTTTGGAAGAACAGCTGTATTATATTGCTTTAACTTGCTACGCTCGTTCCGTAAACAACCACGCCAGGTCGACATCATTTGAGCTATATACTGCGTAGTTACCCTTATATCGCTGTCGTTCAATCCTCCGACCACTGCCACGATGAGAACTGCCTCGCTCCCACTCGAGTCTCTTCTTATTGCGAAACATCCGCTGCAGAGGTTCCATTCTCCCTCCCGCGGGTTTTCTGCCATTATCCATGTTAGTTGAAGATTTTACATGATGCCCAACTACTTCTACTTCCTGTCCGCGGTTGTACTGGTAGTAAAGCCAGCCGGCCGCGTGGAGCGGACTAGCCATATGCCGAATGTATATTGATTTATTTTGTTATTATTCGCTTTCCAGTTAGCTGCATTGTCGAGCTTCGCATTGTCGTTCAAATAGTAAGTATTTGTTGATGCCCTTGGTGAAGATGAATGTAGACATAAGAGACACATACATTCTCCGCCGTGCCTATATACCCTCCCCGATATCTGCCATCTGGTTAACTATCAGGGTTTTAACAATTTTGCAGCATCAATGACCACCCGAATTTAGCGTAGGTAGCTACCCCCCCCAAAAAAAATACAATAATAGAATGAAACAATATACATTCAATAATGAACTCTGCTGATAAAATCCAATTCCCAGAACTGAGGCCTACGGATGGCATTTCCAGTACCTGACCATCATCGGCCTGTGTATGGCTACACTGACAAACCTGGTGGGCCTGGCTGCAGACATTTTTCTGTCGTCGCGCCTGTTTGCTGCTAAGAACGTGCTTCTGGTGTGCAGCGCACCAATGGAAGTGTTGATCAGTATTTTATACTGGGGCTTGAGAATCGTAAGCTCTTGCTGGGAAAATTTATGCTCGAAACCGCAACAAAATATGACGACCTGGGCTAAAAATATAATGCACTGATTGATTCTAGATTGATACTAAGCTTGTGAAACCCGATTGGGTGGAATTATCTACAGAGGCTGGTAAGTTTTTCTTCTCTCGGCTCATATTTCCTCGGTGAGTTCCGAGAGACCCCGAGCCGTGTTTTGGCATACTAAGGGAACCGCTTCTGCTATAGACATTGGATTTCATGCCATCCCGGCCGTGGTATTGACGATTGATCTACTGTACCTATCGCCTCCTTGGTCTATCAGGGCCCTACCATCCATGGGGTTGGCCAGTTTCATCGCGTTTGGCTACTGGTTTTGGGTGGAGAAGTGCTACCAGTATAACGGATGGTAGGCATATCCACGCCAACTATATAAATATATATATATATATTTTATTTATTTACATATCTGGGTTCAATTCCACTGACTTAAATCGACAGGTACCCCTATCCCATTTTCGAAAAGCTCACTACTGGCTGGCGAATCGTTCTTTTTTTGTTCAGTGCCACCTTGATGGCCATGAATACCCTGTTATTGAAGCGCCTGTACCATCAGATGAATGGTTTTCTCCATCCCACTGGAGACACACACCCCGGCGCATTGAAACGCGCTTAAAAGTGTCCACCTGACACGTTCATATGATTCATTCGCTTGTCTTGCGTTAAAGATCACAATAATTCAGTCCCCTCAGCCAACCTGAGTGGTGGATCGATCACAGACGTCCTTGGTTTTTGATTTCCCCTCTTCCCCTTTTTTCCCCTTAGCAAGAGCCGACTTGGAGATTATTTCGGATCTTTATTTGATGCATTTTTTTGAGAGCTGGAGAGGATAAAACGTTTTCATGGTTATATGTTTGTTCGCTATTCGGATTCGTTTTTGAATGAATTTGGACTGGGATGCATGAAGAACCCA
Source organism: Emergomyces orientalis (assembly GCA_002110485.1). Classification (NCBI taxonomy): domain Eukaryota; kingdom Fungi; phylum Ascomycota; class Eurotiomycetes; order Onygenales; family Ajellomycetaceae; genus Emergomyces; species Emergomyces orientalis. The sequence continues at coordinate 381,942 of MOWL01000049.1, forward strand.
GCCCAGTAATTGACAGATCTAGCAAGTAGGCAATGGGATACAAAGATAGATCAGAGAATTGCATCTAAAACAAATTTTAATCAAACGTGCTCTTGAATAAATTGCAAGCTGCGGCCGGAGTGTATCTCGTGTCAGCGAGCTAAGAGGTCCACACCATTTCATTCACATGATAGCGGCGCCAACCCTTGTGGGCATTGGATCTTAGCTGGCCCATCTCCAAATATCGAAAACGTAAATCTTGACCCCTTCGACGGTTATTCAAACATCTCCGATTCTGGAAAACTGAGGTATACACCGTCCGAGTGGTGAAAAATCATTCGGCGTTTATCAACACTAGCCGCACAGTAAGCGCTGGAGGACATACATCTTCTGAGGCTCATCCAAAGGTAGTTAAACTATATTTATCAAGGCCCTCCTAGATCGACATTGACCACTACCGTAATGTATATTGGCTGGCTCGACAGATAAGGGTGGTTGGGCGGTTGTGGATAACTAGTACTACTACTACTACTTACCGAAACCTGCAAAAAAAAAAAAAAAAAAAAGGGAGACCTTGCAATATAATTTAACTGCAGGTGCCAAGAGTGAGTGACTTGCTGCTTATGTAACGTCACGATATCAAACCCCAAACTTTCACCCAAGCTTTCTTTTTCCACCGCAACAAACACACCAGCAAGCTACCTAGGTACAGACACAGAGCGAGACACACACAATCGATCATTGTACACACAACCAGAATGCATCTCACCGTGATTAACGGTCCCTTCCGCACTGCGGTCCTGGGCGGCAGGATCCCATGCAGTTTGAGCCCATTCATCCTATCCAGCTCCGCCAACACCTCTGGGGCTCCCACCAGCAACTCATCTTTCCCCGCGCTGCCCCAACCATGCAAATATAGCACTACTCGATCCACGAGAGCTCAACCGCCGCTGCACCAGAAGCGCCATGCGAGCACTAGATGCAGTGGGCAATCTCTCTTCAAGTTCCAGCGAAATCCGGTTTCGCGCAGCCCAGACCGTTCCACCTCCGCCCTTCTTCCGTCCTCCGCCACAACTACCCTCCGCACTACTACTACTACTACTACTACCCGTAAATCCTCCACACAAGCAACCTCCTCATCAACGGGGTCGTCCACAAACGGCTCATCTGCTCACAGCAGTATACCACCCGAAAACTTGCCGCTCGATTGGAATTCCTTCTTCCGTCTCCGCGCTTCCCGCCGGAAATACTCCCTCGTCTCATCCATCATAGCCTCCGTTTTCAGCACTGCCGGTGGCGTGCAGGTGCTCGCAGCGAATAACATGGATACCATAGGTGCGCAGGCTTTGGGTCTTGATCCGTTTATTGTCCTGGGACTGGCGACCGCCTCGTGCGCGGCGTTGGGGTGGCTACTCGGCCCGGTATTGGGCAATTCACTTTGGGGCCTTGTGCATAGAAAATACAAAGCGGCTGTTGCAGTGGTATTTCTCCCCTCCGTTCTCTTTCTGTCTTCACTTCACACATATTCATCTATTCCTTCCCCCAGCAACTTTGAAAATTTGCCCCATTCCCATCCATGGACACGCTACTGACAGTGACGTCCCGTTTTCCACCATAACAGAAGGAAAAAGAATTCTATAGCCGGATAAAACGGTTCCGCGTTGACCCGTCGGCCAATTCGTACTCCAACCCGGTTCCCGATTACTATGGTGAAAAGATCGGCAGCATCCAGGGCTATCGCCAATGGCTCAAGGATCAGCGTGCTTTCAATCGGAAGAAGCGAAGCTTCCTCTGAACGGATCATTGAATGTAATTCCAAGGTATATCGAAATGAAAGAAGGAAAAAAAAAATTAGAAAAAAATTAAGATATCAGGAAATCGTGCGGTTGACTGCGGGTATCTTGGCTGGGATTTGAGATTGGGATTTTGATTGTTGTTTCGTTCATTTTTGTTGAGGGTTATCTCTATGAACAGTGAAAACGGATGATGTAGTTTACTTATTCGTATCCACATACTTTTTTTCTTTCTGTTCTTTTCTTGTCTTCGTTTCTCCCTTCTTTCCTTGTGTCCTGTGCGGAATTACTCTTTCGCCTCGTTTCAAAATATGTACGGCTTTTGTTTTGTTTTCTCATTCTCCCTCCCTCTCCTTCCGCAATCGTTTTCATCGCTTCTAATCCCTTCCAACTTCGATTGACGAATCTGTTAAATTACCCAGTTGGCTTGTATGACCCCCCAGCCGTACAACATATGTTATATCTTCCTCAGCAACTTTTATACTCTATCCATCTCCTTTCTCACCTACCTACCGCGAGTTAATTTCTGTGTAACTTCTGCGTCACCTCTAGAATATCAGGGTTGTAATGTGTACCAATCAATTCTTCTCTCTACCAAAATATAAAGTAAATGTTCCAAAGCAAAAAAGCAGACGGAGACGAGGACTTGAAGTGAGTTAACGACTTTCTAGGCTTCTGACCAAACCTGCTTGGGCAAATTGTTCAGAATAGGTAACAGCAGGAAAGAAGCGAAAGGGAAACGTTGAAATAATGCATCCCATATGTGTCATGGGGGAAAAACAGCGTTTGTGATCCCGTTTTCAACAACAGAAAAAATGAAAATGTAACGCGGCTGGATTGTAGAATGATATTTTAGAAATGAAGAAAATAAAAAGAAAGCAATAATCATGTTAAAATCGTAGAACTGATACCCCCTGTTCGCTTGGTACGCATTTAGGCTATCTGACCAGCAGAAGAAGAAGAAGAAGAAGTAGGGAAGAAAGCGGATGACCTCACGAGAAACAGCGGCATCTATATTACCACCCCATCTAGCTAATGACAAGGGCAAGTAGGTAGTGGTCTCGAACATGGGTCCAGGGCAAAACTCAGCTCGCAATTCACAAGTCTGTGAAACCGTCGAAATGCTTCAATGGCGGCAATAGCAGCTTCGATCGAATTGAAATGCATCTGTAACTCGGTGCCAGATTCATTCTCCACCATATCATCCCCGAGATCGAAATACACGGGAAGCTCCCTCTGGACAAATGCTGCAACATCGGTATACCGCTTGGGGTCACGAGGACCCTTGATGGAGATACACCTAGTATGGCCGTGGCTGACCTTCCGTTCCATATCTACCGACATGGGGTATGTAGCTTGCTTAAACATTATGACACTGGCGCGCTGGCTGTCGAAGAACACTCCATGGCGTTTGGCAAACTCGACGTATGCTCTGGCATCCTTTTGGTACACGAACGTGACAATCCCCATATGATAGCCTGCAACGCGCTCCATATTCATCAGATGGGCGGAAAATACAGGCCCACCCCGGACAGCTTGAAACAAGTGCCTCAAGCAGGAGCTAAGAGGTAAGTTTGTAATGGCCACCGTTCTATAAAAGTTTCCTTCCGCTTGAGGGGGGTCGAATATAAGCCCGTGTTGAAAGAGCCCCAGAGGGAATGTTTGACGAGGTTGGGCACTAAGGGCACGACTTTCCTGGTTGGCATCATCAAAGGGGGAGCAGGTGGGCAGTGTGTATTTAATATTTCCATCCCATGGCAGAGGAGTTGGTCGGCTGGCGCTCGTTGTACGCGCTGCCCTCTCAATATTCTGCTCCTTGACGTAAGAATAAGTTTAATCCAGGAAGAATTCTGACGGGAGCGGGAATGGCACTTACTGGAAACAAGTTTCTGGGCTCTGTTTTATAGGCTTGAGCAACGTCTGTTGGTGATTCAATGCCTTCGAGTAGAGCCTTGACTGTTTCTTCGTGAACTGAATTACTTTGATTGTTTAAAGAAGACGCCGTCTTCATCTCTAAATGAGATTCAAACGCACGCAGGTCATCCGGCGAGTAATCCTGGTTTGAAGAAGCGGGCTTTTCAGATGCCGGGCTGAAATCTTCAAAGAATGATAACGCTGGGCTCTGTTCCAGAGGAGACAATAATGCAGGAGATGGCTCAACGGCGATAGAACGGCGTTGCTGGACAATTGAACATACTTTCAATTGGAGTATCTGATACCGCATCTTGGAGGATAAATCGCTGCCATCGTTTGGTTCCGTTAAACCAATGCGTAAGTCTTTTGGCTGTAACGGTTTCGAATTGAGAGAAGACACTAGGTCTGAACGAGCTCCCGCCACATTTTCCTTTCTGTCTTGGTCCGCTTCATCTGCGGGCTCAAGTCGACTCTTTCGCAGCTCCTTTTCAAGCGACGAGATGCGAGCATCCTGCTCAGTTAGATGCCGCTGAAGAGCTCGAAGAGCTTCGTCCGAAACACATTCTGAAGGCAGCTTCTTTGGCTTTGCGCTGGGCTGTGTAAAGTCACCAGGAGTAAAAGAAGCCTTTTCCACCTGGGAGGGTGACAACCTTGAGAGGCTAGACACAGGGACCTCCATTCCGGTGTTACTGGCCGATGGATCCAAACAGGCACAGAACAAGGGCGAGAAATGCGGAACAAAGAGGGGATTCCGGTGGTTCTGAAGGGATAGAAGGTATGTTGAACGAAAGAAACTGAAGCAATACGCTGAAGGTCAACTACACAAGTAGTGAGTGGTGTGTGACTGGGAGAAGTGTGGAGGTATCAAGATCAAGGTGAAGTAGTGGAGAATTAACAATGAAGAATGAGGAGAAGTTCGGAGTGAGAGTGACAGCAAAGAGTAATAATAAGGGGGCCGGTAGAGGTGACAACGCCACGTGTTGCTCTCATTTCATTGCATTTTTTGATACTATTAGAGCAGAGTAGAAAGGGTATTGAAGAGTGGATATGAAAGAAAGGGGTAGAGGAGGAGTTGAAGAAGTTCTTCATTTTTCAGAAGAATAAAAAAAGGAAATACTGCCCTCTTTCTTGTCCTTATAAGAGTCATTTGATATGGCGAAGGTTAAAGGTAAAAAACAGATACGAGGTTAGGAGGATAAGGGGCAATAAAAGACCCTTTTCTTTTAAATAAAATAAAAAACAACTGAGCGGCACCAGAGGGATATTTATGAACAACTAACAATAAACAATAAATTTAATGACACAAATGGTGATCAACAACAACTAATTTAGATGAATAATAAAAACAACTTCGATCTTGATCAGAAACCTGTCTCGAAATCAAACACGAAGGAAGCAGCTAGTTAATAGCTAGCCCTGAAATAGCAACTCTCGTAGTTATTGTTTGACATTTTGAAAGTAAAGGGCCTAACTTACATGGTCCGTATGCAACAAACTCATAGCACGTCATTGGATTTTTCCTATTAAAATAAATAGCAACATGCCCCCGACGGCTATTAATCCCCCCTTTATCGAGTCTGGCAAGATATTAAACATTCGTTTCATGTTTCTCGTTAGCAACAGAACAAAGCCCAAGCCCACATAGCTAGCTGATTCCAACAATGTGGCGAACTAAGATCGAGTACAGAAATCAGCTACGGCATGGAAATTCTAGCCATAACCAAGTCAACCCACGTACCAATACATACACAAACATAATCTCCAAGCTCTTCCGATCTCGAATAAAGTATTTAAAGAGTGTATATAAAGTCTGGTCGCATATCTCCTCTCATCTCCACCTGCTTCGCATCAAGCCCTTCCACCCAACAATCCCTCTCCCCCCGCAGCCTCTTCGCGTTCTCGATGCGAAGGAGGATATACTGGGCAATACTTCCGCCCAGTTGAAATAGCACTAGATATGCAAGCACCGTGCCATGTCCCGGGAAGAATTCCGGCTTATCGTCTCCTCGATAAATGTTCGATGTTACGCAGCCCTGGATATTTCCCCATCCAATAACAAAACCAAGCGTGACACCACGTTTATATACGCCTGTGTGTGTGGGTGTGCAGTTAGAATCATCGTGTAGAGAGAAGAGGGAGATGAAAAAAAATATATAAATGGGAGGAGCTGCGAGAGTTAGTTCCCAAAGTATAACCTCGTACCTTCAGTATTATTGCTTGCCCATGAGATCGTATTTGAGATTGCAGGGTAAATGCCCATAGCCCCAAGGAATGTTCCGGCATACTTCACCCCGGGCGTCTGGGAGCCGAGGAGCATGCTGAATCCTGCAATACCAAGCAGCGACACAGCCATGTTGCAAATACCCCGCTGGCGAGTCCGATCCGCGATATATCCAACAGTGATTGTTAATATTGCCGCAACCGCGTAAGGCGGAACGCTGAGAAGCTGAGCCTTGGTTGCAGAATAGCCTAGACGGGAGTAATGTTAAAAAGAGCTTCTTTGCAGCAAATGATTTGCAACCCATATGAAGGAGTCATATTTACCCTAAGATTGGTGTTAGTAAAGAAACCGTTCAGAAGGGTCTGTAGTTATAGATATCGCGGTACTTACTAACTCATTAATAATCGTGGGGACAAAAAGGGAGAATGCATAAAGGGACCCATCACAGCCCATGTAGATTATAGCTGACGTATAGGTCTTCCAGTCCTTTACGCTGGCCCAGAAATAGTCCATCTTGAATTCCTCGTGTTCGGCGCTGGATTGCCTGTCCGCTGCCAGGCGGCGGACCACCCGCTTGCGGTCATCCTCGGACAGAAAGGTTGCCTGGTCTGGGAAATCATACACAGTCCAGAATGAGAGAATGCCAATGACAATCGTTGCTAGTCCTTCCAAGATGAATATCCACGCCCAGCCTGGTCTCCCGCCAACACCACGCATCTGGGATATAGCGGCCGCAAGGAGACCGCCAAACGAGCCAGCAACCGCCGCCGCGGAGAAGAAAATAGCCATACGAATACCAAATTCGCATCGCTTATACCAGCAGGACAGGAAGTATCCCACACCGGGGAATAGACCAGCCTCGGCGACCCCTAAAAACCACCGCGCCGCCATAAGGCCAGCGAAATTGTGGACGAAACCCATACATGTCATGCAAATCCCCTAAAAGGACAAAAGGAATGTCAGTGAAATCTATGAACAAATATAGATCGAGCTATCGAAAATCTATAAAAGTCATACCCAAAGCACCATTATGGTTGGGATAAAAACACTCGGGCGCAACCTCTTAAGCAACACGTTGGTTAGCGGTTCCAGGACCGAGTAAGATACGAAGAAAATGGTCAGCGTGGCATTATATTGACTATTCGACAGGCGGAGATCTTCCTGTAACCCATCTATTTTCGCGTTTCCGATATTGGTTCTGTCCAAGAAGCTATTCGCATAGCTGTGTTAGTTATGCCAACCATAATAACAGCCCGAACCTCTAGAGAGTAATGGCGGCAACACAACATACCTAACGAGATAAAGCAAACTGAGCCATGGAATCAGTTTCATATCTAGCTTTCGTACCAATTTCTTATCCTGAATATCACATCCCAATGTCAGCCAGGTGGTTTCGCTTTAACAACATATATATATAACAGCTAGCATGTACTAACTCAAGTGTCACGTACAATTTCTGCTTTCTCTTTATCGCTCAAGCCGGCGTCTGGGTCGTCGACGTCGATACCAACTATGTCCCTGGAGAATTTGAATGCAACATTATCTTCTGATCCAGACCCTTTCCTATCTGTGCTTGTATCGCGGATTTCTTGGTCCCTTTTCTCCATGGTGAACATGGAGCGGGGCACACACAATCCAATGCAGGAGGAGGGAAAGGGAAAGAGTGAAAGTGCGAGGGAAAAATAAAAATAAAAGAAAGAAAAGAAAGAAAAGAAAGGAAAGAAAGGAAAGAAAGGAAAGAAAGGAAATGAAAATGCCTGCAAGTGGTAGAGCAGCGGGGAACTTTGGCGGCCGTCGCACGCTCGGCCGTTGCACAAGCAAGGATATGTATGATCAGGATGCAAAAACGACCAGGATGGTTTCTGGAAAACAGCTGGATCTGCGTGCTTTAAAAACAAAGCCAGCTGCGAGTCATCCCGCTCATCGTTGTTCGAATTTCCATGGAAGCCCCTAGGTCTAGTATTTCCTCCCTTCTTCCGATCCCCGGTTAAACGTCATCTCTAAGCCCCGCTGCACGAGAGCTCGCATCGAAAACTGGCTCCATATTTCTTCCACAAAGTTGGAGCTCTGCGAGCTGATGGTTGTTCAGGACTACTGGATCATCCAGAGAGAGATACAGATTCCAAGGCGCGAAACCAGCTAGGATGAGCTTTCGGAATGAAAAGACCTGCCATTCCCCAAAAAAGACGCTCAAAAACTCAAGTATTGAAATAAAGATATCTGTACCGTGGATACGTTTCGATGTAAGACACAGCGGCGCATCCCTCGAAAGTTCCCCCACACACACGGGGCCCAAAAGTAATACACAAATCGGGGGTGGCCACGCCAATAAACTGCTCCATAACGTTGCATCAGTGTGATCCGTGGAAACCTGCAGTGACGATCAGCGTGCATCTCGCCGCCACGATGTTCGCAAAAACGCCCAGGTATCGCCGAATTTTCTGATGCTTGTCAGAGCCGTCGCCCCGACACCCAGCTCGCCCCAAAGCGCAGCAGTCTCTCAAGGATCGCTTTTTGCTAAACTTTTTGCTTTAGTTTCCTAACTATTGCGGAGTTGTGCACATCTTTGCGTGTGGATTTGCAGCGAAGCAGTCATCCAACGGTTTTCAGGTCAGAGTTGGCTGAACCAAACCCTCTTCTGATGTTCAAGCCATCCGTGCCAAGATGTGCAGGTGGAGTTAATAAACAAGGTTGCTTGAAGTTTGCTTGTTCAAACGACAAAGCTTGATTCAAAGCAACCCCGCAATGCCCTAGAACTGAAACCGCTTCAAATCCAGGGCGGAAGGCCAAGATCGTGGGGTAGTTTTTCGTGGGGGGGAAATAAATTAAAAGGCTCCGCATTCTACTATTTAACTATTTCATTTTTTTTGAAGCTGAGAAATTCCCACCCAGCAGATAACTGACCCTTGAAAATATTGATATTTAGGTAGTAGGGCCCATAGCTGATTAAGTATGGCAGCTCCCACCCCCCCCCCAACAACAAGGCACACAGCAGGATGGAAACACATAATTAGCTTCAAGATAGATATTTCAGTAAAGGGACGCACGAGAACTCCAATGATTGCTAGAATACCCAGAAAAATAGTATGTTAGTACTTCGGGACTAAAACCCGACACAAGCGTAGTAGTTTGTATTAACCATTCAAAATCGTCTTCTTGAATACAAATTGACGATATCTTGGTTTTTTTTAAGCCCGCGAACCATATGGCGGCTCGACCAGCTGAGAATTCTTCCGGATGGGTCGTTTCCCACCCGGAAAGCATAAACTGTCTGATAGTCGTCGTTGATGCAGAGATGTTGACCCCGTGCAATGACCACCTTCGTGTTTGGCTCCTCCACGGGTGGCGGGATAATTGCGCTGGAAACCAAGGAGCAAGGCTGCTCGGTTGAAAACGGCTCATCAGTACGTGTACAGTCAAACTGGATGTCGAGCTCATGGAAAATATAATCTGCCTCGTTGATATCCCCGGCCTCGAAGCTGCCTTTGCCACGTTCTGAGGCTGAAGCTGGTTTCTGTAGCTTCACAAACCATACACTAAGATGCTCCCCGTCGGCTTGTTTCGCGGGCAATTCCGTAACGCCTTTCGTTAAAAACGGCGTAGGTGAGAATCGCCAGATATATTTCCTGGTCCATCGCAGTCCTGCCATGCCGCCATCAGCACCTGGCATTTCCCCTTCTTCTCTATACAACAATTCGCGGGTTCCATCGGCAGCATTGCCAGTATTGCCAGTATCATTTAATATGAACGATGCCGTCCCTTTTAATTCCCCGTTTAGGTCCGCTGGATTATCACTCCGGAGCGTACGGGACAGGACCCAAGGTCGAGGATCACTTAAGGATGAGAATATTCGAAATGCGAGAGACTTTGACATGACTGGGAGATACTATTGTTCAATAGACGTTGATAAAAACAATGTTATGGATTTTATAGGTTTGTTTGGTCTGTCCGACGAGTTGGAGAGTGTTTTTTCCGAAACAACTGTGGCCCGATATTCGGCTATTTAATTTCGAGACGCGAACCACCACCCACCCCACTGCGGCCACTCTATATCTAATTATATAGTTATATCTAGGTAGGTAGTTGAGTAGTTTCGAGATTGTGACACATTTAATATCTCATTCTACAAATTTTGATATATTATGTGGGAGGTACGATGCTTGATTGATTAAAGGGGTATGCTAGCTACGGAGTTATATATGGTGGAGAGAGAATTACTAAGCCGGACGGATAGGTCCGACATATTATGCACACCATAGCACTCGCACAACCTCCAACGACAGATATAATTAGCAACCTACCTATCTCAAGAATGAATTTTCCCACCAGCCAATAATAAATGAAACAACCAGCAACTCCCTGTTCCAAAAAACACAAAAAAAAAAAAAAAAAACAATTCAACCATCACAGTTCTGCACATCCAAGTCAAACACATAATTATAATTTAACCAAGATAAACCTCCTTTATGTAACACAAGGGCTTCACAAGTTTGATCAGCGCTGCTTGATATGGTGTTATTGATAGTGGGTGATCCTTTACACCATTTGCATACACCCTGCATATATATTGTTTTAAACATGATTACACAGCTAGGACAGTTCATACCACATGAATGAACATTGCCTCCAATAAAAATATGGGAGTGTTTGTATATTCTTTGCTCCTTGTGGCACATGATATGAAAATATCTGATTTTTTTCTTGCGCTAGCTTGTTTAGCAAGTGTACGTGCAATTTAGCAAACCTTTCGTTATTTCCAATCACTGGGTAATACTTGCAAAAACATATAATACCTCCAATAGGTAGGAGTTTTGAAGGTAGCGTTAACGAGCTACCATTTGGGATTTAGCACATATCCTAGAAGCTGAATAGCTAGACTGGCCCTGAAATGCGAAAAGAGACAAAGGTTCAACTAGAATCGACGCCAGTCCTTCAATATAGCGAAGGAGGTATCGATATAACGTATGGTTAACGTGGTAGACAATGAAAATCTGATGCACTGCTGAAGGGCAAAAATATTTTTTCTAGCAAAACAATTTGTCTAGATGATGGAGGCCAAAACGATTCCATGTAGAAGAAATAAAATGCCTTTCTTTGGCCAAACAATGGAGATGGTGATGAAGGCACAGCAGAATTGTTCAAAGAAGATTCTAGACTTTGGAGGATGTGAAACAGCTGAAAAGAGAGGTTGTTGAAATGCAGCAAGTTGAAAGATTTCTCTGTACACAATGAAACAGTCAATCAACAAAATTCAAAGGTCATGTAGATTTTTTCCATTCTGTAAAGAGTGCAAAGAGAGTAAGGAATCTATACTCCGTTGGGTCGGTGATAGCCTAGCTCTAGATGGACTGAAAATTATCTTAAAACCCCTATATGCTATCATGTTCTAGCATCATGCATGCCTGCTTAATTCGAGCTGAAACCTCATCGATCTAATTGACAAAAGTGTAAGTCCCCAACTTATCCAGTTCAATAACCCACGGTGCAATAAATACAACAGGGAACTTACGTATTCATCAGTAAATATGTTGAAGTGATGGCCGGGTATATTCAAAACAATTGGTGTGAATTGATTTGGATATTTTTCCCAGCCAAGGGCGCGAAGCTCACGCACAATATCAACCCTGCAAACTGCATCCGGAATGTCTGGCCTTGACACTGGTACGTAGTCGTCACAGCGAAGAAGAATCGTCTTGGGGATGGATGGAAGATCGGTTTTTTGGTTCGACATCGTCGTTGCGTTTTCTCGAATTCGATTCGTGTTAGAGTGACCCTTGTCGCGTGCCACGGTGGCGGTACGGTTCGGGTCAATCAAAGAGAGCTCCTTCTCTAATTCAGCCCTTCGCAGAGTCAACTCCGAGTCGTTGCATCCATTCCAAACGGGTGGAATCCAATTATCGGCCATAGGTTGAGCCAATTTCATGCATTGGGAAACAAGTCGACGGGATTCAGGTCGGGTATCTTCCCTAAATACTGGCTGAGGACCAACAACATTCGATTGGGCCTGCGAAACAGCGAGTGGGTAAATAGAGTCAACCATGACTATCCCAACAATGCGGACCGTTGAAATCCTGAGCAAGATGTTGGCCACTTCCAACGACAAAAGTCCACCAAGTGACCACCCTAAGTAGAACGCTTGTCAGTACGAGGCTTACCAAACGCTACCTTCATTTTAATATTTTAAAGAGTAGCTCACCGCCTAATAGAAGTGGTCCTGATGGCACAACTGAAAGGATCACATCCGCATATACCTTAGCCATTTCAGGGAGCCCATGGTCCCAGGCTTGGCCGGAATAAAGTCGCGGGTTCTGTATACCATACACCGCTCGGTCCAAAGAATCCAAATAACAATATGATACGGCAGTTCCTCCGCCGTCATGTACCAGAAAAAGTGGTGTTGCTGTCTCTCGTCCAGGCAGAGCAGGTTGTATCATATAGATGCAGTCCTCCATGACTGTATATTTGGCAAACTCAGCCAGGCTTTATCCTCTTGACCAAGTAAAGTACACCTGAGATACTTAGGGCATTGACTAGAAAGACACAATGAACAGTTATAGCTCTCACTAAATCAGGTTCATCGCCAGCGCACCAAACGAAAGGACGCGGGGTAGGAGAAATTAGGTCTAAAGTGCAACGTACAGGTGACGTTCGTCCCAGGGCATGCTGGGACAGGTAATTTGGAGGATGTAACAGCCACGGGTGCCCGTACTGTTATAAAAGAGTAACTATCTCAACAGTATATATCCCATTCCGTCAAAAGCCAGAAAAAAGTGCTCTGCTGTCGCCTGCCTATCCAATTCCTTGTTGAAATTGTTTTCTTAGCTGAATGTCGAAAACCCACTTAGTTATTTTTAGGCTGCCCCCCCCAAGGCTGAGTAATAAGTCCATCAACCACACCAGATAAGTTGCATCATTCCCAGCAAATATGACTATAAAATTTGATTCTGCCGAAAAGATAAATGATATAATCTAGCTTCACTTAATTGTTGAAGGAATAGGGTTGGCTGATTAATATTACTGATCCAAAAATTTCATCCCATAAATAACGTCTAATCTGCATCAAAACTGGAACGGTCATTTCTCAGATACTTCACAGAAGTATTTGTCATGTTTACTTTTGACTCTCTGTTAAGCATTGGTGCCAATAGAATGATGCCGATAGAATGACCCCTCGGATTGATTGGTTAAATCAGCAAATTTTCGCAGGAGCGGTTGAGCTCTCCGAGAATAGGTTGAAAAGACGAAACAGCTATTCGGTCCCACTTTGCTCCCAGATGATTTTATCGTCCACCTTGTGTAACAGTAATCCGTAAGCCAACTATAGATACCGTTTCTTGACCCCCCTACAATGGGAAATATATTAACTTGCTCGAATTTTTTAGATGCCTTAATTGAAGGCTGCCGAACTAGCTGATAACGTCTGAGGGTCATATCTGATTTTTTATTTTGTTCACACTATTAAATATATTCGTCTGCCTCACATCCATAACATTCACACCCGAGTCACTAGAATAGAGGCAGCGTCTAAATTGATTACCGCTCCGGAATCATTCAAACTCAAAAACAAAGCCTAAATCCTTCTTTAAGTCACCTAGCACAGACTTGAGCTCCTTCGTAGGCTCTTTAGAATAGCTTGAAGCCCCAGATGTCTGTGAGATCCATTCCATCTCAAAGGGGACCAGTTTCTCCTTGAGAACGGTGTCATTGTACTGACTCACGGGGGTCTCCTTCAAGTAGTCTAAAAATATGCGCCAGCGTGGATAATAATACCCCGATACTAAGCCGGCCCATTGTTTCTGCGCATAGTCATCAAGAGCATTAGCCTCCGGTCCCCAGTTGGTGATTTGGTTGCGGGCGTTATATTCGAAGAAGTCTGCAGCTTCCGGGTCATCTCCAGCGCTAGCCCGGGCGGCTGAGATCCAGCTGGATAGCCAGAAGCCCTTGTTTGTCGATAAAACGGTATCCAGCGCTTTCAAGATAACGAGGAGCTTGTTACCAAGGGGCATGAATTCCGAGGCTGGCGCGCCGCCCTTGTATTTCGCCTTGAGGTCTTGAAGCGTCAATGTAAATGCATCGGAAAGCACTTGGCGAGTGACGTCCACCATATCATGGTGATAGGAGGAATCGCCAAAGAGGGCTCCCTTTAGCATCAGTTTCCACGCCTTGACCATCAGGGCGGGATCATAGAGAAGTCCCTCGATAAAGAGCATTGGCGGCTTCTCATTGATTGTTGGTGAAGCAGCGAGCAGAGCATGCGGCAGAAGCGGGGCGTCTATTAAGTTCGTGTTGTTGTATGCGGAAACACGCAGAGCCTCCCAGGCTTTGTACAGCTCTTTAGGGACTTTTCTTCCGCGCCCAGAATAACGGCGCGTAACCCAGTTGCGGAAATACTCTTCTGTGTCTAGTGCGGTCTTGGACCAGGCTTGGTCGAGCAGCATGCTATAGACGACCTCATTTCCGCCCTGGCCTTCACCGGCATTGCCAATTCCAACCATATTTGGATTTTTTGCAATTGCTTCAGCCGGTCCCTCCGTGATGTTCGCAACATGGCCGTAGAATCCATTATTTCCACCAAATTCTTGGACCTGGCACCATATAAACGCTTTACCAAAGAAGCCCTTGGTCTTCTTCCAAACCGGAAACGACTCTGCGAATAAATCCAAGATCAACATATCACGGAATTCCTTGCCTGCAGACAGATATGCTTCAATTCTTTCAGCTGACCAATAGTCCGCGAAGATATAAAACAGCCAGCCTTGCATAACCCACGTGGCATCCGGGTCAACGGATTTGATAGCCTCCATTGTGGTCTCGGACACATTTCGCAGAAACTCGGGGTCTCCGGAGCTCGGGATCATCTCGTTGAATTGGTCTAGAGTGTAGAAGTGGGTGACATTTCCATAAGCTTCAATGCTTTTTGAGATGAAGCTCTTCTGCAAGCGGACGGAATGGGGGTCAGCTGGCTGGAGGAAAGTCGTATTGGAGTATTTCGGATCCATTTCCGCCCATTGTGAGGCATTGACCACTTGAGCGTCCGGGAGCACGCGGGTAACAGCGCGGGGCACATAACCAGGGAATGCGGGTAAAATAGGTGTCATGCCCAGTTCGGCCATCCGACAAAGGATTTTCTTTTGGAGCTCAAACTGGGTGTCGTACCATTCGAAGGGCGTATTACCACCTCCCCAGGACCCCTGGATGTTTCCAAAGCGATTCCATGCCAGAAACGCCGGCCCGCTGAGGAAGCTTCGGATGTCGTCGTCTGTGAAACCACTCTCCCGGAACACGCTTATCAGGATCTTCTCGTACCCTGTCCACGCCAATGGAAGGTTGACACCACGAATCGCCAACCAGTCCAGTTCGAACTCCCAATCTTCCCATGTGAACCAGGGCGTTGTATAACTGAAGGTAACTGAATGACATTGTCAATGCCGGCGTCACTTGTAAGGCCGGGGAGCATATACATACCAGTATTAAGCTGATATCTCCATGGAACGGCGCTTTGACCTTTCAAAGGCTTGTCGAGAGATGGCAACTCTCGGGGTGCCAGGGGAAGCCGATTGCCGATATACCAGAAAATGTCAACATGGACAACATCGGACAGATAGCGATGGAGTCTAAAGATCAATATTAACGGACTGCTAACAATTGCATTTGGAAATAATTCAAGAGCTGTGTGCTGGGATGAGAGTGTTACCCTTGGAAGAGACCACTCAGCGAGTTGCCTTCAACATGTATCTTCCCATCGCAGTCGGTTGAAACGGTATATTTATCATTGGTCCATTCATCGGATGTCCGCAGCGGACCAACAAAGGAGAACTTGAAGTTATCGACATGACTTGGTAGGCGCCTTTCGAGGAAGCGGGTTATTCCATCTGTTGCATGGCTATCGCTTGCCTCGACGAAAATCGCGCCGAGGAGAATGATCAAGGGCCTAAACAATCTCATCTTGTTGAACTGAGGCTATATCGGTGATAGCTACTTGCTGTAAATTCAACATTATCCATCGTCCACCGTTCATCATCCATTTATATACCCAAGAAGTCTCTCAGTGCTTGGAAACCCCGCATTGCGAACCTCTAAGGAATGTGGGATGGTAGCAATCAAAGCTGGAAGATTTGTGGGTTTGCGTCGTATCGAACTCATAGGAACTGTCGCATTTGGCTATCTTGGTTACACCTTGGGTGTAGCCATTGTCAAGCCCTTAATTCTCGGAAAGATATTGGTGCGCTCCGCCAGTGCAGGAGCTAAGCGCTCAGGGCTGCGGTCCAAGACGACAGTGCAACAACGCCGGGGGGGAAAGGGGGTGTTGTGGGGGATGAACCGGGGAAAATAAATGGGCCGCAGCTGTTGTGTCCCCTATTCCCGCGCCTTTCAAGCTGCGATGAGAGAAATCCCCGGCCGGCACCACAAAGTGGATATGGAACACAGCCAGACGTTGCAAGCGTGGGGTTCAATCGACGATGGGAACAGGATGAAATCCAGAGAAAAGTTGGAAATCGATCGCTCTTGGTTCTAACCTGCTCTAAACCAGTAGCCAGATTTTTGGTTGCGTTATAGTGGCAGATAGCGCCGGAGCCGCACGGATGAGGCTCTGAGAATAGCTGTCACCCATGTCAAGAAGTGTGGAGGCTTTTTTCAGGGGGTGGGAGCTCCAGCTTTTCCCCTTGAAGACCCTGCCATCGTAATGAGAGCCGCTCAGATCTTTAACTTTGGGGTACATTTGAGAGAACCGTGGGAGCCGTCGCTAAGGCCACACAGATCATGCACTGAACTGAGCTGTCCACCACATGGCACTCTGATAGTCAGTTATCAGCTAAGGATTTTCCCCCTTCTATCGCGGCTCGGAAGTCGGAGCACTCGGTCCACTGGGGGTTTCTCCACCCTCATGCCGTGCTGCCTACTATGTAGATCCTCGAGGGATGTTACAGCGGGGAACATGTGGCCACTTGTGAGTTCGGGTTCCAGCGAGCGTGACAGAGGTGGGGGCGGGATGTGGTTTATTCTAACTCCAAGGTTAACTAACATGCCAGCTAGGCCCATGCTACTGGAACGCGAAGCAGATTATGGAGTCTTATTAATGTAGCCCACACATTCATCATGCTGCATAAGGTTATCGTTTGTTGGGAAAATAAGAGACAGTGTATCGTACGCAGCGTAGCCGCTACGTCCCCTACTAACTAGCACTTCTGCTATTTCCTTCGTCCAACTACAATCACTCATTTATACTCGCTAATTGCTAGCTTCTTGGCTCGCACATTGTTTTATAATAAAAGCTTTTCTATTTTGTATATAACTAGCAAGGATAGGATGGGATGGATAATATAAGGGTAACCTTGTTACATATGAGATTCATTCTTGACATACAATAAATTCGACATCGTTGAATACGATTCAGAAAAGAAGTCATCATGACTCCCATTTTTCAGGCAAATTTCTGGAGCCATGCACGGTACAACTATTTATTCTGTGCCTTCGGTCCGAAATTCCTCTCCTGGGAAAGCACTCCGCTTTTGTTTGTGGAGAACTAAACTATCTCTCGAAAACATCGATGGTCGCATCCTTAGCCGCTCGTTTGCTCAGCGTGAATGTCTATTATCATGGCAAGATCTACGCGAATACCACAACACACCTACTCCAGCACTTCACACTTATTATTAGTACACTCTCACTACTCTCGACACTGAGTGCGGCGTACACGAAAAACTCGACTCCGTCTCGCGCTACCTATTTGATTACAGCCGCCTACCTCCTGCAAATCCTTAATGTCTTTGGGTATGCTAAGTACGTAACTTAGTAGTTAATCAATTTTCTGGGGAGTACACGCATATCTACTGCCAAATGTTTTTTTTGGATCTTCCCAAACTTTCATTTCTACAACCGGACTGCATACTCATAACTGGCTAGACATTTCCAGTTATACTATCCATCGCTGCTTGATATAGGTTACGTACGCGGGACCCCAAATGTAACCGCGCAACAAAAAAAAATTGATATTTACATATCCCAGCAGCGGTTTGAAGGCGCAAAATCCAAGAAAAACAGTCCATTTATAATAGCGTATTGATGCTATGCACTTAGTCGCCTATGCCCCTGGCCCAGTAAAAGATTTATAATACCACCATAGAGGTCTGTCCCAACGGATATGTGTAGCGGGAGAGTAAAACGCTTAATTATATCCGTAGTGACCATGCCATTAATATTAACCTAAAAGGTATCCCTTTTCAGGGTTTATAGATCGAGATCTAATCGACATTTGTACTCATCGCTATCTCTTCCATGGCATCAAAGTTTTGTTGTAATGACGAAATCTTAGCCCGCGCCCTCTGCACACAATCAGGCCCCAGTGGCAGTCGTAGGAAGCTCGTTTTTCCTTCTCCCATGCCAGTCCCGTTGATCACTTCGATAATTCTTGCGGTGGCTTTGAGGGGATCCCCTGGTTGTTTGCCATCGAGAGCAAGTAAGCCCTGCTGTGTACCGTGGAGGGGAGTGCCTTCGTACGCCTTCGTAGTTCCGGCTGCGGGGGACAAGATCGCAGCAGCAAATTTTGTGCGGAATACCCCCGGCTCAACGACCAGGAGTCGAATGTTAAATGGGGCGAGGTCGCGAGCGAGGGACTCCGACATGCCTTTAGATTGATTTTATGTCAGCTAGGATTTGTCGATATGATAGGAGCGTATATCACCACAGTCAGTAGGCCATCGGCAACGCACCTTCAAGAGCAAATTTGCTCCCTGCATACATGGAGCAAGCTGCAAGCCCGTCAAGGCCGGCTATGCTGCTAACATTTACGATGGTCCCCGACTTCCGCGTTCTCATCGACGGAATGACCGCCTTCATCACCCGAATTGGGCCATAGACATTTGTGTTGAACTGCTGATGGATCTCGGATTCACTATCAATTCATCGTCAGCCATCAGTTCAATTTCTCGGATAAAATGATTGTTATGATACTGATCTCATATAAAAGATATAGTTCTAGTAGGGTTACAAAGTTGTAATAACAGCTAACCACGTAAGTTACCTCATATCCTCCAAAGCCCCAATTAACGAATAGCCAGCATTGTTGACCGCAACGTCAATCTTTCCATATTCCTGCACAACCTGATGGACCTTTTCCCCCACATCAGATGCGGTGACATCCAACTGTAGCCATTTCCCACCAAGTGCTTCGATCTGCGGCAGCTCTCGCTTAGCTTTTTCTACATTCCTCGCAGTGGCAATGACTCGGTTGCCAGCCTTAAGAGCCGCTTCTGCAAGCGCAGTTCCAAACCCGGACGAGGCGCCGGTGATGAACCAGACAGGAGAATCTGCCATGTTTGGTTGAATTCGTTTATCAGTCAGGATAGCGTCTTCTGTTACTATATATTTATTTCTGGCTCGGTGGTATTCGCAGTGTTCAAGCATTTGTCCCGGACATGAGGGAGAACCCCATTCTTATGTCCATAAAGCCTGGTTCGGGAATAAGCATAACTACGAGAGCAAATTCCGGCCTCCAACCCCAAAAGCAAGGGGAACGATTCAATTCGTTGTTCGGAAATAGCGGACTTTTGCCAGGACATGAATGCTTTTTTGCAGAGGGCTAAAGAACAGCCTGCAGATGAACATCCATTCGATGATGATAAAAAGAGTCGGAGAGGATGGGTCTATTCAGCTTTGGCTGCTTAGCCGCCTATGGATAGTACTAATCAGCCCCTCTCTACGGAGCAGTCACCGCTTTCTTTGTCCCTAACGTTGCTTAAAGAGATTCTACTACCCAGATTTGACGATATTCGTGGACATTTGCTGACTAAAACAAATATCACTAGTTAGCTTACATGGAGTAGAAACCGAGAGGTAGGCAGGCTTAAGCAATCAAAGAAACCAATAGAATTAAAAATAAGTCTCCGTATACTACCCTGATATTGTCAGCAGTGTCGTAGGGCTCCCTCTCGCTGAGTATTTTAGCTCGAATGTTTGGCTCTACTTAACCCCACATGGTAATATAAGTATCAGAGAAGCTGCTCTATTATTTGTATCCACCATTCATCGGCAAAACATATAGCATAAAACACATTAAGACTACACCTCGCAGCAATACAAGAAGGCAGTATGACTTCATTGCAAGGCGATTTTGAAACTTTCCCCCTAGGCGACTGGAAGCTTCAAAGTGGAGAGGTGCTTCCCAATGCTCATATCGCTTTCCAGACTCTCGGCGATCCAGGGCTCCCCGCAATTGTCTACCCGACGTGGTTTTCTGGCCGTACGTAGAAAACCCCCAAGAAATGGATCCGCATGGCGATAGAAATCAGAACCAACACCAATCTGCGCCTGCTAACATTATTATTTTCTCATGCGTAGTAATCTCCGATAATCTCTGGCTGGTGGGAGAGGATAAGGAACTCAGCCCGAAGAAATATTTCATCATCATCCCTGCATTGTTTGGGAATAACCAATCCACATCGCCCTCCAATAGTCCTGCCATCAAATCGTTCCCTCGCATCACATTCTACGACAACGTGAGGGCCCAGCATGAGCTTGTTACCAAACACTTTAACATCACCCATCTACGTGGCGTCCTAGGGTGGTCTATGGGGGCGGCCCAGACATTCCAGTGGGCAACCCAGTATCCAGACTTCATGGATGCGATTGTTCCCTTCTGTGGCTCCGCAAAAACCTCGTTGCACAATAAATCTTTCATTGAGGGCATCAAGAGCGCTCTGTTAGCAGCCAAGGGCTTTCGATCTGCCGGAGTTGGAGAGATTGGAACTGCGGTCGGCAACGGCCCATACAGGTCATGGTCTGAGGACGAGAGAGAAGTCGGACTGAAAGCGTTTGGTCGAGGGTATTCTGGTTGGTGAGTGAAAGGAAAAACGCAAAACAAAATCAAAGCCTTGGTTGCAATTGCAAACTGTAGCTGACAACTACAAAGGGGAATGAGCCAAACCTTTTACCGGCAGAAATTGTATGAAACTGTCCTCGGATACAAGGATCTAGAGGACTTCATGGTGAATTTCTGGGAAGCTTTCTTCCTTACTAAAGGTACTCCAAATCCCTAGATAAGTGGAATTTCGCAAACGGCTACCTAAAAAAAAAGGGGCGGAGTTGACCTTTCATTAGAACCGGACAATCTGCTCGTCATGTTACAGACCTGGCAAAATGGTGATATCTCCAAGCAAGAACCGTACAACGGCAACTTCGAAGCTGCCCTGAAAGGGATCAAAGCTAAGGCATTGATTTTGCCTAGTAAAACCGACCTATACTTCCCGTGAGTGTCCCAGGTTCCATACCCAATTAATTACCCACCATCCCTTTCGAGGCCAACGGTGACTGACCATACCGATTAACATCAATACGGGACAGGCCTGAGGACTCGGAGTACGAAGTCGCAAACCTGCAGCCTGGAGTTGGCGAGCTGGATGTCTTCCCATCTATATGGGGTCGTAAGTTATCACCCAAGACCAAATACCAAATCTGTGCATGCTGACCATCTATACCCTGTTCCCAGACTGGGCTGGAGCACCCCCGGGGAACAAAGAGGACATGATGTGGTTGAATGAAAAACTGGTGCAGTTTTTCAAGGCGGTTCCGAGTCGTAAATAGGTGATCTCTTTGGCATTGGTATGAAAGGCCATGCCTTTCATTGAATCTCGAATTCTCAGAAACAAGCACTCTTCAGGCTAACAATTCCCCATCTTGTCCCACCCCTGCATTTCTTAAATATTTTCTAATGCAGCAAAAAGCACACAATTTGTTATGGACGAGATCTGAGTCAGCTGACTAAGTGATGCCCTAATGATTTTCTTTATTCTTTTTTTACTCAGATATAGTAAAATCTGTTCGCGAGCAAGATCAATGACTTTCGACGATTCAGCCATCATCTGTGCTTAGCAAATCAGCTATCAAGAGAGCAATAACTAGCTGAATGTTCAGTTGAAAGCTGGGCAGTATATAATTGAATACGACATGAGAAAAGAAAAACTCAAAAGGCTCCATTCAACCATGTTGATCCCACCTAAAAAAACACTAATAAATAAACTGAGTGAGTTACTCATGCTTCAGCTAACAAATGAATCAAAACCATGAAGAAAAATGAAAGAGTCAAGAGTACAGCGAGGACAAATGTTTGGGGGGGAAAATTAATAGAATGAATGGCCATTGGAGAAATGTGCATATGGCATCTTCTTGCAGAACAATGCACAAGAACCACAATTTTACTCTTACTTTTCATTGTTTTAAACCCGTAAAAAAAAATTTGGCCTCGGATCGTCAACTAAACTTTACTGGCGGCTGGAGAAAATCACCGCCCAGGCCAGTCGATCATACAAATCTTTTCCAAAATCTCCCCCGCCTTTGGCCTGGCCGGTAGCGAAATAAATAACTCCCCACCTCCTCCCGCGCGTTTCCTCCCTTCTTCTTCTGCTTCGTCCTGCCATTGTTACTACCTTATAGTATATTTTTTCCAATTCATATCGTATTACCAAGATTTTGCACTTTTTGTCGGCAGATGATTAGCTAGTCAGTCAGTTATATTGGTTATCCTACAGGCCCATCATGACCTCATCTTTTCCTCCACCACCAGTCGACTCGATCGGTATGTTGGATTCTCGCTCTATTCGCTACGTACGAAACAATAGCAGATCGTTGTTTATGAAAGGACCCCGTGGCTAACAGAGCGAATCAATTGTCCAGACTGGAATAATGTGGGCTTTAAAGTCCGCGAAGGTATGACTGGCTTGACCGACCCGATCAACGGCCGCAATTATATCCCCTCTTAACAAACACATATCTCTAACAACCGCCCAACAGTCAACGGCCATGTCGAATCCCACTTCTCCCACTCCGCCAACCCCCAATGGAGCCCCCCGCGCTTTGCCGCATCCCCCTTCATCCCAATCCACGGCATGGCCCCAGGTCTAAACTACGGCCAACAAGCGTACGAAGGCATGAAGGCCTTTCGCCACGCCCCCTCCTCGTCATCTCCTCAAGCCCACGGCCGCATAACCATCTTCCGACCCCAGAAGAACGCCGTGCGCATGCAGCACTCCGCCGAATTCATCTCCATCCCCCCGGTACCAAAAGAGCACTTCATCGAATGTGTCCGGCTTGCCGTCGCCGCCAATGCCGAATTCGTTCCCCCGCACTCCACCGGCGCTGCCATGTACATCCGGCCCCTTATCTTCGGCTCCTCCGCCCAGCTGGGCCTCAACCCCCCCGATGAATATACCTTTGTCGTCTTTGTTATGCCGACTGGCGTGTATCATGGCGTTCATGCCGTGGATGCTCTGATCCTGGAGGACTTTGACCGCTCCGCCCCCGACGGCACTGGCTCAGCCAAAGTCGGCGGCAACTATGCGCCCGTCCTGCGGCACAGTGACCGTGCGCGTGCTGAAGGGTACGGCATCACCCTGCACCTTGATAGTAAGACGCGCACGGAGATCGATGAGTTCTCGACTTCCGCGTTCATTGGCGTGCGTAGGGACAAAGATACTGGCGCCATCACACTCGTCGTTCCGGATAGCAAGAACGTGATTGATTCGGTAACGTCGTCCTCTATCTGCGAAATCGGCTCGAAAATGTTTGGCTACAAGGTCGAGCGCCGGAGAGTGGCCTATGAGGAGCTTTCTGAATTCGATGAGGTCATGGCTGCGGGTACTGCCGCTGCATTGGTACCCATTAAGAGCATTACAATGAAATCCAAGAATGATAAGTTCATTTTTGACGCTGGCAAGGAATATGAAGGCGGCGAAATCTGTAGGAAGCTACTTAAGACACTCAAGGGCATCCAGACCGGCGATATTTTGGATGAATTTGGTTGGCTGGTTGACATCGAGCCTGTCCCTCAGGGATGGATGGAGGAGGCTGCAGGGAAGTAATAGTGCTCCCCACTAATTTCTGCCTTGTTTGTTATGCTTCTCTTTGTGGCATTGGGGGATAAAATAAGGCGACTTGGACATTTTGGTGACTTTTTGCATGAAATTACGAGCTTTTCTGGCCCCAAAAATATATAAAATGGACTCTAAAATATTCCTAGTCTTCGCCAGACCTAACTATGAATGACGAATAAAAATACATTTTGAATAGCTGCTGAAACCATATTTATTTTTGAACTATCTGGATCTGATTTTGCAAAAATCTACTTTACCATCCTAACTACATCCTCCATTGAACCCAATTAACTGCAATAAAATCGGCCTAAAGAAAATCGACCCACGCCTCTGGAGCACCTACCGTACACAAATTCCATATTTAACATAGTAAAACGAAGGCAGACCGGGGGAGAAAGGGGGACAAAACAGACAAACTCCTGAATCAGGCTTCCTGCCCAGTCGTCAAAAGAAAGGACAAGACAATCTCGAAACTGTAACACCGACGAATTTAAAATTAAAAAGAAAAGGGTTTGCAAAAGCCAAAAAACCAACAATCCTGTCGAACACCATTCGCATCCACCACGTCCAATACCCTGGTATCACGTCTATCACATTCAACATCTGATAGCATCCTTCAAAACCCATTTACTCTCTCATGGACAAAAGTAGAGAGAGGGGAAATGCAAAAGAACAGAAAGTAAGGAGATAGAAAGAAAAATGGGAAAAAACACATAGGCAGGAGAGCACACAAAAAAAAACAAAAACCTCAAGACGTTCAGATCACACATGTTTCGCTTGCTAACACGCTACCGCAATTTGCTCCCTAGACGGATATTTGGGGGAAATCGGGGGGGGGACTAAAAAAATGGGGGGGATGGGAAGGAAAGGAAAGAAAACAAAACAAAACAAAACAAAGGAATCCATGGCATTTGCTACATCAACCCGGCTCTGCGAAAGATGTTGAAACCGATGTACGGGTTGTTACTGCCTTGCAAACTCTCATTTTCAGATGTGTTTTTAGCATTGCTCTCATCTTCGCTTCCCTTATGGCTCCGGATAAGCGTCTTCAGCGTCTCGCGTCCATTCGAGCTGAATCCACCATTGGTTCGGGGGGTTTTCAGGCTGGTACTAGGTGCAGGTTGAGAAAAAGCTGGTGTTCCGAACCCGACGGTGCGTGTAGTATGGGTGTTTTCTGCAGCGGGTGCTTCATCCGAGAGCCACTGACCAGTCTTAGGCCAACTTTTCTTGAGGTCGCGAAACGGGGTGATCAATGACCTCCTTGCTGATCCTCCACAGGGGGGTAAAGCTGGATGCTTGCCAATCCTATCTTTGGCGGCCATGAGATTGGAGTCGGACTCCGAATCGCAATCAGAATCAGAGCTGCTAGACTCTGACGATGACATGTGAATGTTTCCATCTCTGATATCTCTGAGAGGAGCTTTTCCATTACGCTGTTCTGGTTCTCCCGAGCGTCCCAGCTCTGACATGTTGGCGTTCAATTTCTTCGAACCTAGCTCAGGTTCCGGAGAGTGGGGTTCGCAATCTGACCGAGGCTGCTTAGAGCTGTTGGGTGCATTGGCGGATTCCGACTCTGGTCTCTTCCGCTTCAGGCCGTTTCTTTGTTCGAATGTTGCTGTTTCCCCTTCGACGTTTTGCACCGAGAGTCCATTTCCCGTGCCAGGCGGCGAATTCACCGTCATAGCAAAGCTGCCTGTGGATGGCATATCAAGAGAAGGGGAAGTCAGGGAAGCCTTGGAACCGGAAGCATCTGATGGCTCTTCAGTACGGGGTTTCCTCATATCTCTCGAGTTTTCCTGAGAGGTACCGTCCAGGCCAGTTCGGTCCTGTGACTTGTTTCGAGACCCACTTGATGAGACCATCGCAGCCTCGTCGTTCTTGTTTGTTTCCTCATTTTCGTCCTCTTCACGATGATACCTTCCATTCTGGCCCACTCCCGGGTTACTTTCTGCAGAGGGATCCGCTTCAGAGTGATTCTGAAGAATTATCTTAGCCTGCTTTAACTTCTTCTCGTACTTATTAATCTTATATCCGCTCTTCTTCAAATTGGCATTGTAAAGCTTCTCTGTAAAATGCTTGACGTCTTCAACACGCCCACAATAGTCTTCACTTTTTCCCCGAAGTCTTCCATCATCAATTTTCTTCTGGAGTTCACATTCGGTACGCATCCATTCAACCCGTTCCGGAGTCACGCCAGGTGGATACACGGTGTTGCCGACTTTGACTGATGAGACAGAAGCGGGAGTGGACTGGTTGTCAACTTTCGGGTCATCTATGAACGAAACAGAACGTCGGGTAGATATAGTTCTAGGCGAGGACTTTTGGGCTGAACGCAGCGCCGGAATGAGAGGTGTACGCAAATCGCTGGAGCTGGATTTCTCAGATTCTAACACGAAACCCCGACGCTCGGATGGAGCTTGGCTTGCTGGACGAGGGCGAGGAAATGCTGGGGTGGCCGACACACCCGTCCTAAATTTGCCGTTGCTATCATTTACAGTCGGTGGCTGGCTCATTGAAAAAGATCTTCCGCATTTCACTGCTGATGCAGTAATTCTCAGCCCGGGTTCCTCTGGACCAAGCGGTCGGCCAGGCGAGCTGTGAGACGGTCTCCTGGAATTGTTTTGTGCGTCCATTGTCAATTCAAGGGCATCAAGGCCATTTTGAGTCTGCAATTTAGGTGCGCTACCATTGTCAGGAGTTTGGAGTATGTCAACTGGCGCAGAAGCCGGCTTTTGTGGTGTCCTTTTGGGAGTTGTGACTCGGGGGTTGTTTCGCGCTCCGGATATATGCGCTCCAGCATCATCATCCGAGAGATCAGTGTCTGGGATATCGGAGTAAACAGGTTTGCTAGCTTTAGCGTCCAAATGAGTTGGCTGGTGGGTACTAGACATTGGAGTTGAACTTTTGTTCGTGGGGTTGGAGGCATTTGCGTCGCTCATTGCATTGTAATTTCTTTCATGTCGATTTCCGCCAACGAATGAATTTCCTCCAGGCGGGAACCCATTTCCCTGACCCCTGCTGGCAGTCTGGGAAGGTTTTGGCCCGTCAATTATTTCAATATCAGAGTCAGCGATTGTGACAGGAGTGTTAGTGTTCTTATTTGATGGCGTTTTTGTAGCAGCTTTCCCCTGGGTGGAATTTTTCGCATTTTCAGCAGGAGTAAGAGGAAGCTTGATTGCCATTGATTTTCTTCCCGGGCCGCGAATACTTGACTTCCTAGTCCCACGTCGAACACCTGAATGATTGTCGACGGTCATTTCGTTATCATCCCTTTGGACCTGGCCCGCGGGCTTATCTTCGCCTATATCGCTGTCAAGGACGATCGCGTTATTCACTCTATCCCCAGGGGACGCAAGTAACGTTTCCAAATTACGTTGCATTGTAAGTTCATCGCCACGACTTATATTGCGTCGTTGTTGTTTGGTAGATCGAGGATTCTTTAGCTTCTTGGGCTCCTGATCAGTAGAGGGAATGGCATAGATATCATCCGCTTCCACCTGTCTCTTCCTGGGCGCTGCAGCTTTCGAGTTGTTGTTTGTCGAAGACGGGGAGCGAAGCTTAGTATTGGACAATGAAAAATTCGGCACCAAAGTTCGTGCTAGGGGCAAACTGGCTCTCAATGATGCTTGTCGGTCCATGCCATGCATCGCTGCTTCTTCTGATAATGTGGAAAATTTGAGTTAGCGCCTATTGCAAGACTAAGGGATAGATAGACGTTTTGTGGGAGCTTTACGCTTAGCATAGTCATATCTCAATGCATCGAAAATAGTGCCGCCATAGCCTATTTCCTCTTCCTGGGTCAACACAACCGATCTTCCACAAATATCTATTGACGGGGTGCGTTCATCGTTGGGTAAGTCTATATGTAAATAAATGCTTGTGTTAGCAGATACTACTACGGTCATCGCAGAACCGAGGGGGAAAAAAATAAGCGCGTACTTACCCCGATTTTTGCCTGCAGAGGAGGTGAAGTTTCTGGGTTTCTGGGAATCTTCCACCAAAATAGGCGACGCATGGGTATGGTTATCTTGTCTATTGGGTCTTTCTTCACCACTTTCGGTGGACGGAACAGCTTTATCCGACTCGGGGCGCTGTGCAGCATGCGATGGGCTAGTGGCAGGTCCCTTTGTGAATCTGGCAGTCGTAGGGCCAGACTCGTTACGTGGCGAATCAGAAAATAACGGCGGGGGGGCGCGAGCATAGTTGCTCGTTACTGCAGCCCAGTCCTGTAGCACTGAACCATATCGTTCAGGACACCCAGGCTGTTGGATGACCCGAATAGCACCTCTCTGATCCAGGCCATCAGCGAGAGCTTTTCCGCTATCCACAAACACGTCCGCCACTGTCAACTCTGCATCCAGGGTATCCTCTTCATGCTTGTCATCCACGAGCTTCTTGATTTCGAGCGGCCTAGGGGTCCAGATCAATGTGTTGTTAGCAAAATATTTCTCCTCCCACTTAGCATCTGCAGTAAAGAATCAACTCACCCAGCATCAGGCTTCAGCCTCTTCCATTTCTCTTGTATCAGATAGGCCAACTTTCCCAGAGTCACCTGTTCGGGTCGCCATACCACCATGAGGAACGTCGTGGCTTTGCGGACGTCTTCGCCATTAGCAGCACCATCTGGCGTAGACGATTGACCAAGCTGCTCCCTTGGGAAGACTTTGACCGTTAAACGGAGAAGAACCATTGTCGCAGGCGCAGGCGAGCTCCGGTCCCTCTCCTCAGCCGTTGGTGGGGTCTGTCCCTTGCAGGATTGGGGATTGCGCAGAGGATAATCAGATTGTCGTCTCAATGGGTTTGGGCAAAAAAACTATAAACCCAACAAGGCTTCGAAAGAGAGAGGATAGACCGTTTCTAGCGCCGGTATTGAACGTAGCGTTGAAAGAAACCGGCTAGCATGGGCGCGATAGCAATTGGGATACCGAAGAAGGGTGCAGGGATGAACGGGGAGAGGAGAGGGAGAACGAACACTTGGGGCAGGAAAGGAGACGATGGGAATGGCACCCCCCAGGCAGGTTAATGGAAGAGAGCAGTGAATTGGGGAAAAGAGGGGCTATATTTGTCTTGTTATGTTGCGTTGTATTGTGTTGTGTTATGTTGTGTTGTGTCGTGGGAAAGGTTGAACTTGAAGCCGGGGAAGTTCAACTGAGGGCGCGTGCTGTGAATGTCCAAGCTTCTTCTTCGCCTTCGCCCAAGCATGAATGCACTAGTAAATGCTGCTAGAAATAGCTTGTTGGCTAGACCCTGGCCTAGATCTGCCAAACCTGTCACATTTACAGAGACAACTATCGAGGACTTTCATGTCCACTTGATACCACCACACACATACAATCACAAGTTTAACGGACTGCGACTTGGGAAAAATGGGTGAGTGGAGCAGAGAAATATACAATTTATGTCAAGTATTGTGAATATGGCAGTGTCCATCAAAACCAAAACTTATCCATTTACGCGCTTTCAAAGTAACTAATAAGTGAACGTTAACAGGACAGTAATCTTTTGAAATAGTATGAAAATAACAGTAGAAATGACAAAGCACAGTATCCAAGAAAAGAAATCAACGAATTGAATGAAAAACAACTCTAATACGCCTGCTACGTATAACATTCACAGGAAGTAAAATAAAACTTAGCGCAAACCTCCCATCATATCTCATTATCCATACAACAAAATTTAACGCAAAACAGGTTTTCTATCAAGAAGTTTAATAAAAATTGAAAGAAAAGAAAAAGAAAGGAAAATAGTTCGAGTTTCATAATAATCGTATCATCAACAACAACATTCCATCCAACTCCCAGGCCTGCCGAGCAGCCACTTCACACAGGGGGTGTGAAGTAACGCTTGAATCTCTCTACTTTTGTAAGTTGCAGCTGCATAATTACCCAATGACAGTTAATCAACAGGCTGGGGAATCGCACCGCCCAGAATTGGAGATAGCCCACAGGTAACCCTCCGATATTGGCTTTGAGATGTTCCGGCATATCGTTGTAATGGTTGCGCTTGTTCCGAAGCGCGCGCAAAAGGTCTAGCATCTTCGACCCCGTGTATTTCCGCTGTTTGCCAAGGCTGTCCTTGAAGTCCTTGGGCAAAAGCTTGAGAAAGTCCATATCCAATCCCATGACGTCGGGAGCAACCGATTCAAGACAGAGAAGATCTGCTGATGGAGGGTCGCGCGGTTCGAATTCGAAATGGTCCGATACATCACAGAGGAAGTTAAGACGTTCTGCGGGCGACCAGAAGAAAGGATGCAGCAAAACGGTAGTAGCATCAGGGCTTAATATATTTGTTAATTTCTGTAGCTCAAAGCTTGGAGATTATTACAATTGAGTTGGGAAAACTTACCGACGACGTGGATCCAGAGACAACATTTGCCTGATCAAATCATCCGCCTCGAAAGCGTAGTCTCCGAGTTTCTGCAACTCATCCAAATTATGATATCCTTTGACAATATTCGCCTCACGCATGAATTTTCCATCTTTGTCGAATGGGTGACCACCACGAGTCAACACGTAGTAAAACACGCATCCAAGTGAGAATATGTCAATGGCACGTGTCGCTCTTCGGTTTGTTTGAGGGTCAACGACTGCAGGCTCAGAGGAGTCGGCACTCTGGTTGTCCCAGTTTGCAGGGTTCGAAGTGGTTTGGTCGTCGTCAACGAGAAGTTCCGGAGCACGCCAGCCAGATGTCCCAGCAGCGTGTGCAGTGGTAGCTCTGAAGGAGCTTTGATTATCCTCCAATTTTTTACACAAGCCAAAGTCAGAGATAAGCAATCTAAGGGCATTCGAACCCGTTCTAAGCTTGGGTGCGGCCACGAGGATATTTTGGGGCTTCAAATCACGGTGGACAATTTTCAACGAATGAAGGTAGCGAACTCCAGCGGTGATTTGCCACAAAACATCCGGTACGTCGAGCCCTCCATTGACCAGGCCGGGATAATCAAACGGCTTTTCCACCACATCCTGTAATGAAGCGGGGCACAGTTCCAGTCCGATATAAAGAAAACCTGCGGTTTGCTCTCGACAAAAGTATCGAATTACGTTGTTGTGGTCATCACTTTCCTGCAATAAACCGACCTCGTGAGATGCAATATCATAGAACTCCACCAACATCCGTTTGACTGCCACATCCCGACCATCAAAAGCACCTTTGTAGACAACAGTTCCATGGCTACCATGCCCTAAAACCTTATCTGTGTGAACCTTCAGTTGGCCGATTCTAATTGAGCCATCTATTTCCATCATCTCTGTTGAAATACTCCTCACAATTTGCTTCTCGGGTCCTAGCTTCTTTGCAATCTCCGTGGTGTCATTTTCGGACGGCGGCTCGGTGGATGTTCTACCTTCTCCGTCTTCAGCCTGTTTTTGATTCTGATTCTTCTTGCCACGTTTGTGTGCTGCGCCACCCCGTCGTCCACGGCGAGCTTTTTTCTTTGCTTTCTCCGGCGTCTGAAGTAGCGATAACTCTTCAATATTATCGTCCTCATCATTATTATGTAGAGGTTCCTGGATCCTGACTCTCGGTGTAGAATTATTATCCCCAATTGAATGCTGTGATTTTGGTCGTGGTGTTGTATCACTACCCTGGCCAAGGGTTGGGACAGTAATATCGACAGTAACGCCGGGGCTGAGCGCTCTACCCATATCACGAGAAGATGCGACCCTATTTGCATCAAATTCTGAAGGAATTGGCGGTGTTGAGGCGATTATTGGTGTAGAAGGTGCCGAAGACAGAGGTTTGCCATTGATAGATATAACATTTTTAAGGTCAAGTTTCTGCTTCGCAAGCTCCTGTAAATTGTTGGAGTTGAAATAAAGAAATGTCCCGAAGGCAAGGAGTATCAGAGTAACAATGACATCAACCACATTATCCCACCCTTTTTGAATAAGGACGCCTGGTCTAATCGTGGGATTGGGGGGGGATCTAGGTGGAAGTCTCGCAATATCCCTAGGGGTATCATTTGACCAATCTGCCGGGGGGCCAGAAATGCTAGGAATAGTTCGCTGATACTTGCCCGACGGCTCATTGAGAGAGTGGACGCCAGCCAAAGCTGCCCTCTGCTGAGCAAGGCTGTGGCTCATCAAAGGTTTCTCGTTCACAAGATAGTCCTTCTCGTAGCATTCTGCTTGTCTCGCACGTCCCGTGACTAGTGGATACGTGGCCTCCGACATCGCATACCAACCACCATTCTCGGTGCAATTTACAAAAACACGAGACTCTCGATCCTCGGGAGTATTGGCACCAAAATTAGCATCTGGAGGGGTAAGTGGCTGGGCAAGGAGAACAAGAGAGGTGTCGGGCGAGTCAATGCGAGAAGGGCGGGCAACATCGAAAACCCGCGCAACAGGCGAAGTAAATCGTTGAGTGTAACGACGTCCATCTATTTTTGAATGGTCAAATCCGAAGACAACCCCGTCATGCATGCTGTAAATGTGTCGTTCGTCCATCGTTCGGAAATATTGACTTTGGAGGTCAATGTCTCGATTGTTCGGGCCCCATTCAGAGTATTTAATGGTGCAGATAGGATTTCCAGTTTCTGTGTTTTGAATAGTTACCATGTACTCGACCCGGCCAAGGGTGAGCGTGCCATTTGTTTCACATTCCTCGTCATCGAGAACCTCCAGGTCGTTGACCCGCCGACAACTCTGTTCTGTTGGGGTGGCGGAACCTCGAGAGCTAAAGACGCGAAGAATCGCGCCTGTGCGAGCATCTACGGTATAGAGCGTTGTTTCCTTTCTAGCGGTATAGGTAACGGGAGGGTCGGTTCCGGAAAATGGAGTCTCGTCAACCAGAGCCTTCACTGTCAAACCCAATTTCTGGAGGCCTCCATTGGGAGCCTGGTTGTAGATGTAAAGGTTCCCGTCCCGGCTAGGTTCGACAATCCAAATAAAATCATCTTCAGGCTGTGCATCGGCAAAACCAGTTCGATTGGATTGATGGTATATTGTTTCTACCATGGGGCTGCTTGGAACCTCGAGGGCCCATCGCGCAGCCCCGGTCTTTCGATCCCTCGCGTGAATGGTTCCATCGACGGTCGCCAGGAGGACAAAGTCCTCAACCTCCCAATCCTGCAAGGACCGCGCTTGGAGCTGCGGAACCGGGCCAGCATTGGAGTTGGTCCGGGCAGGAGGTGCTCGAACGGCGGGGCTAGAGGCCGCCAGAGCAACAGTCGCTACGGCGCTCGCATCGTTGGGGTTTGCGAGATGGGGGAGTGAGTGTGAATATGATTGATCGTGTGATTGAACGTGGGTGTCTCGAAAATAAGCCTGTGGAGGCTCGACATTCTGAGCAAGAGGCTGCTGCTGCTGAGCGGCCAAGAGCGGGAGGAGGAAGAGGGCAACGCTGGTCGGAAGAGAAGAGCGGGCACCAGGCAGCCGCCAGACCATCGTGGAGACCTACAATTTGAGTGAGCGTAGGCCAAAATGTTCCCTGACTGATTGAGGCTGCAGATGATCCGCAAAGCCCGTAGGTGACATCAGAAACTGTGTTCAACCTCCTGCTCTAGGGGGGAGAGGGACACCGTGAGAGGTTGGAAACGGAGCAGCGGAGGAGTGGAGCAGTGGAGTTGATAGAGATGGTCAGGAGAACTTGGTGGAAGGAAAGAAATGCGGGAGAGAGAGAGGGGTGGGGGGGATGGGGGGGATGGGGGGATAGAAAAATGATATGATGTGAGAAGAGAGGTGGATGGCTTGATGGATGGATGGATGATGGAACAATGTCAGTTAGTGGTCGAGCGGAAGTTGGGGAAGATGAAATTGTGGATGTGGGAGAACTATTACTCAGCAGCCTGGTACAGGTAATTTACCAAGTTTCAGCCACCCCCGTAACACGTGTAGCAATAGTAAACATGAACCACCTGTTTTGGAGTACATTCAGGTAATATTCTTGTGTTATCCGGTTACAACTTTACGAAAATATCTTCTTTTTATAGATCTGCCAAGAGTTTTGAACAGCATTTGAGCAGCGGAGAGAATTCAGGGAGGAGTTGAATATATATAATATTTCTATTTCTAAGGGATATATAAGGGATATACAGAGAGATATTCCGAAAGCCATCGTTATATATGCTATCTTAGTAAGTATAATACATTTATATATTACCAAATAGGTGCTGAAAAGTTGAAAGGAATCCCCTTATAAAGTCGTGCAAAAATATGTAAAATATATATTTCTCTATGGTATATCTCGCTGTCTAGCTGTCAATCAATATAGTTATTGGGGCTGATTTGAATGTATTAGTTATGCAAGTTACCACATCATTCTCACTCTTTGTTCTTTTATTCCTTTCTTTCATTTTTTCCCATGTGCAACTTTTGTAGTGTAGTAGATAAAATACTCTATTGAGAGGATTGGTCTCAAGTTAGATTTACCGGTATTGCGCATGGGCAAAATATATGCACCAAGCAATATATTTCATTGTCTGTGCCTGCCTTTGTTCTGATTGCATATTGCCATTCGGACCCAGTATCCCAATCAGCTTTCTTTTCTTTGTCTCTCAGCCTGTAAATCGAGCTCTACAATATTACCATCTACTTGGAAAAATCTCCCAGTACCTGAAGCATGAGCAAATTTTCAGAACATGATAACATGTAGCCTTCTCTCTCAGTTAGTGAGATTTTTCACATCCATGGGGGGGCGGGGGCGGGGGCGGGGGCAGGCGAGTGGCATGTTAAGGGAAGGGAAGAGAAGCTTTGAGATAAGCAAGTTCACTCCCAGATATTGCTATTGCAGCTGCGATTTTAGTGGGAACCTTATGGAATGAGGATGTCGAGAATGTCGCTCTCGCGGTATACTACATGACAATGATGGCATACGTCCGGTATCTGCATATTAAAACCTGCGGGAAGTAATACGCCATTGGTTGGGCCTACGACGATGTTATTGAGTTTACGGACTACAGTCATTGAAGGACCAAGTGCATACGTACACACACAGAAACAAGACCTCGAGTACTTGTTGAAGATTGAACTAGTTTTGTTTACTGGCATTGTTTTATTCGACATTGAGTCTCGGCGAATACCATCCCACGGAAATTATGGAATATGGGTGCTGTGGTAGGTACAGCGGTATCATTTTTTACACTTAAAGAATGTGAGGTAACTTCCAATTGCCTCAGGATCGAGGTTCATCATATTAACTATGTGTCTATTTAAAGGGAATAATGTGACATGCTTTTTTTGGAGGACGGGGGGGGGGGAGGGGAGGGGGCTGGGAGTTTTCTCATGTGGTTAACGGAAAATTTAAAGCCTTTACAGTTTCGCCATTTACATGCGGTCTCTCTTTCGTGGAGCACTGCGGATGATGTTGTCAACCCGGAGCAACAGCTGGAAAGCGAGGCATTAATGTTAGCCGTATATCGGATATGGAAAACGGGGATAAACTGAAAAATGGGGGATCTTAGGGTCGTACCTCTGCAGCCTCCGATGCTGACGACACGACTGCCCGTTTCAACTTGTAACTCTCTACCACACCTAAATCCCGCATGTCCGCAATGCCACCGCCAGGGGTCAGAAGATCCAGACCTGAGCTTGTCATGCCATTATTGATAGCTTGTCTCAACCTCGTGACAAGATCGCTAGAGTCTAAGCCGGCGTTATCTGCAAGAATGGTTGGGAGTTGTTTGAGGGCTTGGGCAAATGCATCCACAGCAATTTGCTTTTTCCCCGTAGTGTTTTGAGCAGTTTGTTCGACTGCCTTTGCCATCACCATCTCGGCACATCCGCCACCCAACGTTACCTTTGGCTCACGGACTGTCTGGGAGAGTACGGCAAGAGCATCGTGTAGAGATCGCTCAGCTTCGTCAAGTAGTTGCTCTGTAGCACCCCGGAGGACGATGGTACAGGCTTGACCGTCCGCAACACCGGAGAATTTTATCAGAGTGTCCTCCCCAATGATAACTTCCTCGATAACATCGCACCGGCCTAGTTTCACCTGGTCTGGATGGTCAAATGTTGATGCGATCTCTCCTCCAGTGACCAGTGCGAGACGCTCAATGCCGTCGAAATCGGCGTGCTCGATAGAAACAATGCCCGCATCGGTAAAAAGTTGCTCTGGCCAGTTGTATATGAGTTGCCGGTTCACAAAGCAGTTGATTCCATGTGACTTAATCTTCTCTACCTTCGCCCGCATCTTTTCTCGTTCTGCCTTCTCCAACTCTGCCAATTTCCCGGTCGAGTCAACCTTAACACGGGCACCGAATATTTTGATCTTATCAGTGTCCATAGCGGTGTTGGCGACCAAGATTTTCGCGTTTTCAAGTCTCTTAGGTTGGTTCACACCAATCTTTTTGTCCAAAATGAACCCTTCGTCGAGATAGGAGTCGCTCAGCTTGCCACCAGCTTTCTTGATAATTTGGATATGACTTAGGTCGGTAGATCCCTTGAGCCTGAGAACTGCATCACAGGCTAATCTTGCAAACTGATCTCGGTTTTGACTAAGGACTTTTGAGCTGAGGGTCGTGCGAGCGATGGCGTGCAAGTCCTTTCGAAATGCCACAGGGTCCTTGCTGTTGTTGACGGCTGTTTTCTCCAGGGCTTCAAGTGCCGCACGACTAGCAATCCTGTAGCCTTCAATGATGGTCTGAGGGTGTATTTTCCGTTCCACGAGCTTTTCCGCCTCTCTTAGCAGTTCCGCGGCGAGAACGGTAACGGAGGTAGTCCCATCCCCGACTTCATCGTCCTGCACTTTCGAAATATTAACTAGCACTTTCGCAGCAGCATTGTCGAGAGCTATGGCTTTAAGGATTGTAGCTCCGTCGTTTGTAACCATGATCTCGCCAGTCGAACTGTTCGATTGCTCGATCGTTAGAAGGGATTGCTGTGGGCATACCCCGCACCAGAACTGAATGGCAGATAACATACGCTGATTGCAGAATTTTGTCCATTCCCTTGGGTCCCAGAGTGCTCTTCACAAGGTCACCTACTGCGATCGCACCCACAAATGCGGACAGACGAGCATTTTCACCTTTCTCTTCTGTAACATCTTCGGCGAAAATCTGCGTGGGATTATTGAATGACGCCTGACAAAGTTAGAATCAAAATAGAAGTACATATTTAGACCAAGTAGGACGAAAGAAAGAAACATACCATGATGAAGAAGAAGAAGAAGAAGAAGAAGAAGAAGAAGAAGAACCGCAGCTTAGATAACGACAATAAAGGTTGTTGCGTTCAGAAATGTTGCAAGTGGGCTGCAGCAACAAGCAAAATAATCCATGGGATGAGTGCTTGAGGTCGTTCTGGTATTTGCAGTAGTATTCTTAGTCAGGGTGGTCCGAGCTGTGTTGGCGCGCGCTTGTAAATCTTTGGTTTGTTCGTGGACGTTTCACCCACCACATTCCGTACCATCTGTCTTCTGCACATTCAATTAATTGGGGATCCTGACCTTCTAAACTTCTTGGTCCGCCAGTGAGAATTCTGGCGATGGCTGAACCAGAGGAAGAAAGCCGAAACACAACTTCTAACAAGCGGTCTCGTTCGCTGCTCGAGGAGACTCAAATGAATGGTATGTTTCCTCCGACATCTCGAGTATCGAGCGAGAGAAAATATGGCTGACAAGGGCACATAATAGATGAATCCTCGTCATCGGAGGATGACTTTGGTCCTGCTCTACCTTCCGCTGTACCCAAAAAGAAGCGACGAAAGCTACCCTACGAAAAGGTTTACGTAAATGCGCTCCCAGTTTCAGCCCGATATTCAAAATCCTTAATGCACAAAGACCAACTCTCCTTCGTTACCTTAACTCCTCATACCGACTTTCTCATTACAAGCTCTATCGATGGAGTGGTTAAATTTTGGAAGAAGATGCCTGTTGGCGTGGAGTTTGTAAAGGAATTCCGCGCCCATGTTGGAGAACTTACAGGGGTGAGCGTCAGCCTCGATGGGAGGAGCTTCGCGACAGTTGGAGTAGATAAAACGGTTAAAATATTTGATGTCATTACGTTCGGTAGGAGCTTAATTCTTCCCTCCCCAACGTTGGGCGTGTTGGGTACTTTTCGCGGCTAACATGTGTTAGACCTCCTGGCCATTCTAACCCTAGATTATGTCCCGAGGTGTGTATGTTGGGTACATCGACGAGGTGCATCGTTGCCCCTGTTAGCTGTGAGCTGCAATTCCAGTAGCGACATTATGATTTACGACGGACGAGGAGAAAATCCCCAGCCCATCCACACACTGACATCAATCCATCGTTTCCCTGTTGTCGCCATGGCCTTTAACGATGCATATGACTGCGTGATTTCTGCAGATGAAACCGGCATGGTCGAGTACTGGCGACCAAACACTTCTTTCGAAAAGCCAGACAATGTATTTGAACTGAAATCGGCCACAAGTCTCTTTATTTTCAAAAAATCCAAGTCGGTTCCGTCTTCCATTACAATATCGCCGTCAGGGCACCAATTCGCGACCTTCTCCTTTCCTGATAGGCAAGTTAGGGTATTTGACTTTCCTACAGGTAAATTATACCGGTCCTATGATGAATCTATCACGACCCTCACGGAAATGCAACAAGCTGGAACAGCACTCCATAAGCTCGAGGAGGTCGAGTTTGGGCGGCGGATAGCAGTTGAGAAGGGGCTTGAAAACCCGGCTACCGTGCCGAAGATTAACGTGATATTTGATGAGTCGGGACATTTTGTGATGTATGGCTCTATTATGGGGATAAAATGCATCAACACTTTCACAAATCGCGTTGTCAGAGTCTTTGGTAAAGATGAACCATTTCGTGCGCTCAATCTTGCCATCTATCAAGGTCAGCCGCAGAAAAAGGGAGTTGTAACAGTTTCTATGGCAGCCAGTGCCAATCCCCTGCTCCAAGAAGCCGAAGAGCGTGATCCTATGCTGGTCAGTACTGGCTTTGCTAAGGTTCGTTTCTATCTTTTCACAAATGAAACGGAGGTGTCCAAGTCAACTCGAGACGTGCAAAATGAAAAACCTGTCGGAATGCGTGAAGACACTGCCGCTACTGCCGCTAAACAAGCAGAAACGGGTACAGCTGCAGTGCTCCATACCACTTTGGGCGATATTCACCTCAGGCTTTTCCCTTCGGCAGCTCCCAAAACTGTGGAGAATTTCGTTACCCATGCACGGAATGGCTACTACAACAACACTATATTCCACCGGGTGATTCGCAAATTTATGATCCAAGCTGGTGATCCGCTCGGTGACGGTACCGGGGGTGAGTCGATTTGGGGTGGCGAGTTTGAAGATGAGTTCTCGACCCTTCGTCATGACAAGCCATATACGCTCTCAATGGCAAATGCCGGCCCGAATACAAACGGGAGTCAGTTTTTTATCACAACTGAGAAAACGCCATGGCTCGATGGAAAACACACGATATTTGGGCGGGCTGTCAAGGGACTTGATGTGGTGCATAAGATTGAAAATGTCAAGACGTACAAAGAAAAGCCAGAGGAGGATGTGAAGGTTGTCAGCATAAGCATTACTTAGTAATTTCTAAGTGGGATTTATGCGGACCTTTTCCTTGTAATGCGGATTTTGAAACGTGGAAGTGCCCGCTCTCATTTTTCATGCAGACAAATGGAAACATGATTCGCAATGGAGATTAGCCAATGCATTGTTGTATGTATATTTGTGTTTGTATGTGCATGTCTGGAAACTAACCAGTTGTTTGGGGCGGACAAAGTTCGTTAAGTGTTTGAAGCTATTCGAAAGGTTATTGGAGCTCAGTGGTCAGATGGTGACCAGTGCTCCTCGGTAGCTACCTCAATTTTTACAGACTAGAGCGGACAAATAATTTTGAAACAGGTCTTATATACCAGCAGAACTTATATACATGTGGGCTCCTTTTGACATAATATGTCCCACGAAAAACAAGAAGAAACTTGACTTGCCAATTTCGCATTTTCTTCTTGTTTGTGGCCATTGGCAACAGGGAGAAGCGCAATTTTACAGGCTTGGCCCAATACTTCGACCCAATAAATGTTATAGTCCATGTCTTCTTAACTTTGGGCTTATAGACCCTTGCGTTACTATAGCTGGTTTTTCAAACGGGATGGTCCTCGCATATTCCTACTACTCGAATGCAGAGCACGCGTGAATTTCCCAGGCTCTGTTCCCTTCGGTATTTCGACCGCTGAAACTACAGAGCCAGCGTCTCCAGGACCCTGGGCGCGTGTATGGGCAAGGTGTTGCTGTGGGCCCCATTTATCGTCTCCTAGAGCTGCTACGACTAGATTTCTCGACGTTCCCCCGGCGGCCCCAGTGGGCTGGGCTGGAGTAAAAGGTGGCTGATTTGCTCGCTTACGCTTGTGTCGACGTTTTAAATAAACCAGGAGGATAGCAAAGGCGGTAAACCCAACAGCTAGTACAATTATCATTACCACCCATTTCCAGTGGGTAGAAAACCTATTGGAATTTAGTCGAACGGGTTCTCTATTGCCAGATGCAGTCCGTAGTTGTTGGGCGCATTCTTGACAGGGCGAAAGAGGAAAAGGAAACAAAAGGGTTCAAATTCGACATACCAGTTTGGTGGGGCTTCATTTTTGACGTTTGGAGATGTTCCGACTCCGGGTTTGGATTCCGGGTTGGGAGATGTAGTGGGTGTAGTGGTGGTTGTGGTTGTTTGCGTCAATCCAGGGTTGCCTGCTGAACAAAACCCTGCATACCATTTTTGTAACGTATTCAGTTCCGCAGGCGGACAGACGGCGTCACAAACTCCGTTGGGAGAGCTGTGGAGGGCCTGTAGCAGGCTCGATTGGCAAAAACATGAAATATAGGCGGCTTGGTTTGTTACAGGCGCTGCCGGAGGTACACAGTTCGCTTGTGCTTCTTTGAGGAGAGGACACGCAACAGCACACCCCGGAAAGGCCGCTGAGCCAGTAGCTGGTATGAGAGATTGACATATCACCGGTGTAAGAAAACCAGCGGAGAGAAAGAGGAGCTTTATCATTTTGGTGTATTTCCGATGCCCTAAAAGGGCACCTGGATAATAGTGGAATGGAAACGAGAATAACTGCGAGATAGGGTTTCTTTGATTAGACCGACGGTGTGGTTGTGTCGTCCAAATGCTTAACGATTTTGGAACAGGTCGAAAGTGCCAGTCCCATACGGGTTGGATCACGAAAAGCTGTCAGTGAACAGGCATGGTGATTATTGTAGTCAAGCGAGTTTAACGGATGGATGACAATGGATGGCAACCAGATAACTGGTTCCAGAAAAATGCAGGTGCGGCCGGGTGACGACGTTTGGCTTCAATCAAAGACTTCAATTCAAAGACCTTGGAACAAAAAAAGCAAAGCAAAATGCCAAAACAATCATTAAAAAAAGAAGTGGGGGTTTGGGTGGCTTTTGCTTGTTCTTCTTAGTTCTCGGCTACGGAAGTTTGACAGATTTAACTAGTTAAGCCTTTCATCGCAGTCTGGTTATACTTAGCAACTTTACCAACAGGAAGCTAGTGAGACATTCCAACTACTGTAGCCCCGGGAAGTCCGCAAGCCTCGGGGAACCATGCCCTCTTTTCCTGATCGTGGCTTCTTGCATATGTCAGTATTAGTAATGAAACGGGACACAGGCATATATGCCGTATATTCAACTGGTATAACTGAGAAATTGGATAGCTCCAATGGAAACACCTACCAAGCCAAGAGCTCTGATTTAGTTCTACGCTTTTCTTAAAGCACTGTGTACGGAGTAGTTATTTCCAAGTCAGGAATCGCTGATTTCTGCCTGGAATTTGTTCTCATGAGAAAAGTGTGTGAAGGTTCCCAAATCATTGTGAAGGCCCAGTCCAGATGGTTTCGGAATCATGCTGTTTGAGCATAAATGTCAGTCAACCCGAAATAGTATCAAATAGCTGGCGAATATCCATATCGTTTGGTCTTCGTGGCAGTGCTGCGGATTTGGTGATCATGAAGGTTCCTGGCAGCAATCACCAGTAGTCTGAATAATATCGCTGGCCAACGTGTGTTCATAATTTCGCGGGACTACATCAACAGCCGCAGTGGATGCGAGGAATTATTGGCAGGAGAAGAGAAAAAGGGAGGGAGGAAGTTTCGCCACCAATTGATATGAAAGCGTTGTAGCATAGGTCATAGTTGTTCTCCGCCAGAGATGATCAGCACAGTAGAGAAACATGCTGATGTTACCATAGTTCGGGACATGCTCATGAAGACAATGTGCATCTGATATATTCGCTGGGTTTTCCCTTCGTTTCCTTTTCTTCATGCTTCGTCTTCCGAAAGGCGAAGAAAAGTGTATTTCTATGGTGGGCGCAATTCAAGGTGACCCCTGTTAAATTCCTCTTGAATTCAAGATGCAATCCAGATGCGATCCAGACACGATTTGGCCGCAATTTAGACACAGGACTAATGGAGACTGAGCATTACTGGGTATGAATCAAACAGGACATCGATGCTAGCGGAACGACGCTGCTAGGTAACGTCTTGATCTGAAGCTTGGATTGACCACCTCTTCTTCCGGTGCTTGTTAAAGTTCCCATGGAGCTATCCAGGTTTTGGATTCGTGGAAGCGCGAAACTGCCCGCTTGGCATCCAAGAAATTAAAATAAAACAACAGTGAGACAGAGTACGCCGTGGATAAGCGAGAGTTGTTTTTGATTGTGTTCGCAATGATGGTAAACGTTTAAGAATATATTATTTTCCATGGAGACCGCGCCATGGCTGTCAGAATGTACCCCCCCAGGGAAGATTTCGTGGGGTTGGCAAATCATGTCCCCAGGGACAGCCAATCCCAACAGGATATCCACGCCCAGAATTAGATTCAGGCATACATCGCCTGTGGTGAGTTACCATGCCATTACAGTTGGAGAGAATGGACATGGGTGTCACGCGTCAGCGACGCAAGAAGAGCTGAAAAGATATCAGCCTAAAGTGATGAATGCAGGATGTGATTGCTTAGGTGCCCACAGAATTATGTGATCTAGAAATTGATGAAGAGATGTCATTACGAGATCATATAACTAGGCCTAGATCAATGCAGTTTCTTCAGCGATTCAAAGGGCCGAGTTTCGAGACGAAAGCACGTTGAGCCCCGGGATGACACACCTGCGTCGGAAGTAATGGCAATTGTATGAGTGGCTGGGGACAAGTTGGAATCATCATCCATTCGTCGCTCACTATCTTGGCGTTAAATTCTATTAATCTCCGGCATCAATTTCATGCATGAGGGCGGGGAATCCTGTTGATGAGCAGCAAAACCTTTAAATCGTTTGGTTTGTTGTTTTACATTATTGTCTTGAAGCTTGTGAGGGGTGGGAGTTTAATCTTTTTATCTTGATGATGCCCTGGGAGTGCCGCCAAGTTGCCACCTCCATCCATACGTTTCCTGGGGATGGATGGCCTTTTCCCGTTCGAGAATGATCAGCGGGAAATGTGGAAATGTGGAAAGGCAATTTCAGCAGATAATCTTTCAAGGAATCAAGGCCCACCTTCCTGAGATTCATCAAATTGTTACTTGATAGGGAATTCCACCCTCCCAAGGTCTCCAGCCCAGTCCTCTCCCGTTTCCAGCCAATCACCTACGCAGTCAAGCATATTGTGAGAGGAGTGAAACTTTGGGGAAATTGATTCGAAGATGACTTGCCCAAATTGCCCAGCAGGCCAAGCCTGCAAATAGATCGGCAAATTTAACGGAGATTTTCTGCAAGAGGGTTTAGCGGATTTCCGGGCTAAGTTTAACAATGCTAGATAATTACTAGTATGGTTACTCCGTGGCCTAATCTGGATACTCACTGTCAAGATTGTGCCTATCCAGAGGCTGTTGTTCTTGAAGATACTTGGTGGAATGCCCTTTCATCCTCCCGCAGGCTCTCTGCGGTCATCCGCTTTTCCACGGTTCTGATGATTGTCGCAAGTTTACTTCCGCGCCACCGTAAAAGCCAAGGATGTGCCAAGCGAGGTATTGCCCGCAACCAGTGTGCGGAGGAGCTTCTATGTAACCCAAGGCTCCTCCTTTTCTTGGGCGGAAGGGGACCAGCCCTACTAACTTCATCGAGAAAGAAACCCGAGATCCCAAACAGCTGTTGTCAACACCCAGGCTCAACATGGCCAAGGCCAAGCATGGTATCACATGGAAATGGATGTCCATCTGCTGCCTTCTCGAAGCTGCCGGGCCCTGTTTTCTTCTCTTTTTTCTCCTCTGCTCCTGCCTTTCCCTTCCCGTTTCGGTTGGGTTGAAAATCGCAAGATATGCAAAAT
This sequence comes from Emergomyces orientalis, assembly GCA_002110485.1. Lineage (NCBI taxonomy): Eukaryota > Fungi > Ascomycota > Eurotiomycetes > Onygenales > Ajellomycetaceae > Emergomyces > Emergomyces orientalis. The sequence continues at coordinate 425,883 of MOWL01000049.1, forward strand.
TACAAAATAAAACCCCTTTGCTCGATCGTTTTAAGGTACTAATCTCCTCCTCCAGTATGAAACCTGTGTTTAAATGGTTGCCGCTCTAGCAGAATGGTCGCCATCACGCGACATAACGTCGTGGCGTGGGTAGAATTTGACACTGGACGGGGTGGTAAAATTTGCCAACGTGAGCCTCTTTTCTCTTTTCTAACAGCCATGCCTGAGTCAAGGCCACAAGGTATCAAAAGGAGGGTTCGATACTGGCACCATACAGGGGTTAGAAAGGTTTAGGTTTAAATCCATCCCCATATGAGAAGTATCATGATAATATTTGCTGCATGAATATTAGATGATAGGCGAATGTTGCGGCATTTTCTGCGTCAGCGATCATTTAACATTGTTGGGTGGCATCGATATTTTACTTCTGTTTTTACCCCCGGGAATTCATGGCGATATCAGGGGCGGCCACAAGCCACATGCAATGTCCCATGCTCCTATTCCATGGTTCGTCCCGGACAACATAACCTGTTATCTTTGTTTGGTTCTCTTAACCCAGACTTAGCGGTCTCTCGCTTGGTGGCAGGAGATCACATTTCATCATGAAGCCAGACTCTCAGAGTGATATCTTCTTAGCCCGCCCCGCCAGGAAAACTTTTTTGTTGAGTTAGCGCGAGTCTGCTGCGCGGAATGTTGACATTTCCCCCGTAGTTTATTATGGGGCCTTGCGGGTTCGCATGGGAGTTGGGAGGCCTGCTTATCAGCCCCGCTGATTTCATCGCCACGTACGATAGACGGGAGCCCGCCTGAGATGTCTTTGGTATTTTCCCCATTATCGTGACCAGTAATATCAAGTCAGCTCCAGGCGGGAGCCGGACAATCGCATTCCTTCATCTTGGCATGTCTCCAGTAACATTGGCGTTGGTAACCGAGCCTGACAGGTACTGGCGAAAGGCAGGATATCCCCGGGGATTGCTTTCAAGTTTTGCATATCAAGGCAGCCAGTTCCCACTTCTCCTCCCATTCCCGCTGTGTCGCCGTTGTTTCTCTCCTCCTCCTGAATATCTGCAGTCAGGGCAACCAAGGCGGAGTCTTGGCATTTGACAAACTCTCTCCCTTCGCCTCGCCTGTCCTGTCCCCCTTGTTTTTGCGGATTACATTCCATTACGCTCTTTTCTACCACGTTGCATTCTTTTTATCTAGTTATTTCTCCTGCCGTTGAATTGTTTTGTGTCACTTCGGAACTGTATACAGTCTCAGATTCCTTTCCGCCCGGACGCCGTCATCATGGGGAAAGACGAGCATGAGAAGGGTTACAAAGGGGAGCCTCCAGTGGCCCCCTTGCCGGCTTACCTTGAAGGCACTGGGAGTCCAGTATTCGGAGGGGTCGCTGAAGGCCAGTCCGAGTTGAGTTTCTGGACACGCATGGGATGCACTCCCGAGTCGTTCAAGAAGAGAACACTTGCCGACAAACACAACCAATTGAACCAGACGCTGAAGGGTCGACATTTGCATATGATTGCGATTGGTGGCAGTATCGGAGCTGGTTTGTTCGTCGGCTCAGGCGGCTCCCTTAGCACTGGTGGACCTGCGACTGTACTGATCGACTTTTCAATTATTGGTGTGGTAAGTGATATCCCCCGTGGTAGAGGCACAGTTAATGCAACTGTAGTCGTTAACCAGTGCTAATATGCAAAAATCAAATAATACGCATTTAGATGATGTTTAACGTTGTTTACGCTCTTGGCGAACTTGCTATCATGTTTCCAATTTCTGGTGGTTTCTATACCTATTCGACCCGATTCATCGATCCTTCCTGGGGCTTCGCTATGGGTTGGAATTATGTTTTCCAATGGGCCATTGTTTTGCCGCTTGAACTCACAGTCGCAGCTATGACAATAGGATATTGGGGGGTTGACATTAGCATCGGCGTATGGATCACAGTTTTCCTGGTTGCCATCATTATTATCAATATCTTCGGCGTCCTCGGCTACGGAGAGGAAGAATTCTGGAGCAGTTGTCTAAAACTAGCGGCCATTGTCATCTTCATGATCATCGCACTAGTTTGTGTTCTAGGTGGTGGGCCCGAACACGGCATGTACTCCAAGTATGTTGGTGCCAGTCTTTGGTATAACCCCGGCGCATTCAATAATGGCTTTAAAGGTTTCTGTTCCGTCTTTGTCACCGCAGCGTTTGCTTTCTCTGGAACAGAATTGGTCGGACTCGCTGCGGCCGAATCCAAAACGCCCGTCCAATCCCTGCCTTCCGCGGTAAAGCAAGTCTTCTGGCGTATCACCTTGTTCTACATCCTTGCACTGTTTTTCGTTGGTCTCCTCGTCCCCTATGACGAAAAGGCGTTGATCGGAAGCGGTTACATTGACGTCAAAGCCTCCCCATTCGTCATCGTTGCCAAGAACGCCGGGCTCGCTGGATTTGACCATTTCATGAATGTTGTCATCTTGATATCTGTTCTCTCCATTGGAAATTCAAGTGTATACGGTGGTTCCCGGACCTTAACAGCTCTGGCAGAGCAAGGGTATGCACCCAAGATGTTTGGCTATGTCGATCGTGCTGGTAGACCTCTGGTGTCAACGGTTACAATCATCGCTTTCGGCGCGTTCGCTTATATCAATTTATCTGCATCCGGAGAGGAAATTTTCGCTTGGCTACTTGCGCTCTCTGGCCTTGCCGCGCTTTTTACCTGGGGAAGCGTACGTGTTTATGTTTCAATCCTAACCATGTATGATCGGTGACTAATTGTATTATTAGATTTGCTTCGCCCACATTCGCTTCCGATCCGCATGGGCATATCAAGGCCACACCGTCGCTGAGCTTCCATTCACGGCTGCTTTTGGTGTTTATGGATCGTGGTTGGGTCTCATCCTTATTGTGATTGTTCTTGCTGCACAGGTTCGCCGACTTCCCCTCCTTTATGACATCTCTCCTTGGTTTTCGGGTAACATCTCGCTAACATATGGCACTCCTCTTAGTTCTACGTCGCGGTTGCTGAAAAGGATGTTCAGGCCTTCTTCAAATCTTACCTTGCCGCCCCTCTTGTCATCTTCTTCTGGATTTGCGGTTATTTGTGGAAGGGCAAGGGTTGGCTCAAGCTCAGTCAGATTGATGTTGATTCTGGCCGCCGAGAAATCGACTGGGAAGAGCACAACCGCAAGCAAGATAAGATACGCAACTCCCCACTTTGGAGACGTATTTGTTACAAGCTTTTCTAAGTTAGTTCAGCTATCCGGTAACGTTTGTGGATGGCTGCTTTCCCCATTCACAGAACCTTGAGGGCAGTGGGTGAGAATGAGTGATTGAGCAAATGTGTGTGTGTGTGTACTCAAGTTATGTTTTTTTAAGTTTAATAGCATCTTAATGGCCGACTTCTCTGGCGAAACTAAAGCCTCCTTCAGGCCAGGGTACTCGTATATCTACCTCTCTATTCAATTCAATTTACATTTATTCTTGATAATTTTCCATTCTACGACTTTGCATAATGCCCTGAGGCCGAAACCGAACCGTCAAGAGTTGATAGAAGTTTTTACTCGGGAAATAATGCAGCCACTGATGCACCACGTGGAATCCTCCTTCTTGAGGTCTGATCTGAGCTAAGTTGGAAATTATGCCATTGCCACGTTTGGCGGCCACGGAGAAAGAAACATTGGTGATGGGCTCTTTTGTGTCTCTCAACCTTGAAATATCGAGTCGACTAAAATTGCGAACTGCCTTTCACAAGGCTGAAAGGGGTGGCCATATATACGTAATACTTTGACGCATTTACATGTTAGGCATTGTCGCCTGGTTCCTTTCCGGTCCTCATGGCACTTTGTCAAATGTGTCTGTGGACCTAGGCATGGAACCGGCACCACACTTCCGTCATTTCGCCTCTGTCAAGTTTGGCAGCGAGCGTTTCCCGGCTCATAGATATTTATCTATATCTATTGCACGGATATCACGGCTATTTTTTCACCTTTGAATACCTATACTCTGCATTTTCAGTACTCAAACTTTCCATTCCCACTCTTCCATGTGGCCCGGTGACATCGGGACTGGAGTCATTTTTATCGTGCAACGATAATCAATTTGAAGTGCTCAAGGCGCATTCCACCTGAAACTCATACCGGATATATTATATTTTTCTTATCCATCGAATGCGATCGAGTTCAAGGCTGATGGAGCTCTTGGCGGTTTCACCATGCCTTGAACGCTTACAGGAGGTTAGACCTCGAGGTAGACTGTTCAACATGTCATTGTAGATGCGCAGCTCTTATATCGTGCATATATTACGAAGGTGGGGCTCAGCTGGTATTTCGAACTGCAAAGCGTTCAGGATGTACGGCTATTGAGGTTACATTCATGAAACCGATTGTGTGCGCCGCCCAGCGCACAAAAATGGCGCACAATAATGTAGATACTTCCAAGGTTCAAGTGACCACCAGCTCATTTTTCGAGATATGCACTGTGAGCTTATTCTTCGTCTGGCAAGCACCTGGGAGCGCGTCCCTGGTCGGGTGAAATTATCGCATGGGCCAATGACATCCGAGCAGCACTTCGTTGAGGCCGGTTCTCACATTATCCTTGCGTTGTACTGTGCTTGCAGCCATGCATTCTCGGCTCTCTGCGTAGAGACGATATGTTTGTAGCCCGCCTCTTTCGGCGCTTGTGTAAATGAAAGTGGGACAACGATAATATATGAAGTTTGCTCAACAAGGTCGTCTGACCACCATTTTACATAGAGCGGCTGAGTGGTGGCCTCCTGTAGCTCATTAGTTACCAGACTTGTATTGTTTGTGTTGGTTAGCCGTTCGGCTTCGGCCGCCACAATGCCTCTCGCTGCGGGTTGTACATACATATTGGCATGCACAATGCCAAATCCAAAGTTTCGAGGGGATTTACAACCACCAATACTGCGAAAACCAAGGCCTGAAGCTGGTTTGATAATTTCTGATGGGTTAAATTTCAAACAAGGGAGAATATATATTGTGGCCACCAAAAAATACCATTCAATGGCCTTTCTCACAAAGCCCCTTCAATCTGAGCCTTAAAAAATTTTCATGTTTTTCTACTGGATGACTCCGCGTTTGTATTTTCATGGGATTATCCTCACCTATACACGGACGCCATGTTTCTATGCCATGTGAGTGGGCAAAGTTGCAAGCTAGCAGAGACCATGCTGAACAAAGTGGACCATTTGATTTCTACGCCTGGGTTTCTCGTTGCAATATGTGTCTTTTCCATGATCTATGCTGCTGGTGGTGTGATATATCGATTATATATATCCCCTTTGGCAAAGTTCCCGGGACCGAAGCTAGCAGCCGCGACCTTATGGTATGAGTTTTATTACGATGCTGTTTGCAGGGGTCGGTACACGTTCAAAATAAAGGAACTACATCAAAAATATGGTTAGTATATCCTCGGCTAGCTATGCAGACGATGAAGGCAAGCTTAACTTGTGAATCTTATCAGGGCCAATCATCCGGGTTAGCCCATACGAATTACATATCGATGACCCTGATTATTTCCATGTGCTATATTCGTATAGCTGCCCGCGAGATAAATACCGGTATTATCTGGAACCATTCGGTTTCCCACTGTCCGCCTTTGGAACTGAGAATCACCGCAGACACCGTCTCCGTAGAGCTGCATTGAACCCATTCTTTTGCAATAGAAGGGTTGAGGAACATGAAAACCTTGTCTATCGGCTTGTCCACAAACTTTGCGAACACATGGAACAATTCCAGGCTACTGGCAAGACCGTGCCACTGTCGCTTGGGTATACGTGTTTGGCAACGGACCTAATCACTTCGTATGTGCTGGATGAAGGTTACCAGTGCCTCGATACACCCGAGTGGCTTCCACATTGGATGCGGGCGTTAAGATCCTTATCAGAAATGGCGATGGTATCTAGGCAGGTAACCTGGGTATTGCAGATCTTAAACCACTTCCCTCGAGCCTGGGCGGTCGCCTTGGACCCTGGTCTGGGCTTGTTTTTTGAACTGGAAGAGCTCTGTCGTCAGAAGATTACCCGAATACAACGAGACAGAGACAGAGACACTTGGGGTACGGAAAAGGAAATATCAAGAGGGTACACGTTGATCGATCAAATCCTTGACTCTAGATTGGCTGTCGAAGAGAAAACTCCTGATCGAATTCTACAAGAAATCCGATCAACGATAGCGGCGGGAGTTGAAACAACATCAAATGCGCTGACCGTCATAACATACCATCTTCTTGACAACCCAAACAAGCTCCAAAGACTTCGAGATGAGCTTTCTGCCTTGCAAGGTAACTGGGAATCCGAGCGGCAAAGACTCGAGCTGGAAAAACTTCCATATCTGGTTTGTCTCCTTGCGTATAGAGTCCAGATTAATACAAGTTTCGCTAATTCTTTATCATTAGACTTCGGTCATACTTGAGGGATTGCGGTAATGATCGCCACCGCAACAAGTGTGAAGGAGACCGTGCTAAGTGATAATTTCTAGGCTGTCGTACGGAGTGAGCACTAGGTTGCAACGAAAGTCGCCCGACCAGGTAATTCATTATAAGGAGTACTGTATACCACCAGGAGTAAGTGGGCAAGCGGTCAGATTTATGATTATGATGAACATGAACATAGGACGAAACCTTACTCATTAGTCCTACTTCTCAACTGATAGACTCCAGTTGGAATGACATCGGTCCTCATGCACCACAATGAAACCATCTTCCCGGACTCCTACAAGTTCGTTCCAGAACGCTGGCTGGATATGAACGAACGAAAGCGACTTGAGAGGTACCTAGTGTCTTTTGGCAAAGGTTCTCGACGATGTGTTGGGCAATGGTCAGTTGGTAATTTTCTTCAGAAAGGAGTTGGATGGAGTTTTATGAGCAAAACTCACGAATCTGACACTTACCCTTTTATATATAGTCTGGCGCAGACAACCCTTATTATTGCCATTGCTACCATTTTCAGAAAGTTTGAACTTGAACTCCGAGAGACGTCAAGAGAAGACATTGATATTGGTCGTGACCTGTTTGTCCCAAGGCCCAAAAATACGAAATCGATTGGTTTACAAGTAGGGGTTTTGGAAAAATGTTAGGAGCATGGATTCCAAAGTTCTTTCGCAGTCAATCTAGAATAATTCAACACCATTCAAGCAAGCTTGAGGCAAGATAGGGGTGAAAGGGGGGTGTTTTGTGCCTACACAGATTTACCTCTATATAGTCTGTAAGATGGGGGTGTGGCCAATCACAATGCCCCTTTCTCGACGCTGTTTTAAGCCCTTTTCTCAACACGTGATGCCAAATATATGCTGCTTTTACCCAAACATCACAATCTCGCCGACGCGATGTTCTATTACTTAATGCTCAACTTCGTTGGTAGTTCTCTGCTCTTCAAAATGTATAAATTCAACATCTTCCACCTCGTTCAAGTGTTTCTCTTCTCAAGTGACGCTATCTCTACCATATTAGAAAATCTAGTTTTTTCTTAACAGTTAGAGCACTGTTCCATCACAGTTGAGCAAGTCAGAGCTCTGTTGGAACCATAAAATTTAGAATTTACAGTGTAAATAAGATTACCTATATATCCCGGACATCACGTGACACAGCCTAATAGATCCATAGCTAGCTCCTGCCTACCAATACAAGAGATTAATAACCATCCCACAAGGTGACTCTAGTCTGAGTCAGCAGGTCGGCTAAATTTAACGCGTACTAGACGCATAACTTTACATGTTCCAAAACTTCATTTTCCTCCTCGATCCTTTAACAACACTTCGGAGGCACGTCATTTCTTCTTCTTTCCGAGTTTCTGTTCTCGCATCCTTCAAGCTATGCCTGGTTTTATGAGTCAACTCCAAGGGTCCTGAGTTTCTCGTCTACGACATCCTCTGAACCAACTTTCATTACTACTGCTTTTGCTAGGAGGCTTTTCCTTTCGAAGTGACCATTTGACATCCTCTTCTCTTCTTTATCTCTTTTCCTCTTGTCCACTGGGTCTTTCACGATCAGGTTGATAACTTTGAAACTACCATCTCAACGCTCATCTAATTCGCGTCCTGCCCTTCGACTCTATCCCCCCAAGCGCCTCAAGATGTTTTCGTTGACTGCCCCTAGTAAATCCCTCTGATGCACTGAGCGAGGCACCTTCGGACCTATCTACTTTTGTCCAATCCAAGATGGAACTCAAGACTAGATTAGAGAGATATACACCGCTCAATCCAAATGACGACACGGTGCATTTTCTCGAGATGTTCTTCAAATTTCTGCCTCAGGACGGGAAATATCATCTCTCCGAGGATGTGGTGGGCTGTAAGACAGATGCTAGTCTACACCAACTTGTTTCGAGTCTCGATACTGGTCTTTTACGCCCCATAAAAGCTAACGGTGGTAAAACCCCTGCTATTATCCCTTCCCCTTGTTTTGGCGTGGAGGACTCGATCGAAGAACTCAATTCTATGGATTTCGAGTCTATCTCGCGGAACGAACAGCAACGTCTACGGAACGAGTGTCTTTCAAGGGATGGCCAAATGTGTGTGATATCGAAAGCTCACAACGAGGATGCCCATCCACCCCCTGATTCGTTGTTTGCTCCACTGGAAACTGCCCACATTATCCCGTTCTCCCTAGGTAGCTTTTCTGATGAAGAAGAGCGTCTCCGAACTTCTACAATATGGACAAGCATATATCGCTACTTCCCAAGTTTGCGTTCTCGCATGAATTTTACTTTAGAAAATGTTAATGAAGTGGAGAATGCGATGATGCTAATACCATCACTACATACCGAATTTGGTCGATTTCATTTTGCACTAGAAGCCACCACTTCGATTCATCGCTATCGCCTGAAGACCTACAGAAATTTTGCGACCATAAACAACCATCTTTTGCCTACGAACCGAATTGTAACGTTCACGAGTAACGATACCCGATACCCACTTCCTCATCCGATCTTAATCGAAATTCACACTGCTGTCGCCAATATACTCAATGCTACGGGAAGAGGCGAACTGGTTGAAAGAATCCAGAGGGAACAGGGCGATGCTGGGGGTGTTCTTGCGAAAGACGGAAGCACCGACATTGGACAGATTCTTTCTTGCAGTCGGCTCAACCTGTTAACACAACCGAAGGAGTACGAACCACGGGATATGAAGCAGCCCTTATCGAAGGAACAGACCCTAAAGGGGGATGATGTATTGAAAGAGAATCAGCCGGCTCGCTAGGATACCTGGATACCTGGTGTCACTACTTCAACTACGATAACCTGTCTTTGTCCTCTCTGCTTTTCTTCCAATATTCTCTCTTACCTCACTGGGGAGATTGCGAATACTTTGTGAAGACCGTCTAATACGCCATTTTATTCTTGACGTCCTCCTTGTTTTTTATTTTGTTGCTCACGGTCCGCATATTTTTCTTCTTATCGATCCAACGAGCTCCATCCGGCATAACTGAGAAAGGAAGTGTTGTATTTTGAAGCGATACCCATACAGCTTTCCTGAATACTGTCAAGTATGACTTCAAGCCCAGGGCCGGGTACGTTCCAGTTCGTTGTGGAGATAGGAACATGCTACCACAGCATATTTTCTCTTCATTCCACTTCTTCATTTTCTAGCACCTTATATATCTTAAATATTATTCTAGTTATTTATCTCTCTATAAACTAACATAAGGCGGGCTTATGAACTGACTATTTCTCGCATATTCAGATACCTACCAACTTGCATTGGCGAAGAACCGTCAGTGGGCCGCAAAGACAGCTGAGAAATATCCGTCACTTTTTCCCAAACTTGCATCAGTGCAGCACCCAGAGATCCTGTGGATTGGCTGCTCCGATTCGCGTTGCCCGGAAACTGCTATTTTGGGTCTTCAACCAGGAGATGTCTTCATGCACCGCAATATTGCCAACATTATCCAGCATAACGACATCAGCTCATCATCTGTTATTAAATATGCTGTAATCCACCTGAAGGTCAAGCATATTGTCTTGTGTGGCCACACTGCCTGTGGTGGTGTTGCCACTTCTCTGGCAAATACCAAACTAGGGCTGCTGGATACCTGGCTCATGCTACTCCATCGATTACGGGAGCAGAATCTACATATCCTCAAGGATCTAGATGCCATGGAAGCTGGTAAGAGCCTCATGGAAATTAACATACAGCATGGTGTGCGCACTTTAAAAGAGAACAGTGTTGTGCTGGATGCAATTCAGGAGCGAGGGCTCAAACTTCATGGTGTTCTATATGATGTTGGTAGTGGGGGGCTGGATACCGAAGAGCCTTGTAATATTGTCAGTTCCAGGATTGCTGCTTTCAAAATTGAGAAGCCGATGATGAATTAGTTGATTTCATTTGGTCTACGTTGTACGATACTGGTGCTGCTCTTGTTTTCATTGCCTTGTACAGTACATCAGCCTTGAGAGCGAGGTTTGTGTGGGATCTCTTCCTCAGCTCTGGAGTCCAATGGCGCATTCTGTGTTTTAGCGAAGGCTAATGCTTCCTACGTTGTTTAGTTATTTTTCTATTTTTGAACAATAGACCGCTCTTACGGTTGCTCTTAGAGAATAATACTCATATAATAAGGATTACATCTCGAGGATCTCTGCTCAATCTTCTGTGCCTTCAAATATTATTGGTTCTTCTTGGTTTTTCCAAATTCGACGACTAAAGCATACAGAGAAATGTTTCCCTGTTATTGATACCGCTATGGCATTGTTTATAACTGATGGAGGTGGAAGGTTGGTTGATTGTGTTACGTGATACTAGGGCTACCCGGGTCACATGCCCCACACACACATATATATTTTAGCTAGCTAGGTAGTTCTATATGATAGGCTTGATGCACTCTATGAGATTGTACTATCTAGCGGGCGCAGCTCTCTCATATAGGAGTGCGGGTCACGTGGTCTACTAAGGGCATCCTGCCAACAATAACTACTCGGGATTAAGCGTATGTAAGGTATGCGTCTAGCGCATCAATTTTGGCCGATCCGCTGTCTCATCAGACTCTACAAGAGAAACAATGGTTGGTTGCTGATTAAACTAATGCTGTGATTCTACTTATACATCTGTACTAGTATCTCTCCCCCTCCAGGTAGCTAATACATACCTAACACCCGACACAGAAGCCTGACATAATTATTCGCAAAGCAGACTTTTTCCTGGGTCTCATTCCTCCATGCAAAGACATAAAAAGATGAAGAAAATAAACTGCAAATAACATGCTAAACAATAATTTATGTAATTTCAGAGCACTCGCTCCTTCACCTCGCACTCCTCTTTTGGGATGTAATGAAAGAAGCTGTGGCCAGATTCTACGTGAAGTAACAGCCATGATCATACAGGTAGTCGATTCCAGTCCAAAAACGAATCCACCCGGTCCCTTAGTGATGGCTCTTGGGTATCTATTTCCACGAAAGAAGCCTTTGTTTCTAGATTGATTCCTAAAGGCTCGCACGTTGCAGTTTGCTCGGAAACATCGATCTCATTGCTAGTAGCAGGGGACGTTTTTGACCCATCCGATGATAACTCGGTGTTGCATTCATCCCCGGTGCGAGTAACCGTTCCAGTTTGGCTGGCCGCTTGGAAGGTGGCTGTTGATTTTTGCCTTCTTCTTCTTCGTCATGGGAATGGTTCATCTCGCGATCCATCCCGGGGGTAACTGATTCAACTTTCGGGACCGCTGCCCTATTCAAATGCTCAGGGACCTTTCCGGTGGGAGAATAACGCAACAAAACCACCTCGTCGTCAACTTTCGCCTGCTCCTTGACTGGATTTCCAGACGCCGATGACAGTGAGGTTTGTAGGCTATCAAGAATCCTGCAATAATTGCTAGGCTTATCAGGAATGTTTTGACTTGCACTCCACTCTTTTTTTCTGGATGGGGGGGTTTATTACGCCCGGGGCCCTTGGGAGGGACAGTGATCTAATTTATTTCACTTCACTTAAAGGTTAGAGAGATGTTGGGTACTACTCTAGATTATTCAGCTCCTTGCTTACTTAGTGTGCTACACAGCACCATAGCAGAGATTTCATCTCTATTACATTCTTTTAGCTAGATCTATATTACTACATTTTATTGCATATATTGCACTGTATATACGATCCAATAAATCCTGAACCACCCTTCCTCATATATTTCTTCTCGCCTACGTCAAGTCTCCAGGGAATTTCTGTCGGACACTGTTTTCTGGCTATCTCTGTCAATATAACCATAGGCAAGAGGTGCAGAATTGTACTTTTGGTCTAATAGGTTGAGATTCCACCCGATTTAACATCCTCTAAACATGTTGACCTGCCTGGGTTCTGCTAATGATGTGGCTCATTCTTCTTCCTCTGCCTCTGAACGAACATATGGTAGTCACCATGAGAATTCAAGCAGCACTATCTTGGCAACTGCAGGAGAATACATCAACACACATGTCTACTCTGGGCTAAAGTCAATGGAAAAAATCGTACGCCATCAAAGAGACCAGCTAGAAGGTGGGGCGACCAGAAATCAGTTTGTTTACTTTTCACACGTCCCATAACAGATCGCGAACAAGCTGTTGGAAAACCACGCCTGCATTGGGAAGTCATCATGGGTGTCATACGATGGCAATCTACAGGATATGGTCATTAAGCTGCTTCCTTCTCCTGGTCATGAGAGTTTTAGTGTGATGTTTACAGGAAGACTGTACACGAAAGTCAATAGTATGAGTTTGCCTCAAAATTCCCTACTGGGGAAAGGTAGCGCTACTCATAAATTATTGAACTCGTCCAAAGAGCCTGATGCCTCATTTGTGCCTGGTGTTCTGCCCACTGGCAGGTCAATGGCATGGCCTTCTATTGTATTGGAGACTGGGCTTTCTGAATCTCTTGCACATCTTCGGCTGAATGCCCGTTGGTGGATTGAACAGTCAGCTGGGGAGGTCCAGATTGTTATTCTGGTCAAGATCTACTCTAAGTCTACAGTGTCTCACATTGTAATCGAAAAATGGGAACCAACTACAATCCAATATGCTAGCATAAGAGCCAGCGCCCCGAGCCCTCGAGTCACCGCGACAAAAACTCTAGATATTGAGATATCACGAAGCATTAATACTGGTGCTCAGGTAGTTGGTGGACCTTTGACTTTGGAGTTCGACAAGGTGTTTTTACGGCCTCCGACTGCCAGTACGCGAGAGAGGAATATTGTCTTCAACCAGGGAGATTTTGAAAGTTTGGCACAAGCTGTTTGGCAAGTGCAAGGATTATAAATACATGCAATGCTGAACTTGCTGAGACCACGAACCTACACGACCGCATTTGGTGTATATGTGTTCATACCTACTTCTAGCAATTCTTTAACAATTCCTCAGACTCCTTGAAAATACAGGAGAAGCTATTACCCACTCAAAAAAATATCAAACAAAAACAGTCCCCAAAAAACATAGTTAACAAGTCGAGGAGATGAAGGCAATGAATAACAATAGACAAGAAGAAAATCTTGAAAAAGCATACACATGTTGAGAAGTCTGAACATAGTAGTGTATTCCTCTACATCAAACGAGGGAGTGGAAAGATGTACCTCTCCATTCTTAAAGCGACAGTGCGGGCAGCGAGAATCATTGCGTGTAGTCTGACTACTCGACACTACTCCGTACTAATTACCAAGTTACCTCCGTCACAGCAGCTGAAAAGGTAAAGAAAAAGGAATACGAGATTCGCAGCTGAGGCCCCAGTTCCGTCTGAAAATAAAAAGCGAAAGGAACCCGGCCCATCATTAAGAACCTGTCTTAACGGCCGTTTACATCGTCCTCGTCCATAATCGCAATCATAAAAAAAAAAGGCACTATCAAGATGACAGAATCGGACACGAAACAAGAGCCATCACCTATTTACTAGCTCCCTCCGGACCATCCTACGAACAAGCCTCCGGACGCAACAATGCCTCAGCAGCACTACCCCCGCCCACCCCCCTTCTCTCTACCCAGTCTCTCCGAACTACGTACGAAGCGCGTAATCCTCGCCTCCGCCTCCCCATGCCGCAAGCAAATAATCTCCTACCTAGGCTTGCAAAATGTAGAAATAATCCCATCAAACACCAGAAGATTTGCCCAAAACACTCTCCCCCTCGCCTTGCAAACCACAACTCAAAAGGCGATCACCATATATCAGCAGGAAATTGATAATGCAGAAAAGGGAGACCCAGCATTGATTATTGCTGCAGATATGATTGTTGTTGATGCTTCTATGGGGGAGATATTAGAGAAACCACACTCAGAGGTGCATCATATTATGATGTTACAGGATTTGTGAGATGTAGGCAATCATAAAGTTTACACTGTGATTGTGGTGATGGTGCTGTTGGAAAGTGCGCAGGATCCAGCTTATGTGTTGGAGACAGTTGTGAAGGAGATGAAAGTGAGGTTTGATTCACAGGTTACAGATGAGTTGAAACTAGCGTATGTGCGCACGCGAGAAGCGGTTGATAAAGCAGGTGGGTATGGAATGCAGGGTCTAGGCTCGAGTTTGGTCAAGAGGATTTATGATAATGTGATTGGTTTGCCGTTGTGGGTAACGTTGAAATTGATTGAGAAGGTCATGACCATGGCTAATGATGATGATGTGTTGGCTAGCGAGTTACTCGAAGAAGAGTGAAGATCCATGATATATGAAATACCATTTCTATGTGGTGGTTTTTTGACACCTACGGTGGGGGCCAAGAAGACAGGACACGGCAAGATGAGAGAAGTGCAAGAAAAGAAAGAGAAAATAGAAATGATGAAGAAAAGATGTTGAAGCAGCAGAAGAATATTTATATAGTTGAGAAAGCAGCAATATTGTGCTAAACCTTATGAGGCAACTCCCCATGATACGGTATACCTCTATGGTCTGTAAGATGGGGGTGCAGCCACTCAGAGCATCCCATTTTCGACACTGTTTTAAGCCCATTCCAGGCCACGTGACGCGAAACCTACGCTGCTTTTATTTCAATAACACACCTCATGTCTCGTGTTAACAACCATTTTCCACATGCATACCTCAGACACAGCAATAGTTGCAATATTGTATTCACAAGCTATCAATGCTCAGCCTTGTTGTAGAATGATGATACTCTACTTTTTATAATATATAAATTCAATGTCTTCTACTTCTTTGAAGTATTTCCTTTGTTCACTCTCAGTGATACTGTCTCTACTGTCTTTGTATACACTTATTTACACTGCTTCTTTTTGGTTTTTTTATGCTCGTTACTTTCTCTATTTTCTTTTATTATACAAATGACATGTTTTCTCAATGAACTTGCTTATGAAAATTCTTCAAATTCATCAAGAAAAGCTGATATATGTGACAGACCTACGCCGATAAATCGGCATATGATATATAGGGCTTAGTATACAAAGTAGAAAATGTTAAGAAGAGAAAGAAAAAGAGTATAGTAAATATTGACATGAGATTATTTTATGAGTGAAGCAGAAAAATAGTTCACCTGTTGACATGCAATTTATTCAGTGAATATCGGCATGGCAAGTGCATATCAGCGCTATCATTGGAGCGGAAAACCATGAAGCACCTGTGGGCGGAATGGTCCATTAACTGGGCATAGTTTATCACATTAGCCCCCCCCTCCTTCTACGATCGAGGGTCCAGCGGTAGGGTCGTGGGCGTGCGCCTTCCATCAATCAAGAGCTGCTGTTTCAGAGAGCACTGAGCCTGATGTTCATGATGACTGATTATAGCTCACTCATTTCATGAGATATTGTTGACTGTGATCATGAAGTCATTCATCTATGATGTTTTCAATCTCTTATTCAAGCTTGTTGTCTTCTTCTATGATGCCTGGTGATTGTCAGTCAGATGTTGTTTGAGAAGAAAATAAATCAGTAACTGTATAATAGAGAAGACTTGTGTGAAAGATATTATAAATTTCAGAAAATGTGTTCAGATATGTAAGAGGCAAGCAATTAGGTATGAAAGAACTATATTGTGTCTAATATACAAGAAGAAAAGCTTAAGAAAGAAAAGAGAAAGAAAAGAAAGAAGTACAAAGAGTGTATAGAAAAGCACTCTAAGCACAGATTGCAAGCAAGAGCTAGTCACTAGTGTGAAAGCTATTAGTCTGTTTGAATGACTAGTGTGGTGGGGAATCTCGGCGTGGTATTACTTTTCGCCGAGACCGCCTCATATATTTGTTTGGCATGGCTGCCTCATATTCCCATTATCCTTTGACACACGTGTGGATTCGGCGAAGATTGATTGTACGCAGAGCAGTGAGATTGCTCCTTTTTGATTGTGTGATTTGATATGTGATTGATTGCTTGTTCTTCTTCTATATTTGAATCTCCTATGTGTTCTTTTGTATTGCTATTTGGATAGCTCATTGAATAGAATATTGTATACACAGTGAACTTATCAACCTCCTTACAATCCCGCTGCTCCTGCCCACGTGCCGTCAAAAGCGCACAACCCCTTATTCCACTTCATTGGTGTCCCTGGGAAGGCAATTCAAAATGGATGAGCAGGTGATAGCTACAACTGATATGATTTCTCTCAACATTTTGTCTTTTCTGCTTTTGTTGAGCATTCTTTTCAATAGTGTTCATTTGTGGAAGCCTCTGATTGGCCGATATGGCCGATATCGACAGTGGATAATGAAGGATGCGAGCGAATGCCCCACTGATAAGCTCAATTTGAATACTCATATCTCTATTCAACAAATGAAAGAAGAGAGAAATGTTGAGAAAAGTGATAAAAAAAAAGATCTTTGACAAAAAGATCTAAAGTGAATGTTGAAATTCCTTCTCTTTCTTGAGAATTTGAGATTTGAATATAAAAA
This sequence comes from Emergomyces orientalis, assembly GCA_002110485.1. Classification (NCBI taxonomy): domain Eukaryota; kingdom Fungi; phylum Ascomycota; class Eurotiomycetes; order Onygenales; family Ajellomycetaceae; genus Emergomyces; species Emergomyces orientalis. The sequence goes on from MOWL01000049.1 coordinate 442,635, forward strand.
GAATATTGATATTGATAGTATTGTTGAACTCTTTCTCTTATGTGAACAGAAGTCTTTTGTGTATTTCTTTCTTTCTCAATATATGTCTTTCAAGCATTCTCGGTCAGATTCTACTGCTCATTGTCAAACTCAGTCAGGAAAGGTCTCTGCAGCGCCCCCGAAAATAGAAGTTAGCAAAGAGAAGACAGAAGCTAGCAAAGAAAAGATGACTACACCCACTACTATCTCATCCAGTCAGCCGACTCCCAATAGTGGACTGCCATATCAATGTCTTGTCATGCCGATGCCGATTCCTGGAGCACCTGGAGCCCCATTCTTTGATGGAAGAAACATTACTGCTTTTGTTGATCAATATGAGGCAATGTGCACCTTGCATTTCGTTGCAGGAATCGATGCTCTGGCGGTATTACGGAACTATTGTACCATGGAACTGCAGGGCCATATCGATCAGCTTGTCTTGGATCATAAGACATGGGAAATGGTTAAAAAGCAGTTGCTTGCTGATTTCTGGCATGAAGATGCTTATCAACAGATGTATAATCAATCTTACCTTCATGCATTGTGCAACAAAACTCATTCTACCAGCCAGGAGATCCTTGTCTACTGTCATCAATTTCATGCAGTTGCAATGTCTCTCATTTGCAAGAATAAATTGCAACAATCTCTTGCTTGTATCTGGTTTCTTCAAGGACTTTCAGAAGATATTCATGAAAAAGCTTTCCACACTGCTGGATTTGATAAGATTAGTCAATCTGAATGGGAACTGCTGAAGATCTGCAATGCTGTGTCTCAAATGCAGAAGACAAAGAAAGAGATTGCACGAGTTCTAGCACCTGATGTTTTCCTCAACTCTATTCCATCAATGCAGCCATCTGCTCAGCCCGTGTTTAATCCGCCCACATTGAATGTGCCTGTGCCGACCGCTTCGGCGATGCCTGCTCCGGATGCGAAAACACAGAATCTGAGTGATAACATTCTTGAGAACCTTGTCAACTGAATGAACACATTATCTCTGGTGATCACTGGCATTCAAAACCAGGGAAACATGCAGCAAAATGTGACTGCTCCAAAGGTTCTTCTTACTCGAGGACGTGATCCTGCATTGAATTTGCCAAATATGTCTTACTATGAAACTCAATGTGAATCTGGAGGCCTGTCTCGATCTTGATCCGGAAGCTTTGTTCAATACAATCAACCGCCGATGTCATGCTGGGGTTGCGGAGATTCAAACCATATGCTTCCAAATTGCTTAGCAATCGGCTGGCTCATCAATCAGGGCAAGATTCATCGGAATATGATTGGAGAATACTATGAGGGTAATGTGATGAGAAAAGGCCCGAAGATTGCTGTCAATCAACTTGAGTCTCATATTGTTACAATTGAATGACTTTTGAAGCAAATGGCTGCACCGCTGACTGTCCCAACCGCGGATAAACTTCGGAATGATGGTAGTATCCGGGTATTTCCTGACGGATCCCCGATGCCATCGGTGAATGCCGTAAGCATATGTGATATTGAATTTGATAGTGGCCCTGAGGAAGGTGATATGACCAATAGTGAGATGGAGGAGATTGTTAGTGTAATGACTGCTTTCACTTCTACTGAGAAGGATAAGGCCTCTTCTATGAATAAAAATCAAGCAACACTTTCCAGACAAATTGAGATGAAGAAGAGACTGTCAACAACACATTCTTGATACAATGACAGATATTCAGATGAGAAATCAGTTTCTTTTGCTCAAGATGTGATCTCTGCTTCACAGAAAGATGATGAGGATGATAATTCTCAACCTCTCCATGATGAACAGCTTCAGGGTGGAAGTTCAAAGCTCAGAGACAGTGGAATTATCTCAGATTCAGAAATGACAGATGCTCTGCAGATTCAGAAGAAAACTGTTCTCTGCAGGCCTCAGAAACTCAAAGAGTCAAAGCTTTCTGCAGAAATGAAGAATAAAGACAATATGACAATCACAACACAGTGAATATTCAAGAAAATCATGCACTAAAAAATTGGTGGAATTCAGATTAAAGATCTCATGACATGCTTCACTCAACTTCAGCACATGTTCTTTCAAAATCTTCCCATCGAAGTTCAACAGCATATGATTCGGGATGATGCAGCCACCGTTGCCCTGGTTCAATCTGACACTTCTGTTGCTGAGTATAATCCTCATTGGAATCTTGTTTTAGTTGGACACATCAAGTTCACTGTCGGAATTGGAAAGGGGGAAACTGAGGCAATATTTGATGAAGATGTGGAAATTAACTGTTTTGTTGAAAGAACTGCATTAGATCTTGATCTCATCATTCAAAGGGATGCTGTCAAACCTATTCTTGGAGCTGGGGGTCAGCAGAGTGATGTCATTGAAATCTGCAAGAATGTTTCTGTTCATCTTGAATCTGTTATGATGTCTCAGACATTCTTTATCATGAAATGCGGTTCTCATGATTGCATTCTCAGCTGATCATATGAAAACGCGACGCGTTTGGCAAGAACTACAGATAACAAAGACAGCATTCTTGTTCATGTTTTTGATCCAAAGGATGAGAAGAATCAGGTGTCTTTTCTTGATTATTCTTCCAGCAATCATGAAGATTGAAAGTTAGATGATCTTCATGACAAAGTGCAGACTTTAAACTAGATATGCTGAGTCTGATTGATCTTTGTGATGTTGAATGTGGTGGGCAAAGAAATGATATCAGATTCAGCAATCACGATGTGGATAGTGGGGCAAATATTCTGCCGTGTTTTGAAAGCGGTGTGGGTGCGTCAGCCAATCAGACTTTTGGCAGCCCCGGGCCGCCAAAAGATTCAGCCAATCAGAGAATGCTGTCTCAAAACGCCTGAGAATCTCACAGGTTTTTCTTCATCATTCTACATTAACAATTTTACTCATCTACACATTCATCTTTTCCTTTCTCTAATTATTCAATATCTGAATCATGCCATGTTCATGATGTGCAGCTTCATGATTTGTCTTTATATGCTTCTTCACGATCTTCTCCTTGATCGCGCGGTCCAGTCATTGCGACATTATACAAGTGAAAAGCCAATAAGATTCAACCTCTCAATGTGTCAACTACAGGTGGCGGGATTCCTGGCGGAACAGATAAGTGAAGAGAAATTCACCAACAATGATTCAAAGACAATGTGATTCTGAAGCAGGATTCACCTTCACTCTACAATCATTTCATTACACCCTGTTTCTCTGATTGCCCGCGAGGTTCGCGACTCACAGAGAAAAGAATCAAGAATCTGCAGATTGAATTGATGCTCACCCCACAGGAACGCGAACTTTTGATTGAGATTCTGCTTAGAAAAGAAAAAGCCCTCACATGAAGTTTTAAAAATTGTGGAATGCTTGCAAAAGAAGTCTCTTCATCTGTCAAGATTCATGTTGCTCTGCATAAAGCATGGCAAGCGGCAGAATTTTCTATTCCTTGAAAGCTTGTCTCTACAATCATCAATATGCTTCGCAAACATGTTGATTCTGAAGTTTATGAATATTGTTATAATCTGTATTGAAATAAGTGGTTCCTCATCAAGAAGAAAGAAGCTGGGAAATATCACATTGTCAACACATGCATGGACATGAATGCTGTCACTATTCATGATGTGTATATTCCACCTAGTGCAGACGCGTTTGCTGAGGATTTCACAGGAATGAAGATAATGAGCATGATGGATTTCTTTTCTGAATATGATCAAGTTCCTTTACACGAAGACAGCTGAGATATGACAGCTTTTCTTACTCTGATCAGGTTGCTTTGTCAGACAGCACTGCCACAAGGCGCGACAAATTCTATTGCACAGTTCTGCTGAATCATGGCACGCATTCTTCGATCGAACATACCGCATCAAGCAGACAATTTTATGGATGATATTGGTGTGAAAGGCCCGCGGACGCATTACAATGATAAAGAAGTGATGCCAGGTATTCAGAAATTTGTTCTGAAGCATCTGCAAAACTTAGATGCCACTCTCATCAGCATAGAACTCGCGGACACGTGTATCCAGGTTGGAAAGTCAGAATTCGCCTGCTCCGGTATGGTTCTAGTCGGATATGTTGTGGATGCTGACGGCAGACGCCCCGAAGCTGCGAAAATCGTCAAAATCGTTGAGTGACCGGATCTGACAGATGTCACAGGTGCCTGAGCTTTCTTAGGTGTTTGTGTTTACTATAGAATATGGATTCCGAATTTCGCTATCATTTCTATACCTATCTATATTCTATTCAAGAAGAACATTCCTTTTACCTGGGGTCTTGAACAAGTGAATGCAATGGCAATTTTGAAGAATGCCCTGACAACTGCCCCTGCACTTTGCTGCATTGATTATTCTGAAGATGCTGGTGATATCGTGATGGCCACGGATGCCTGTCTTGAAGGATGGGGTGGAACGCTCAGCCAACGGGATAAATTGAATGGAAAGCTACACCCTTGCTGATATGAGAGCGGAATCTGGAGCCCCACCAAAGCAAAATATGATGCAGGAAAGCGAGAATGCCGCGCTGTGCTCAAGATGCTAAAGAAATGCTGTTATTATCTGTATGGTGTTCACTTTATTCTGGAAACCGACGCGAAGACTCTAGTGGCACAGCTCAATCAATCTGTCACTGATCTGCCTGGTGCTCTCGTTACTGGCTGGCTTGCCTGGATTCGGATGTTTGATTTTGAAGTTCGACATGTGCCTGGTTGAAAGCATACTGCTGCAGATGGGCTATCTCGTCGACCTCCTGCTGAGGGTGAGGTTCCTGAGGATCAAGATATCAATGATTTCATAGATGCAGAACTCAACTATATTAGTGTTGCATCTTTGACAGTTCCTGATTTCGATGTCAGCGGCGTGGATGCTTCTGAGTCATCGGGTGTGTGTGTTCTTTCGCCTGATTATTCTGATTGCAGTGAATCAATTGCGAGGTTTCTCACCACCATGAAGCGGCCAGATGATATACCACATTCCATCTTTTCTAAATGGCGCAAGCATGCACTTCGATATATCATCCAAGGTCAACATCTATTCTGATGATCAGGCAAGGGAATTCCTCTGAGACGCGTGGTTGATAACTCATCTGAGCAAAAGAATATTGTTGCTCGGATGCATGATGAATCTGGTCATAAGAGCTGCAAGGCCACAAACCACAAGATCACGCAGTGATATTGGTGGGAAGGTATCTGGAAAGCTGTCAAGAATTATTGCAAAAGCTGCACAGTGTGCCAGCTGAGGGATGGCGCTCGCTTGGAAGAACCACTATATCCAACAAGCCGCAATTATCTATGGGACAAGTGGTGTATCAATGTTGTCAAGTTTCCAAAGAACTGAGGCAAGCAATGTGCTGTTATTGCTTGAAATGATCTCACTGGCTGGGTGGAAGGCTGCCCTCTCGCTCATGGAACAGCTGAGAACGTGGTGCAATTCATCTATGAGAATATCATTTGTCAACACAGCTGCTTTCAGGAATTAGTGTGTGATGGTGAGCTGGAGAATCAAAAATGAACTAAGATTCTCACTGTCAAATATTGTGTTAATCAAATAACCATCTCACCATACAATGCGAAGGCTAATGGCATGGTCGAACACGGTCACCGCCCGATATCCGATGCGCTTTCAAAGCTAGCTGCAGATGGAAGAAGCTGGGTTAATCATTTCCATTCTGCGCTATGGGCAGATCGCGTCACCATTCGGCAATCTACTGGTGAAACCCCGTTCCGCCTGCAATATGGCTACGATGCTATCCTTCCAATAGAGCTTGACGTTCCAACTTGGCAAACACTTCCCTGGCAGACAGTGCAATCCCGTGCTGATTTGATATATATGTGTATTCAACAATTGGAAAAGAGAGATGAAGATCTGGAGGAGGCCGCTCATCACCTGCACCATGTGAGAGAGAAGAACCGAGATCTATTTGATGAAACTAAGCAATTAGTTCAAGAATCATTGCAGATAAGTGATTTGATGCTTTTGCATGATACCAAGCTAGAAACATCCTATTCTGCCAAGCTCAACTTCCGATGGCTGGGCCTGTATCGAATCCGAGAAGCAAACCATGAGAAAGAGACCTATCATCTGAAAGAGCTGAATGATTTGCTGTTTCAAAATACTACTGCAGATAATAGATTAAAAAGGTTCTATCTCCGAGACAATCAAATGCCGGTTGCAGAGAATAATATCAATGAAGCAAATGATATTGAAGAGGAAGAGGTGGATATGCAAGATACTGATAAAAAGAATTCTTTGAGAGAAAGTCAGAATGACTTGCAGTCATGAATCTCTCATGATAAGAAGTTTGCAGTCATTATCTGACTGCTGTTTTTCTTTGTATAATGATTTCCTTGTTGTTATTTTCTTCATTCAAGTTGCTGTTTTCTTAGTCTCTATTTTTCATGATTCTGCTTCTTTCTTGCATGTTTTTCATGCATCATATCAGTTTCTTCTAATTTTAATCTCTTGATATTGTCTTTTCTTTGTTTTGTTTACTTTCTCTTTGATATTCAATTCTCTGAGTCAGATTGAAGCTGACAGTGAATTTTATGAATCACTGTCACTCTCACTGCATGTTGACTGCTTTTCACATTATCTTCCAAAATTCACCTTGAGGAAGTATTATATTATTGACCTGCTCTGCTCAGATAATCATTTTTCTTTTTCAAATTGGCATTCAAGTCTCTTTTTCTATTTTTAATTCATTGATTTTTCTCTATATTTCCTTATTTCATTACAAAGATGTCGAACCCCTCTAGCCAACACACTCTGGTACTGAGACCAGCGAGCTAGCTCGCTCTTGTGACATATGATAACCATGTTTTTCATACGGCGATGGAGCTGCAAGCTTATGTCAATTCTCTGGGTCAGAATCCGCAGGTTTCGCTACCAAGCACAATGTGAGATCGGTAATCTACTCATGAGGCGCCATGAGGCGGCTCAAGATGAGGTTGCTGCATTCTATGAGTGGATGAGAAATGATGGATTCTGGCGCCAGGTGGTGGCCCAGCAAGCATTTGATAACCAGACGGCGGAGCTTCAACGAGTTGCTGCTCAGGTAGCTGAACGGCGCGATCGCTGCGCCATAGCATATACTACATGCACCAGGATGTGGGGAAAAGTTCGCGTGGATTCGTTCTGGCATATCATGACTTCAGAGCAGATGCAACGCGCCTGTCAAACCCTGGCCCTACATCACGAATATGCTTCTGCAATCGGCCGGATCAATCAAGCAATGTGGGCTCGCATCACTCAGCCACCTCGACGAGGAGTTAAGTGATATAAGACAATCATGTTGGCAGATATCGAAGCAGCGGCCAATTCCAATTTTATTGGCCAAGAGATCATACAAGGAAATCTTCAAGCTGCAGATCTTATCTTTGGTCCTGGTGGAATTCTCACTGAAGATTCTATGACAGTTGCTTCACCCCAGCCTCAAGAACGTGTCCTATCCCCTCCCAATCAACATATGACTGGCCAGTCTCCTCTACCTTCTCCCTGTGTGTTGAACATGATACGCCTCAGTGCACCCTCGCTTGAATCTCCTCAAGGTTCTATACATAGTCCTCCTGTGCGTACTTCTCGCCGCGTCTCCGGCCAATCCTTGCTTTCGGACGTCAGCAGCCTGTCTGCAGTCTTGTCAGACACCCATCTTGCTGAACTTCTCAGCCCTGACCAAGTTGCGGAATTTGAGAATATGGGGGTTGATCAAGATAGCCCTGCTTTGGTAGAGGCAACTGACAAGCAGCATACAACAGTGAACAGAGGATGCCAGTGTTCTCTCTATGTCTCTGTGAATGTGAAAGCGCAGCTTAGAGATGCAAAGAAGATAGAAGAATGTCAGCTGATGCATCTTCTGAACAAGATAGCCAGACTTCCGCAACAAGGCTTGACTATATGCTATCTGCATTCAGTAAATCTCAGCAGCAAGATTGGACTCCTTACACGCGATCTTGACCATGCGGGGCTGATAAAGAGAATCAGGCTTGTGGTGAATAATCGCCAGAATCTTGGGCGGATGTGAGCTGCTGATGACACATATTATTTCTTCCGCCTTGATCGCTGACCTCCTTGCCCTGAAGATATGCTACAGGTATATCAAATGCGCCATAATCGCCTACCGCCAGTTACATCATCAAATTGAAAACAAACACTGGCCTGACTTGCTTTTCTTGATTTCAATTCCAGTGCAGCTTTTCAGTAATGGAAGAAGGATGATTCCGTCATCCTGCCAATATTTAGATGGATGAACGCGATGAAGGCGGCAGGGGTCAACAATAATTACAACACCCTGGCGAAGGTTGCCACAGTCGAATGGAGCATGTACAGGTTCCATCAGCGAAAAGATAAGAAGACCTGAAGATGGCTTCAAACAATGTTGCATGAAATTGTTTAACAGATTGTCTGTCAAGATTCACTGTATTATGTGTGATATGTTGCTCTCCGCCCTGATCATCGCACGCACCTGATTTCCTATCCCTATTATGCAAAATACGCCTTGTCTGGGGATAGCACTTACTTCCGCCATATTGATGTCAATATTAAACGCCTGGCGGAGGAAAATCATGGAGTGAATATGATTCAGGGATCAGTCTCTTTCAGCACTGAAGATGGGAGGAATTGCACCACCATAGTCCCGGGAATGCATCAAAATATTCAAGAATGGAACAGACGCCTGCATGCTCGCAATCTCCTGAATGGTGAAATTGTTCAAGAGATGACATCTGAGATGCTCATCAACAAGGATCTCAATGACTTCAGAACGCAGTGGACGACTGTCCCATGCAAGCAAGGCGATGCTCGAATAACCATGCCGCATCTTCCTCATGGAAGCACCGGGCCTGCTACTAAGGAACGCAAGACAATGCTGCCGTGGTATGTTGGAATTCAGGATGACGGGCACTCTCTTGAAGTCCCTGAAAGCGGATCATGAGAGCAGCTCTCCCGAGCACATCATGATTTGGTTGCTGGGCTGTCAACACCCTCTGGCCTTTCGGTATTATATGGAAGTATTCCATATCAGTACCCTGCTGCTGTTCCAGTCACGGGTCTTGGAGCGATTTCGGATGCTCTGGTGGGTCGATGGAAGTGGGATGACTCTATGGTCAGGCACGAGCAAGATATTCTCTTCAACAGCAAGGGCAGTTCGCCGCAAGAATACATTGAGGAGTGGCGCAAGAGAGCAGTCATCAAAGAAATCCAGTGTTTCGAGATCATGATGGCTACAGAGAAGGAATTATTTGAAGAACATAGCTGTTTCTATTGTCTGAAGAGGAACATCTCCCTCGCCTCAATTGAGGGAGATCGCGCTGTCGCCGAGGGCAAGGCTATGCAGATTCCGGCGCATGGCCGCGAGAATGCGCCCGCCGAATAGCCACAGTCATCAGCCAATCATGTTTTCCCGGCCCCGGGCTGTCAAAAGATTGACCAATCATGATCGCGCTGTTGCCAATTTGCCGCATCTTGTCACTGTTGCCATGTTGATCACATTCTGTTTACTTGTTTCTCTGTTTTCTCTTGTTCTTGCTTGTCTTTCTTTTCTCTGCTGTTCACTTTTTCTTTCTCTTTTCTATATTCTTTTATTGATTGTCTTTCATTTTCTTGATTCTTGATTGATTCTTTTCTGCAATTCCTTGTTTTCATTCATTCAGATCGCATTCTTACTTGCCAGGTCAGCAAGCTATAGAGAGGGGAGATGTGTGGTGAAGAATCTCAGCATGGTATTACTTTTTGCCAAGACTGCCTCATATATTTGTTTGGCATGGCTGCCTCATATTCCCATTATCCTTTGACACACGTGTGGATTCGGCGAAGATTGATTGTACGCAGAGCAGTGAGATTGCTCCTTTTTGATTGTGTGATTTGATATGTGATTGATTGCTTGTTCTTCTTCTATATTTGAATCTCCTACATGTTCTTTTGTATTGCTATTTGGATAGCTCGTTGAATAGAATATTGTATACACAGCGAACTTACCAACCTCCTTACGATCCCGCTGCTCCTGCCCACGTGCCGCCAAAAGCGCACAACCCCTTATTCCACTTCACTAGCTTGAGTTCATATAATTATATAGATATTCAATCTCTGATATTACTTCTCTTCTTCTCTTTCATGGTTCTTCACAGATAGTCATTATTATTATTATTATTATTCTTCCATTATAGATATATGCAGTTGAAGACTATGATATCTACCTGAGACTCAAAGAGTCTCAGAATTTTTCTAAAACTAATTAATATACATTTTTTCTTTAAATAAATAGCACTTGCAATACTTGAATTTCAGTCCAGAATAGTCAGCAAATTGATTTTTCTTTTTTTATAAATATAAATATTTTTATTTTTTTATAAATATTTTTAATAATTATTTATATTCTCTTTTTTCATATAATTTTCAAGTGATTACAAAGAAAATAAATTAATAATTGACAAAATAACTCATGATATGAATACAAAGAAAATAAAAGACAGACTCTAACACAGTATAAAAGAAATAGTGAGATATTGTATAATATCTAGCAATTTTTATAAAAAATATTTCAGATTCTCATTCATTTATATTTTCATCTTTGAAATAGAATTAATTTCTAGTAGCTAGTTGACAAAAAATTTTGAATCTCAACAAAAACTTTTTATTCTTTTTAAAGCTATATCATGATTCTAACCAGGTCATAAAGGGCTGCCATTTACACCTACACGCTTGTACACCCTCAATCACCATGGTTGAGGCAGCTGGCGTGGGTGTGGTTGAGAGAGGGGTGGGCGCGCACACAGCATGACATGCATCAGAAGTGAAACAGGGAAATAAAGAAGCTGCAGAAGAAATAGCCACAACACTTAGCAAAATCACTGAAGCTTTTAGAGAGAGAGAGAGAGACAAGAAGCTAAATAAAAAGAGATTACAGTATATTCAGCAGACTCTGAGAGTCATGAAAGAGTTCAAGAACAATTTACTGAATAGAATGCTAGAGAGACTGAAGAGCACTACTAGCATATTTTAACAGAATAAAAGATGCAACATGCTGAACAGTAGACTCTCATGGGCACATGTGACAGTCAGTGGAGAGTCTTCAGACAAGATTGTGACAGAGTATGTGCTTAGAGAGATTGTAGTATCTCATCACAACTGTGATGCACTGTCAGTGAAGAAACACACCTCAGAGACCATTGTGAGAAAGATAAATAAAATCATCAAAGATATAATCACTGACACCATAGTTGCAGCAAGATACATGTCTAGTGGTGATCTGATTCTGGTCACAGACAACTTCAGCATGAAGACTGAGCTGACAAAAAGTAATGAATGAGTGAAAAAATGAGATGACAAGACACACATGAGAAAGAAAATGTATGCAGTATTAATTAAAAGTGCATCTATCAGTGTCATTAGCTGAGTTAGCTCAGATAAAGCAGTGAAGAATGTCTACAAGCAGAACTCATCTCTCAGATGCAGAGTACTCATTCACAGAGTCACAAAGTGGCTAGCTAAACAGCAGCAGTCTCATGGAAGCATTATTCTACATGTAGCCACACTGCAGCAGGCAAACACGCTTGTGGAGAATGACATCATTCTGGGAAATGAATTCTGCATAGTTGAAATCTTCCACAGGGAGGCTCAGGTCACCTGATGCTACAGCTGCCAGCAATATGGACACATAGCCAGATTCTGCCGCAAGGGTGATATCTGTGGGCACTGTGCAGCAGAGGGACACACGGACAAGACCTGCCCCGCAGCATTGAAAGAAAAGAAGACAGTCTGCTGTAACTGTGAAGAAGATCACTCAGCATGATCTGCAAGATACTCTGAACAACAGACTGTGATTTCACTGATCAAGAAGACTCTCAAGAACCAGTCAAGACACTTTGTGATGTAAACATCAGATGAGAAGAGTTGAATCACTCTCAGAAAGTGTAGCAGAATCACAGAAAAGAACTCTCTGATTGTTCAGCACAAGATTGACAGACTCATGAATGTGGCAAGAGCTGGCGCGCAGCAACAGGGCTTGCTCAGTGACTATGCACGCCCAGCGCGACCAGACTCCACGCAGGACCAAGACATGGGTGAACCATGAGTGAGCAAGTCCATATACTACAATACAATGTGCATAACTCAGACAAGGTGATGAACACATTACTGGCCAAGCCTGAAACAGCATTAAACTACAACATCATTGCACTGCAGGAACCATGGATGCAGAGGGAATCTGAAAGGGGTACAACATGCCTGATCAACTGTGGATTCTGGCAGGCAGGCATACAGATCAAGGAGGTCAGGGTGAGCTTCCTCATCAACAAAAGACTGAAGGCAACAGCATGGAATGTCAGAGTCATTACAGAATCCATGGCATTGCTCACTGTGAACACGGTAAGAGGACCACTACTAATACTCAATGTCTATGCTGCTCCACCAGGCAGCTACATAACTGTGCCAGAGAGTTCCCCCATCCTTGAGCTACAAGTGGTGGTGGAGGAGGCCGAGGCCTCGCTACCAGTGTGAACTCAGGGGCGATGTGCACAACAAGCACAAGACTCAGACACAAGTGCACTACAAGCGCGAGATCAGGGTGCAGACGCACAACAAGTGCAAAGTCAGAGTGTGGAAGCACAGCAGGTGGAGATAGTGATGCTGGAAGACTTCAATGTGCATCACTCAAAGTGGGGAGGTGAGCGAGTGAGACAGGACTTTGACCTGGCATGGAAGCTCATAGCACAGGTGGATGCCCTTGGACTGCAGCTGGCAACACCACAGGGAGAGATTACATGGCAGGACTGCAGAAGCACTGACATTATCTTGAATCTAAACCTTCTCTCAGAGAACCTGAGTGCAGGGGAACTGAAATGCTGAATCGCACACAAGATGAATATGGCATCAGATCATCTATCAGTGGTCACTAAGTTAGTCATCAACATACCTGTGGTACTAAGGGAAAAACGCAACTGGCAGCAAGTGAATATACAGCAGCTGCAAAAGAACTGTCAAGAGCTACAATGTTGCAACAGCTTTGGCTCAACAGCAGAGATTGATTGCTATGCAAACTATCTAAGTGAATTCATCAATGAGCTAGCAGAGAAACATGCTAAACATGCATGCATCTGCAAGCAGAGTCGCTCATGGTGGTCCAACAGAGTGGCGCAGGCAGTGAGTGAGTACAAGAGAACCATGAGGAATGCAGACAGCACTGAGAAGGAAAGAAGACATGCCCACAACAGACAAAACAAGAAAATAAAGCTGGCCAAGACTGCCAGCTTTTGTGATCTAATGAACAGTGCTGGCATGGATTCTAAACTGTTCTGGAAGCTGGCAAAGTGGGGTCACACACACACCAACGAGACCAAGCAACCGGCAAGACTGCCACCGCTTAGAGGAATGCCAGAGGCCTTGGGTGAAACCGAGGCGCGAGCCACTGCATTCCAGGACAAGACTGAACTACTACAGGCGCGGTTCTTCCCAGAGCCTTTGGCGGCAAGGGAAGATGACATGAACATGGGAACACAGCCGCGGAGTGTGGCTGACATGGTAGTGCTCACAGAGGAGGCCATGGCAGCGCTGATTGCTAGGCTTCCGAACGACAAGGCCCCGGGTGCCAACAGCATCCCCAACCGCTTCCTTAAAATGCTAGGCCCAAGGTTCATCACAGCAATAACTGAGCTTACACAGGCCTGCTGGCATTGGGAGTACTACTCACAGATATTCAAAACAGCGCGCACGGTGGTGCTCAAGAAGCCAGGAAAGAAGAACTACAGTGAAGTGAGAGCCTGGAGGCTGATTGCACTACTTGACACCCTAGGTAAAATTGTAGAGGCTGCAACAGCCAAGGAAATAAGGTCTCTGGCAGAGAAACATGAGATGCTACCAGCTCAGCAAATGAGAGCATGAGAAGACTGTTTCACAGAAACAGTAATTATTCTATTACTGGTGCAGATTCACACAGTGTGAGAGAAGCAGAGAGCAGTGGTCTCAGTGCTGTCACTGAACATCTCAGAGATCTATAACAGAGTGCTCAGAAATCATCTAGTGCACATTCTAAGAAAAAGAGGACTGCTCAGACAGCTGACTGGATGAGTCAACTCATTCATGCAGGGGCGCAAGGCGACACTAGTATTTGATGAGCAGGAAACTGAAGTCTTTGAGATGAATGCAGGCATCTCACAGAGATCACTCTTGTCACCCATTCTGTTCTTATTCTACAATGAGAAGTTGCTCAGAATATATACACTGTGAAGTGAGTCTGTCAGCTGCATAGAATTTGTAGACAATGTGAACATTCTAGCATATGACAACTCAACTGAAGTGAATTGTGCACATCTGACACGGATCCATGCCAGCTGTGAGCTTTGGGCGAGCAGGCATGGGACAATCTTTGCACCACAGAAGTATGAGCTCATGCACTTTATCAGAACAAGAACTAGATTCAATCTAGAACACTCACTGCAATTGCCACAGCAAGTGATCAAGCCACAGAGGGAGATGCGGGTGCTAGGCATCTGGCTTGACCCTAAGCTGAGGTGGCGTAGCCATGTCAGTAAGATGATAGGCAGAGCGAAATCGCAGATAGGTGCCCTAACTCAGACAACACAGTCAACCTGGGGCCTGCCACTGCAGCATGCCTGGAGGGTCTACAATGCAGTGATAAGGCCCGCAATAGGATACGGAGCGCTAGCATGGCATCAACCACAGGCGACACAACATGAACCGCGACATCAACGCCAGCTGCTAGCCAGCCTGGAGAAGATTCAAAATAAATGCCTACAGGTCATTGCAGGGGCCTACAGAGCTACTCCAATCACCTCACTGGAGGCAGAGACAGCCACACTGCCTCTGAAGATACATCTAGACAGTGTGATGGCCAGAGCAACTGAGCAGCTTAAGAAGTCAGGAATCATGAAGCAGATAAAACAGGCATGTGTGCAGATCAGAGCCAGACTTCGCAGAAGGAATAACAGAGGAATGCAGTCAGTGGAGGCAGTACTGCACCCAGCGAGCATGCAGCAGGGGTGGAGTGTAAATTGGGTGAGACAGGCAAAGCAACTGAAAAAGCAGAAAAGACAAGAAAACAGTGTGTGAAACTGAGTCTTCAAGAGATGAGTGAGAGAGAAGACAATGATAAAATAGCAGAACAGATGAAGAGCACACACAACATCATGAAAAGAACTGTTTGACAGGCCCCCAGATGTAGAGCTACTAAGATGGCATGAGGGCCTGAGCAAGGCCCGAAGCTCATTGATAGTCCAGCTGCGTACCAGTGTCAGGGGTTGAACCCCTATATGGTTATATGGACTCGGGCTAGCCGCTCAAACAGACTAATAGCTTCCACGCTAGTGGCTAGCCCTTGCTTGCAGCTTGCACTTAGAACTCTTTTCTTCACACTCTTTGCACTTTCTCTTTTCTTTCTCTTTTCTTTCTTAAGCTTTTCTTCTTGTATTTTAGGCACAATATAGTTCTTTCATACCTAATTGCTCACCTCTTACATTAGGAAAGCTTCGTTTTTACTTCTTACTAAAGGAAGACATGGAAAAGTCCAGAAAGACACTGACATCACAGATCAATTATTAAGAAAGAATAATAGTGTGACAGGGTAGCAAGGAATCCCTGCATCTATAAGAAAGTCCAGGAGGATACTGGCATTATAAACTCATTCTTTGAGTAAATCACGGTGTGACAGGGTAGCAAGGAATCCCTGCACTTATAAGAACAAAAAAACTCTGATGGTCATCTTTAAGATCTCATTGAATGAAGACGAATTTGTGTTAGCCACAAGCAGCCATGAATCACAGAACAAAGAAATGACCACTAACTTCACTAGAGAGGAGCTCGCGGAGCTTCTCCAGATGAAGAAAAGACTGGCAGCTCAACAAGTGAAGCTACAGGATCAATGATGAGAACTTGAGAAGCAACAAATAGCCACTGAAACTCCAGACTCAACTGAAGTTATCACTATTCCCCTCTCTATTGAATCAAAATGGCCAAAAGCAAGCCTTCCAGACCCTGCCTGTTATAACAGCAATAATCTCTTCTATTTCCCACAGTTCCTCAGCAACCTCAAAGCCAAGATTATGATTGATGGACAGGTCATTGGAAATGAACAAGCTCAAGTGTGGTATACTTTTGAAAGACTGGAAGACAAAGCATCAGCAAGAATTCATTCTTGGGTGGATCGGTATTCTGAAACTAGTAGATTTACCATCAAGGAGTTCCTTGAGCTTCTGAAATCAACATTTACTGACACAGTCTATGAGCAGAAAGTCTTGAATAAACTGAATAGACTGAGACAAGAGAAGAGAAGCTTTGATGAACTCTTGACTGAGCTGAAGCAACTGCTTCTAGAGACTGATGAGCATGAATGAGCTGATTCAATTAAAAAAGACTATCTGAAAGAAGTCTTCAACTGAGAACTAAAGAAACATCTCTTGAGCTTAGATGAAAAGAAGTTCTATGATGAATTCAAGAATCAAGTGAAAAGAATTGCAGATTGCATGAAAAACTTCAATAAGTCTGAGAAGAGTCAGCTGAGTTGACATCAAAATATCTCACTCAAGAGATTCTGAGAAAGTCTTTCTCAGATCCCTTCTGAATTACAGAATGTCATGGACTGGGAGCTCACACCAGCATGAACCATCAAGAAGAAGAACAAGAGAACACAACACACTGCATGAGTAGATCTCAAGAAGCTGAATAGAAGAAAGAAAAAGAGGTTGTGCTTCTGCTGTGAAGCATCAGGGCACATGGTCACAGATTGCCCTTACAAGCCTGCACGGCGCCCTGTGAAGGCCGCCAGTGTAGCCCCCATGTTGGAACCCCGCCAAAGCCGCCCTCAGCCTCAGTCAAGGGCGAGTAGCCTCAACAGTAGCTCAAGGGAGAGCTCTCCGGAGCCGGGAAAAGAGTAGCCTCTGCCAAAAATCATCCACAGAGGCCCACAGAGGAACAAGCAGTCAAGAGATGGAAGAAATTTGAGGAGAAAATGATTAGAGACTCAATCTATGTAGATGCTGTCTTAGATGGCATACACTCCACTAGAGCAATGATAGATTCAGAGTGTGCTCTCTATGGCATCATCTCCTCACACCTTGCACGAAAATTGAACCTCCAGCGTATGAAATTTCCCGGTCGTCTTATTGAAGGATTTGATGGCAACTATCAAATGATTGACAAAGTAGCTTGCACGGCATTGGACATAGGAGGACATCTAGCTAAGAGGTCCTACTTCTATGTGGTTAAGACCCCCCAGGACTCAGGTTCCCCCCATATCACTCTAGGGATGCCATGGCTGAACATGTTCGATGCAGTGCCTGACAGTAAAAGACGGGAGCTGCGTTTCCGTTCAGGAGTTGTGATGAAGGATGCCCTGGCCCTCAATGAGAATCCTCAACCAATTCAAGTCTCAGCAGTTACATTTGAGCATCATCTCTGTAAACACTGCAAGCAAGACAGCACTCAGGTCTTCTCAGCTAGCCTGAAGGACATAGAGAAAGCCCTGGAGATAAAAAAGAAACTCACTGATCCACAGAAGAAACTGTTCAAACATTATCATGTCTATTTGGATGTGTTTGATCATACTGCAGCCAACACTTTACCCCTCCATCATGGACCAGGGGTAGACCATGGAATCACATTGGAAAATAGAGATGAAAAAGAGGCTCAACCACCTTGAAGCTCTCTCTACAACATGTCCCGGGATGAACTTCTTGTCCTCCAGAAGACACTACTGGATTACTTGGATAAAGGCTTCATACGAGTGAGTAATTCACCAGCAGCAGCCCCTGTGCTCTTTGCTCGGAAACCAGGGGATGGCCTACGATTCTGTGTAGACTACTGTGGCTTGAATGCAATCACTCACAAGGACCAATACTCCCTCCCATTAATCAATGAGACTCTAGAATGTATTGACAAGACAAAATGATTTACAAAGCTTGATATTACTGCAGCTTTTCACAGGCTTCGCATTGCAGAAGGTGATGAATGAAAGACAGCCTTCAGGACTCAATATGAGCTCTATGAATGGCTGGTAACTCTCTTTGAATTGGCAAATGCCCCTAGCATCTTTCAGAAGTACATCAATTGGGCTCTACATGAATACCTGGACAAGTTTATATCTGTCTACATTGATGATATCTTGATTTTCATCTCAGGCAGTCTTAAGCAACACCACCAACATGTTGAAAAGGTACTTACCAAGTTACATAAAACTGGCCTTCAGATTGATATAGACAAGTGTGACTTCGAGGTTCAATCAACCAAGTATCTAGAATTCATCATAGAGGCTGGAAAAGATGTGAGCATGGATTCAGAGAAGATTCAGACAATTATAAAATGACAAGCTCTCACTACAGTTAAAGATGTCTGCAGGTTCATAGAATTCGTGAACTTTTATAGAAGATTTATATGGAATTTCTTGAAGATCATGGCCCCTCTCACAGAGCTCATCAAAAAGGATATAAAGTTTAACTGATTCAAGGAAGCAAATCAGATCTTTGAACTGCTTAAAAAGATGTTCATCTCTGCACTAATGTTGCTGCAGTTCTTCTCTGATTGTGAAACAGTTGTTGAAACAGATTTCTCTGATTATGTTACCGGAGGAGTACTCTCTCAGTATAATGATGATGAACTGCTGAGACCATGTGCCTTCTTCTCTAAGAAGAACACACCTGCTGAATGCAACTATGAAATTCATGATAAGGAATTGCTCACTGTAATCAGATGCTTGGAAGAATGGAACTCTCAGTTAAAAAGTACTGACAAGTTCAAGATCATCACTGATCACAAGAATCTAGAGTACTTCATGACCTCATGGAAGCTCTCAGAAAGGCAAGTACACTGGGCTCAGTTCCTGAGCCGTTTCAATTTTGAATTGGCGTATCGGCCCGGTAAGGACAACGCTGCCGCGGACGCCCTATCCCGCCGGGACCAGGACCTACCAAGTGGCCAAGACGACGAGAGACATGCCTACAGGGAATTCCAAATGCTACAGTCAGTTAAATGCTTCTTGATAATTGACAGAAAGAGTCAGGGGAAGCCTTTCTCAGATGTTCCCCAACTCTCATGTGAACCCCAACCTGTTAGTGCAGTGTCAATCACAGCACCAGCCCTGCTCATAGAAGAACACACCCTCACTGAAGAATGAGCTCAGGCTAAAGAGAATGACAACACACTCAAGAAGCTGGAACAGATCATTCACAGTGACTCTCAGAAGTTTTCTTCACAGTTAAAGATCAAGGTCTCAGTGACAGAATGTAGTATTGAAAATGAATATCTCTGCTTTAGAGGGCGGAAGTGGGTCCCAGACTCTGAACCCCTACGGACCAGAATACTACAGGAGATCCATGATTCAGTGATGACAGAACACCCCGGACGAGAGGCCATGTACTGAATCCTTGTCTGAGACTATTTTTAGCCTAACTGTGCTCAAGATGTGAGGGTCTTCACCTGTAATTGTGACATTTGTAGGGCAAACACAGCATGGAAGGAGCATCGACATGGCCTGCTAAAGCCCCTGCCCATACCAGACTGAATATGGAGAGAAATCTCCATTGACTTCATTGTGAAACTTCTGAAGTCTGATGGATTCACTAATATCATGGTGATCACGGACCGTCTGAGCAAAGATGTGATAATTGAACCCTGTAAGAAAATAGATGCTGAGACACTAGCAGATGTCTTTATCAACTGCTTCTATAGAAGGCATGGTGTGCCATCAGCTATAGTCTCAGACCGCGGAACGCAGTTTGTTGGAGCCCTTTGGTCACATGTATGTAAGAAGTTAGGCATCACCAGACATCTCTCTACTGCCTACCATCCAGAGACAGATGGGTCCACGGAACAGGCAAATCAGTCACTGGAGGCCTATATCAGGAAGTTCACAAACTTTGCACAGGATGACTGGTCAGGATGTTTAGCATCCGCTGAATTAGCCATGAATGATAGAGACTCAGCAACTACTGGCATGAGCTCATTCTTCTTGATGCATGAGTATAATTTGAACTCATTACAGCTGAAAGAGAACACTTCAGTTTTCAAGAGTTCTCAAAACTCAATTGAGCAAGCAGAATTAATTCTAGCAAAGCTGAAGAATGCAGCAACCTGGGCCCAGACTTCAATGACAAATGCCCAGCAAGAACAAGAGCTCCAGGCTAATCACCATCAAGATGCTGCCCCAGAATACAGAGTTGATGACACTGTCTGACTGAGTTTGAAGAATGTGTCTACACTTCAGTCTTCAAAGAAGCTGGATGTTCAGAATGAAAAGTTCAAGATAATAGAGAGAATTGACTCTCATGTCTATCAATTAAATACACTATCTGGGATTCATAATGTTTTTCATGTGGATTTACTTCGCCCTGCTGCTGGAGACCCGCTGCCATCCCAAATCTGCCATGAACTCCAACCACCGGCCATAGATGTTGATGGGCACGAGGAGTATTATGTTGAGAAGATCCTTAAGAAGAAGATTAGGTATCACCAGAAGCATTATCTGGTCAAATGAGTGAACTGAACTGCCCTCACCTGAGTAAAGGCATCTCTAATGGAGGAGACTCAGGCTCTTGATGACTACCTGCGGAGGACCACAGAAGGGGAGGAGAGGGGTAATGTCAGGGGTTGAACCCCTATATGGTTATATGGACTCGGGCTAGCCGCCCAAACAGACTAATAGCTTCCACACTAGTGGCTAGCCCTTGCTTGCAGCTTGCACTTAGAGCTCTTTTCTTCACACTCTTTGCACTTTCTCTTTTTTTTCTCTTTTCTTTCTTAAGCTTTTCTTCTTATATTTTAGGCACAATATAGTTCTTTCATACCTAATTGCTCGCCCCTTACAACCAGCAAGACAGGCCTTGCAGTGTTCCTCCACAGAAGAAGAGTTCCTGACTTCCCCACACTGAAATGTCCATGTGGATATGAGCATGAAATGGTGCTGCATGTGATGATACACTGTACATGATTCAGTGGGGAACGCGCGGAGCTGGAGCAGGAGGGCAGAGTGGATAAGAAGTGGTTGCTGGACATCAAGAAAGAACTGCACAGGCTTATCAAGTGATGGCTCAAGCAGGACATTCTCTGTAACAGGCCTATGCCGAAGAGCTCGGCACTAATATAGGTCTTATATAACAAAAAGTAGAAAATGTTAAGGAAAAGAAAAGAAAAGGAAAAGCATTTGAGTGTGAACACATGAGATTCTTTTATGAGCCTGGCAGGGTGGATAATCATATTTCCGATTGGCGTGGCCGCTAGGTCGGCAAAAACCATGGAGCTTCCATTGGCATGCGAGCGGAATGGTCTACTAACATGGGCGTAGCCCATCACATTCTCAGACAGTTCTCCCTAGCCAAGGTGTTAAGTGAGAGAAGGGCGGAATGAGATGCACAGCACAACTAAGAAACATGGCTGGCGCATATCAGGGGGTGAAGGGCGCGAAGAGCAAGGCCCTACCAGAAGATAGTGAGCTTGAAGCGCGGATCTGGGTGGACTGGCGCGCTGCAAGCGCGAAGTTGAGCGACCGGGCGCGCCACAAGCGCGGAGTTGAGTGGCCTGCGCGCTACAAGCACTCCAGGACGTTGAAGTCTGCGCGATGAGCGGCAGACACACAGCATGAGATGCCATATTCATTAGAAGTCTTTCTTATGTTCAGACAGAGATGATGATGATATAGGGGGTTTTCTTGTCTTCTCACGGTGCTATGCATCATCTTCTCTAAGAGCAGCGGGAGCTGCTCCGCGGTACTTGAAGCAATTATAAATGTTGAATAGATTTGCTGTTCAGAGAGTTTTTAGGCCAGGACTATACTAGATAGCCCAAGGTTTTTCTCACTTTGTATACTAGCTGCCTCCCCACATATCCTCGGGATCAAGTGGTGTAGAAATAATAATAATAATAATAATAATGTGCCGACCAGATTCAGTTATGTATGGCTCTGCCTCCAAAAGATATGGCTTTAAGCACCATGGACCTGGAGACTTTAAAAGAAATTCATGCTGTTATATTATAATTTAGTAAGTTATTATTTGACTGGTGATGAAAATGAGAAATTTTGGGCAATCTTACCTGTAATAATGTATCACTAGTGTGGTGGGGAATCTCGGCGTGGTATTACTTTTCGCCGAGACCGCCTCATATATTTGTTTGGCATGGCTGCCTCATATTCCCATTATCCTTTGACACACGTGTGGATTCGGCGAAGATTGATTGTACGCAGAGCAGTGAGATTGCTCCTTTTTGATTGTGTGATTTGATATGTGATTGATTGCTTGTTCTTCTTCTATATTTGAATCTCCTACGTGTTCTTTTGTATTGCTATTTGGATAGCTCGTTGAATAGAATATTGTATACACGGCGAACTTACCAACCTCCTTACGATCCCGCTGCTCCTGCCCACGTGCCGCCAAAAGCGCACAACCCCTTATTCCACTTCATTGGCGTCCCTGGGAAGGCAATTCAAAATGGATGGGCAGGCGGTAGCTACGACTGATATGATTTCTCTCAACATTTTGTCTTTTCTGCTTTTGTTGAGCATTCTTTTCAATAGTGTTCATTTGTGGAAGCCTCTGATTGGCCGATATGGCCGATATCGACAGTGGATAATGAAGGATGCGAGCGAACGCCCCACTGATAAGCTCAATTTGAATACCCATACCCCTATTCAACAAATGAAAGAAGAGAGAAATGTTGAGAAAAGTGATAAGAAAAAAGACCTTCAGCAAAAAGATCTAAAGTGGATGTTGAAATTCCTTCTCTTTCTTGAGGATTTGAGATTTGAATATAAAAAGGATATTGATATTGATAGTATTGTTGAACTCTTTCTCTTATGTGAACAGAAGTCTTTTGTGCGTTCCTTTCTTTCTCAATATATGTCTTCCAAGCATTCTCGGTCGGATTCTATTGCCCATCGTCAAACTCAGTCAGGAAAGGTCTCTGCAGCGCCCCCGAAAATAGAAGTTAGCAAAGAGAAGACAGAAGCTAGCAAAGAAAAGATGACTACACCCACTACTACCTCGTCCGGTCAGCCGACTCCCAATAGTGGACTGCCATATCAACGTCTTGTCATGCCGATGCCGATTCCTGGAGCACCTGGAGCCCCATTCTTTGATGGGAGAAACATTACTGCTTTTGTTGATCGATATGAGGCAATGTGCACCTTGCATTTCGTTGCAGGAATCGATGCTCTGGCGGTATTACGGAACTATTGTACCATGGAACTGCAGGGCCATATCGATCAGCTTGTCTTGGATCATAAGACATGGGAAATGGTTAAAAAGCAGTTGCTTGCCGATTTCTGGCGCGAAGATGCTCACCAACAGATGTATAATCAATCTTACCTCCATGCATTGTGCAACAAAACCCATTCTACCAGCCAGGAGATCCTCGTCTACTGCCGTCAATTCCGCGCAGTTGCGATGCCTCTCATTTGCAAGAATGAATTGCAACAATCTCTTGCTTGTATCTGGTTTCTTCAAGGACTTTCAGAAGGTATTCGTGAAAAAGCTTTCCGCACTGCTGGATTTGATAAGGTTAGTCAATCTGGATGGGAACTGCCGAAGATCTGCGATGCTGTGTCTCAAATGCAGAAGACAAAGGAAGAGATTGCACGAGTTCTGGCACCTGATGTTTTCCCCAACTCTATTCCATCGATGCAGCCGTCTGCTCAGCCCGTGTTTAATCCGCCCACATTGAATGTGCCTGTGCCGACCGCTTCGGCGATGCCTGCTCCGGATGCGAAAACACAGAATCCGAGTGATAACATTCTTGAGAACCTTGTCAACCGAATGGACGCGTTATCTCTGGCGATCGCTGGCATTCAAAACCAGGGAAACATGCAGCAAAATGTGACTGCTCCAAAGGTTCTTCTTACTCGAGGACGTGATCCTGCATTGGATTTGCCAAATGTGTCTTACTATGGAACTCAACGTGGACCTGGAGGCCCGTCTCGATCTCGATCTGGAAGCTTTGTTCAATACGATCGACCGCCGATGTCATGCTGGGGTTGCGGAGATTCAAACCATATGCTTCCAAATTGCTTAGCAATCGGCCGGCTCATCGATCAGGGCAAGATTCATCGGAATATGATTGGAGAATACTATGAGGGTAATGTGATGAGAAAAGGCCCGAAGATTGCTGTCAACCGACTTGAGCCCCATATTGTTACAATTGAACGACTTTTGAAGCAAATGGCTGCACCGCCGACTGTCCCAACCGCGGATAAACTTCGGAATGATGGTAGTATCCGGGTATTTCCTGACGGATCCCCGATGCCATCGGTGAATGCCGTAAGCATATGTGATATTGGATTTGATAGTGGCCCTGAGGAAGGTGATATGACCGATAGTGAGATGGAGGAGATTGTTAGTGTAATGGCTGCTTCCACTTCTACTGAGAAGGATAAGGCCTCTTCTATGAATAAAAATCAAGCAACGCTTTCCGGACGAATTGAGAAGGAGAAGAGACTGCCAACAACACATTCTCGGCGCAATGGCAGGTATTCAGATGGGAAATCAGTTTCTTTTGCTCAAGATGTGATCTCTGCTTCACAGGAAGATGATGAGGATGATAATTCTCAACCTCTCCATGATGAACAGCTTCAGGGCGGAAGTCCAAAGCTCGGAGACGGTGGAATTGTCCCAGATTCAGAAATGGCAGATGCTCCGCAGATTCAGAAGAAAACTGTTCTCTGCAGGCCTCAGAAACTCAAAGGGCCAAAGCTTTCTGCAGAAATGAAGAATAAAGACAATATGGCGATCGCGACGCGGCGAATATTTGAGAAGATCATGCGCCAAGAAATCGGCGGAATTCAGATTAAAGATCTCATGGCATGCTCCACCCAACTCCAGCACATGTTCTTTCAAAATCTTCCCATCGAAGTTCAACAGCATATGATTCGGGATGATGCAGCCACCGTTGCCCTGGTTCAACCTGGCACTTCTGTTGCTGAGTATAATCCTCGTTGGAATCTCGTTTCGGTTGGACACATCAAGTTCACTGTCGGAATTGGAAAGGGGGAAACTGAGGCGATATTTGATGGAGGTGCGGAAATTAACTGTCTTGTTGAAAGAACTGCGTTAGATCTCGGTCTCATCATTCAAAGGGATGCTGTCAAACCTATTCTTGGAGCTGGGGGTCAGCAGAGTGGTGTCATTGGAATCTGCAAGGATGTTCCTGTTCGCCTTGGATCTGTTATGGTGCCTCAGACATTCTTCATCATGGAACGCGGTTCTCATGATTGCATTCTCGGCCGACCATATGAAAACGCGACGCGTTTGGCAAGAACTACAGATAACAAAGGCGGTGTTCTTGTTCACGTTTTTGATCCGAAGGATGAGAAGAATCAGGTGTCTTTTCTTGGTTATTCTCCCGGCGACCATGGAGATCGAAAGTTAGATGATCTTCGTGGCAAAGTGCAGACTTTAAACTAGATATGCTGAGTCCGATTGATCTTTGCGATGTTGAATGTGGTGGGCAAAGAAATGATATCAGATTCAGCGATCGCGATGTGGATAGCGGGGCAAATATTCTGCCGTGTTTTGAAAGCGGTGTGGGTGCGTCAGCCAATCAGACTTTTGGCAGCCCCGGGCCGCCAAAAGATTCAGCCAATCAGAGAACGCCGCCCCAAAACGCCCGAGAACCTCACAGGTTTTTCCCCGCCATCCTACATCAACAATTTTACCCGTCTACACATTCATCTTTTCCTTTCTCTAATTATTCAATATCCGAATCACGCCGTGTTCGTGGTGTGCAGCTTCATGATTTGTCTTTATATGCTTCTTCACGATCTTCTCCTCGATCGCGCGGTCCAGTCGTTGCGACATTATACAAGCGAAAAGCCGATAAGATTCAACCTCTCGATGTGCCAACTACAGGTGGCGGGATTCCCGGCGGAACAGATAAGTGGAGAGAAATTCGCCAACAATGGTTCAAAGACAATGTGATTCCGGAGCAGGATCCGCCTTCGCCCTACGATCATTTCATTACACCCCGTTTCTCCGATTGCCCGCGAGGTTCGCGACTCACAGAGGAAAGGATCAAGAATCTGCGGATCGGATCGATGCTCACCCCACAGGAACGCGAACTTTTGATTGAGATTCTGCTTAGAAGAGAAAAAGCCCTCGCGTGGAGTTTTAAGGATTGCGGAACGCTTGCAAAAGAAGTCTCTCCACCTGTCAAGATTCGCGTTGCTCCGCATAAAGCATGGCAAGCGGCAGGATTTCCTATTCCTCGAAAGCTCGTCCCTACAATCATCAATATGCTTCGCGAACGCGTTGATTCTGGAGTTTATGAACATTGCCATGGTCCGTATCGAAATAAGTGGTTCCTCGTCAAGAAGAAAGAAGCTGGGAAATATCGCATTGTCAACGCGTGCATGGACATGAACGCTGTCACTATTCGCGATGCGTATATTCCACCTAGTGCGGACGCGTTTGCTGAGGATTTCGCGGGAATGAAGATAACGAGCATGATGGATTTCTTTTCTGGATATGATCAAGTTCCTTTACACGAAGACAGCCGAGATATGACAGCTTTCCTTACCCCGATCGGGTTGCTTCGTCAGACAGCACTGCCACAAGGCGCGACGAATTCTATTGCGCAGTTCTGCCGAATCATGGCACGCATTCTTCGATCGAACATACCGCATCAAGCAGACAATTTTATGGATGATATTGGTGTGAAAGGCCCGCGGACGCGTTACAATGATGAAGAAGTGATGCCAGGTATTCGGAAATTTGTCCTGGAGCATCTGCAAAACTTAGATGCCACCCTCATCAGCATAGAACTCGCGGACACGTGTATCCAGGTTGGAAAGTCAGAATTCGCCTGCTCCGGTATGGTTCTAGTCGGATATGTTGTGGATGCTGACGGCAGGCGCCCCGAAGCTGCGAAAATCGTCAAAATCGTTGAGTGGCCGGATCCGACAGATGTCACGGGTGCCCGAGCTTTCTTAGGTGTTTGCGTTTACTATAGAATATGGATTCCGAATTTCGCTATCATTTCTATACCTATCTATATTCTATTCAAGAAGAACATTCCTTTTACCTGGGGTCTTGAACAAGTGAATGCAATGGCAATTTTGAAGAATGCCCTGACAACTGCCCCTGCACTTTGCTGCATTGATTATTCTGAAGATGCCGGTGATATCGTGATGGCCACGGATGCCTGTCTTGAAGGATGGGGTGGAACGCTCAGCCAACGGGATAAATTGAATGGAAAGCTACACCCTTGCCGATATGAGAGCGGAATCTGGAGCCCCGCCGAAGCAAAATATGATGCAGGAAAGCGAGAATGCCGCGCTGTGCTCAAGATGCTAAAGAAATGCCGTTATTACCTGTATGGCGTTCACTTTATTCTGGAAACCGACGCGAAGACTCTAGTGGCACAGCTCAATCGATCTGCCACTGACCTGCCTGGTGCTCTCGTTACTGGCTGGCTTGCCTGGATTCGGATGTTTGATTTCGAAGTTCGACATGTGCCTGGTCGGAAGCATACTGCTGCAGATGGGCTATCTCGTCGACCTCCTGCTGAGGGTGAGGTTCCTGAGGATCAAGATATCGATGATTTCATAGATGCAGAACTCAACTATATTAGTGTTGCATCTTTGACGGTTCCTGATTTCGATGTCAGCGGCGTGGATGCTTCCGAGTCATCGGGTGTGCGTGTTCTTTCGCCTGATTATTCTGATCGCAGCGAATCAATTGCGAGGTTTCTCACCACCATGAAGCGGCCGGATGATATACCACGTTCCGTCTTTTCTAAATGGCGCAAGCATGCACTTCGATATATCGTCCAAGGTCAACATCTATTCCGACGATCAGGCAAGGGAATTCCTCTGAGACGCGTGGTTGATAACTCATCTGAGCAAAAGGATATCGTTGCTCGGATGCATGATGAATCTGGTCATAAGGGCCGCGAGGCCACAAACCACAAGATCACGCAGCGATATTGGTGGGAAGGTATCTGGAAAGCCGTCAAGAATTATTGCAAAAGCTGCACAGTGTGCCAGCTGAGGGATGGCGCTCGCTTGGAAGAACCACTATATCCAACAAGCCGCAATTATCTATGGGACAAGTGGTGTATCGATGTTGTCAAGTTTCCGAAGAACCGAGGCAAGCGATGTGCTGTTATTGCTCGGAATGATCTCACTGGCTGGGTGGAAGGCCGCCCTCTCGCTCGTGGAACAGCTGAGAACGTGGCGCAATTCATCTATGAGAATATCATTTGCCGACACGGCTGCTTTCGGGAATTAGTGTGTGATGGCGGGCCGGAGAATCAAAAATGGACTAAGATTCTCACCGCCAAATATCGTGTTAATCAAATAACCATCTCACCATACAATGCGAAGGCTAATGGCATGGTCGAACGCGGTCACCGCCCGATATCCGATGCGCTTTCAAAGCTAGCTGCAGATGGAAGAAGCTGGGTTAATCATTTCCATTCTGCGCTATGGGCAGATCGCGTCACCATTCGGCAATCTACTGGTGAAACCCCGTTCCGCCTGCAATATGGCTACGATGCTATCCTTCCAATAGAGCTTGACGTTCCAACTTGGCAAACACTTCCCTGGCAGACAGTGCAATCCCGTGCTGATTTGATATATATGCGTATTCGACAATTGGAAAAGAGAGATGAAGATCTGGAGGAGGCCGCTCATCACCTGCGCCGTGCGAGAGAGAAGAACCGAGATCTATTTGATGAAACTAAGCAATTAGTCCGAGAACCATTGCAGATAAGTGATTTGGTGCTTTTGCATGATACCAAGCTAGAAACGTCCTATTCTGCCAAGCTCAACTTCCGATGGCTGGGCCCGTATCGAATCCGAGAAGCAAACCATGAGAAAGGGACCTATCATCTGGAAGAGCTGGATGGTTCGCCGTTTCGAAATACTACTGCAGGTAATAGGTTAAAAAGGTTCTATCTCCGAGACAATCAAATGCCGGTTGCAGAGAATAATATCAATGAAGCAAATGATATTGAAGAGGAAGAGGTGGATATGCAAGATACTGATAAGAAGAATTCTTTGAGGGGGGGTCAGGATGACTTGCAGTCATGGATCCCTCATGGTAAGGAGTTTGCAGTCATTATCTGACTGCTGTTTTTCTTTGTATAATGATTTCCTTGTTGTTGTTTTCTTCATTCAAGTTGCTGTTTTCTTAGTCTCTATTTTTCATGATTCTGCTTCTTTCTTGCATGTTTTTCATGCATCATATCAGTTCCTTCTAATTTTAATCTCTTGATATTGTCTTTTCTTTGTTTTGTTTACTTTCTCTTTGATATTCAATTCTCTGGGTCAGATTGAAGCTGGCAGTGAATTTTATGAACTGCTGTCACCCTCGCTGCATGTTGACTGCTTTTCACATTATCTTCCAAAATTCACCTTGAGGAAGTATTATATTATTGACCTGCTCTGCCCAGATAATCATTTTTCTTTTTCAAATTGGCATTCAAGTCTCTTTTTCTATTTTAATTCATTGATTTTTCCCTATATTTCCTTATTTCATTACAAAGATGTCGAACCCCTCTAGCCAACACACTCTGGTACCGAGACCAGCGAGCCAGCTCGCTCTTGTGACATATGATAACCATGTTTTTCATACGGCGATGGAGCTGCAAGCTTATGTCAATTCTCTGGGTCAGAATCCGCAGGTTCGCTACCAAGCACAATGTGAGATCGGTAATCTACTCATGGGGCGCCATGAGGCGGCTCAAGATGAGGTTGCCGCATTCTATGAGTGGATGAGAAATGATGGATCCTGGCGCCAGGTGGTGGCCCAGCAAGCATTTGATAACCAGACGGCGGAGCTTCAACGAGTTGCTGCTCAGGTAGCTGAACGGCGCGATCGCTGCGCCATAGCATATACTACATGCACCAGGATGTGGGGAAAAGTTCGCGTGGATTCGTTCTGGCATATCATGACTTCAGAGCGGATGCAACGCGCCTGTCAAACCCTGGCCCTACATCACGAATATGCTTCTGCAATCGGCCGGATCAATCAAGCAATGTGGGCTCGCATCACTCAGCCACCTCGACGAGGAGTTAAGCGATATAAGACGATCATGTTGGCAGATATCGAAGCAGCGGCCGATTCCAATTTTATTGGCCAAGAGATCACACAAGGAAATCTTCAAGCTGCAGGTCTTATCTTTGGTCCTGGCGGAATTCTCACTGAAGATTCTATGACAGTTGCTTCACCCCAGCCTCAAGAACGTGTCCTATCCCCTCCCGATCAACATATGACTGGCCAGTCTCCTCTACCTTCTCCCCGTGTGTTGAACGTGATACGCCCCAGTGCACCCTCGCTTGGATCTCCTCAAGGTTCTATACATAGTCCTCCTGTGCGTACTTCTCGCCGCGTCTCCGGCCAATCCTTGCTTTCGGACGTCAGCAGCCTGTCTGCAGTCTTGTCAGACACCCATCTTGCTGAACTTCTCAGCCCTGACCAAGTTGCGGAATTTGAGAATATGGGGGTTGATCAAGATAGCCCTGCTTTGGTAGAGGCAACTGACAAGCAGCATACAACAGTGAACAGAGGATGCCAGTGTTCTCTCTATGTCTCTGTGAATGTGAAAGCGCAGCTTAGAGATGCAAAGAAGATAGAAGAATGTCAGCTGATGCATCTTCTGAACAAGATAGCCAGACTTCCGCAACAAGGCTTGACTATATGCTATCTGCATTCAGTAAATCTCAGCAGCAAGATTGGACTCCTTACACGCGATCTTGACCATGCGGGGCTGATAAAGAGAATCAGGCTTGTGGTGAATAATCGCCAGAATCTTGGGCGGATGTGAGCTGCTGATGACACATATTATTTCTTCCGCCTTGATCGCTGACCTCCTTGCCCTGAAGATATGCTACAGGTATATCAAATGCGCCATAATCGCCTACCGCCAGTTACATCATCAAATTGAAAACAAACACTGGCCTGACTTGCTTTTCTTGATTTCAATTCCAGTGCAGCTTTTCAGTAATGGAAGAAGGATGATTCCGTCATCCTGCCAATATTTAGATGGATGAACGCGATGAAGGCGGCAGGGGTCAACAATAATTACAACACCCTGGCGAAGGTTGCCACAGTCGAATGGAGCATGTACAGGTTCCATCAGCGAAAAGATAAGAAGACCTGAAGATGGCTTCAAACAATGTTGCATGAAATTGTTTAACAGATTGTCTGTCAAGATTCACTGTATTATGTGTGATATGTTGCTCTCCGCCCTGATCATCGCACGCACCTGATTTCCTATCCCTATTATGCAAAATACGCCTTGTCTGGGGATAGCACTTACTTCCGCCATATTGATGTCAATATTAAACGCCTGGCGGAGGAAAATCATGGAGTGAATATGATTCAGGGATCAGTCTCTTTCAGCACTGAAGATGGGAGGAATTGCACCACCATAGTCCCGGGAATGCATCAAAATATTCAAGAATGGAACAGACGCCTGCATGCTCGCAATCTCCTGAATGGTGAAATTGTTCAAGAGATGACATCTGAGATGCTCATCAACAAGGATCTCAATGACTTCAGAACGCAGTGGACGACTGTCCCATGCAAGCAAGGCGATGCTCGAATAACCATGCCGCATCTTCCTCATGGAAGCACCGGGCCTGCTACTAAGGAACGCAAGACAATGCTGCCGTGGTATGTTGGAATTCAGGATGACGGGCACTCTCTTGAAGTCCCTGAAAGCGGATCATGAGAGCAGCTCTCCCGAGCACATCATGATTTGGTTGCTGGGCTGTCAACACCCTCTGGCCTTTCGGTATTATATGGAAGTATTCCATATCAGTACCCTGCTGCTGTTCCAGTCACGGGTCTTGGAGCGATTTCGGATGCTCTGGTGGGTCGATGGAAGTGGGATGACTCTATGGTCAGGCACGAGCAAGATATTCTCTTCAACAGCAAGGGCAGTTCGCCGCAAGAATACATTGAGGAGTGGCGCAAGAGAGCAGTCATCAAAGAAATCCAGTGTTTCGAGATCATGATGGCTACAGAGAAGGAATTATTTGAAGAACATAGCTGTTTCTATTGTCTGAAGAGGAACATCTCCCTCGCCTCAATTGAGGGAGATCGCGCTGTCGCCGAGGGCAAGGCTATGCAGATTCCGGCGCATGGCCGCGAGAATGCGCCCGCCGAATAGCCACAGTCATCAGCCAATCATGTTTTCCCGGCCCCGGGCTGTCAAAAGATTGACCAATCATGATCGCGCTGTTGCCAATTTGCCGCATCTTGTCACTGTTGCCATGTTGATCACATTCTGTTTACTTGTTTCTCTGTTTTCTCTTGTTCTTGCTTGTCTTTCTTTTCTCTGCTGTTCACTTTTTCTTTCTCTTTTCTATATTCTTTTATTGATTGTCTTTCATTTTCTTGATTCTTGATTGATTCTTTTCTGCAATTTCTTGTTTTCATTCATTCAGATCACATTCTTACTTGCCGGGTCGGCAAGCTATAGAGGGGGGGAGATGTGTGGTGGAGAATCTCGGCATGGTATTACTTTTTGCCGAGGCTGCCTCATATATTTGTTTGGCATGGCTGCCTCATATTCCCATTATCCTTTGACACACGTGTGGATTCGGCGAAGATTGATTGTACGCAGAGCAGTGAGATTGCTCCTTTTTGATTGTGTGATTTGATATGTGATTGATTGCTTGTTCTTCTTCTATATTTGAATCTCCTACGTGTTCTTTTGTATTGCTATTTGGATAGCTCGTTGAATAGAATATTGTATACACGGCGAACTTACCAACCTCCTTACGATCCCGCTGCTCCTGCCCACGTGCCGCCAAAAGCGCACAACCCCTTATTCCACTTCACTAGATGCAGATTTTTGAATAAAATTCTTTAGCTCTGCTGATGCACTCTCTGGTTCTTGAAGCATAAGTGAATTAGAATACTGTAAACCTGTTTGTCTTTTCTTGAGCTTGACAGCAATCAGATTAACAGATTTTATATTCTGGTATTTTTCTTTCACATCAACTGCTCTCAGTAGACTTTCTCCAATATTTGCTTTATCAGTCAGCAAGGATTCAAAATGAGTTTAGTGTAAAAGTATCTATTTTAATGCTTTCATCTTCAGCAAGAAGAATGTTACTGGAGGTTATTAAGCCATGTGTAATTTAAAGAGTGTTGTGAATATATTTTAATCCATGAAGAACCTTGAGCAATGTTATTAATATATTTGACATTTTTTAATAAGATTTACATACCTCTTTGCATACAGTAGCTATGTCAGCTTCATTAAAAATAGCATATGGGCTTCCATGCAGGTCAGCCAGAGAGGCGCATGCAGGCTCATAGACAAGAAACATCAATTTGTCATTTATAAACCCTTCTTTCAAAGAGATTATATATGTGTGAGATATTTCTTTCAGATGATCCAGCTGCTGATTTGATGTAAAGAATTCAGTTTGTTTAATAAACACAACAGGAAATAGCTTGATGTTCTCGTAAGCAAGAATTTCTAGTCCAGCTTGACTTTTCTCCCAAACACCTCAATACTGCT
Source organism: Emergomyces orientalis (assembly GCA_002110485.1). Classification (NCBI taxonomy): domain Eukaryota; kingdom Fungi; phylum Ascomycota; class Eurotiomycetes; order Onygenales; family Ajellomycetaceae; genus Emergomyces; species Emergomyces orientalis. The sequence goes on from MOWL01000049.1 coordinate 476,082, forward strand.
TCCAGGGGCTTTCATAAGAAATAAAGTCTTTTTTCTTTTTCAGTTTGTGGTTTGCGTCGGTGTTGATAGCCAAAGGAATTTTAGAAGGTTTCAGAGTATGTCACTCTAAAACCTGATGCTGTTTTGTTCTTAAAGCATTTGAAACCTGGCTTTCAGTGAATTTTTTAGTGTCGGTTGACTTCTCCAAAACATTTTTGATGTCAGCTGAGCTTGGAACAATAGTAAGTCTGTTTGTAGTGCTTGCTGCCATGAATATTGAGATAAAGCATAAGTATCAGAGTCAAAGAGAGATTAAAATGATTTACTCAAAAGAATCAAATCGCTGTTCCCGGCTTTAAGAATGTCTCTTTTGACACCCCATGCATATGGGAATATGTATGCATTCGCCTACAGTCAGGTACATTACTGATTTAATTTAGCGGCTTTCCGGGCCTCATTCCACCCAATTCGACTTTAGTGTTGTATGTCAGAAACATTCTGCACTTTGCAATGTCCAAGTGGCTGACATTTCAATTCTAACCACAGCGAGGTCTGCCTTCAGGAAATCAACGGAAAGGTTGCAGAACCAGCAGCTTAAAGGCCGAATTGGGGACTAAAGCTGGGAATACTCAGGAACTGGTGTCGATGCTAGTACAATAAGGTAAAAAGGAGATTTATTACCATCGGATACCTGGACCCACAAGAACTTCTAGCAGTTCTATAAGATATGATGTTTTAGCATAGACCTTTCTTTAGTTATGATTGGATTGGCTAATGGCCAATTTATTCTCAAGTTGAAGATAAATTAAAACAGTCATTAAAAGATAGAAATAGTTTTATTGGTCAAAATCATACCTACTTAGACTCACTGAGCAAGCTTGTTATTGTGGAAAAGACCTACATCTCCCAGATAGTAATATAAAGAGAATACCTTTGTGAAATGTGAGGACTTGAGAACTCTCATTTGAATCAAGTAACTTCACATATATAGAAATATCTCAAGCTGAGCTAACTGAGTTGCACAGCAACTTAGGAGAATCATCATATCTGTAGAAACCTCCCATGAGTGTATAAAGGTTATTTATTCACTGGGTATGTCGCTTCGCAGACAGTTGCTCTAATTGATCAATGTCTTGCATTGAAGCCAGAAGTGTTTTGTCCGAGATGAGATTTCCTTCAGCGGTTTACTTCCTTTCTTCCTTCTTGGAGATTAGGAAAATTGTGTTATTTCCGTCCACAGTTGCTGCCCGGAAACACTAGGCAGGCTGAGGCCTGTAGTTTAGATCATACAAGAAAAACTTTTTCCATGTGTACTTTGTTGCGACTCATGTCACCGGGGACTGGTCTAAGGGATCTATCTCAAGACAATCAGCTTGTCTTCACTGGCCACGCTTCCAGGACCAGAAGGAGATTTTATCCCTCTCGCGGGGCGAAGGCATTTCGGCTCCTATAGTTAGTTCGTAATTGGGCGGTGAAGCATCGTTGTTGCTGTCAGTTAGAATGTTGCTGAGAGGAAGGTTACCAAATTTACGAGCCACCACGAAACACAAACTCAACATCTGTTATCTAGATGTGCGCATTATTTCAGCCCAAACGTATTGCAGCCTAACTCTCCTGGGATCATATTGCTGAATTGCTGAAGTCACATGGCCGTTCTTTGGCTACAGCCCCGCACTGATTGATTGATTCATTTAGCCGGACCCTCTCATTCTCTGGCCAGCGACAGCAGCGATTTCGTCATACTTTTCCTTCTCTTTCTCCTTTTCTTTTTTTTGTTGGTCCACCAAACATCAGCAGTCAAGCAATAATATCTTCTCTTTGTGTTGCTGAAGATTCTCACCTCATTTTACACTTCATTCTTATAAAGATTGTCTTGCTTTGATAGACAAAGCAGAATTATCTTCAACAGAGCCTTCATCTGGTATCCGCAACATTACATTATGTGAAACATGAGATTATCGCCACACATTCGTTGGCTAAGACATACGCACATGTTCAATTGCCACACTAATTGTCACACGGCGAACTCCAATGGAATCTCCACCAAATACACCCTCATCTTCGCTGATCTTTAATATATTCGCCATTACATTGATTTTTCTGCAAAGTCAGAGATATTCAGCTGAGAATATCACAATACAATCAATATAGCATGTAAATCACTCATATTATTGATGGATAGTTGTTGGGCAGCCTAAGATGGATTCACGGGTATAAATAGCCATGGAAAACCCATAGATATTTAGCTAGAGCAGAGCTCAGAGCACACAGACCACAATACCATATATCTCAATATATTAATTCCTCCCTATATATGTGCATATTATGCTAGCTCCACTCTCCGTCTTATCCTCCGTTTCATACATTATCGCCGTCAGCCACAAGGTGCCACTGAAGAATTTCATGAGTGATAATTGCTGAGGCATTTTACCAGCAGTCTGCTCAGAAACTAATACCATGTAGGTTAATAACAGTATTTCATCTGAGATTGGCAACTGTTCACAACCAAGAACATTTTACAGAAACATCTGTTTAATATTTACATTCACTGGATTGCCCTCTCCTTGAAACTCTCCATCCTAGTGAGCTGTCAACGCCGGTGGTGATTTTACATACTGATTGTTGAAAGATTATGTCGGCGAAAGTTGAAGATATGGCTCTAAGCAGAGAATGAGAAGAGATCAAGATGGCCTTGAAATTTGAGATAACAGAGAGTATGACTATGAAGTTCAAAGACACATCATGCAATATTGCAGATGATGAGAGAAAGCTAGTTGACAATTTGAATACAGCACACAGATGAGTAACATGAGAAGTTCTTTCTGAGTATAAATATTATATGATAAAGATGTGAATCAAGTTTGAAAAGAAGTTCTTATAAAATACATACATAGCTATCTTCTTGCAGCTTTTTTCAGAACAGACAGGGCTCAAAGCATTGTCATTTATTTGCAGGTAAGAGTCACTCAGACCAGAATGTCTGTTTCTCCAAAATCAAACATATTACAGATTCTAAATCTGTTGTCATAGTCAATTCTGATCATGCATAGAGCATCCTCATTGAGTGTTGTTGAAAGATATATAGATAAATAAATTATAATCACCAGTTCTTCTCTGTTCTTTTCCTCTTTTCATAAATTGCTCATTTCCATTCCGGTATGAAATGGTTTGGGGAGGTTTGTAACCATGTGTCAACCCATGAATGAGAAAGACCAGTACCGATTGTCTCATGACAGAACCAGATTCCCTGTGAATGTCAACTACTGGAAGCCCATGAAGAATAGTATACAGACCTAGAATCTGCTGCGATCCTGGAAGGGGTCGCTTGTCTTGATAATGAGAACTTAGATTGGGCTGCTGCTTGTGGGGAGTGGGACTGCTGCTGACGACGAGGTCTCTAGTCTCGGGATTTTGCAATTCATCCACTCAGCAAGGTTCAGTTGTGGGTACAATCAAGTCTGAGAGTTTTGTTACAGCTTCTTTTCATCTTTGATGCCGCTGGATCACATTTTGCGGCAGCGGTGGCACACTTGTCACATCTATTGACAGTCAGCGAGACCTGCAGAGCAAAGACAGATGGAACATATCACTCTCAGAGCAAGATATTTGGTATCTGATAGTAAGCAATTGTATAGTAGAATGATTGATATCTTCACAGCTCTGAATTTGGTGAATAAGAAGATTATGATCCAATTCTTTCATATCAGCAGCTTTGATTTGGTCAAGAACTGCAGTGCATATTAAAACCACTTGAAGACCTGATTCTCAGAGAATGTTATAAAGAAATCATTTGTACTTTTTGTGTCTGACTGAAGTCTGTATTATCTTCAGCACATGAACAGCTTCTATAATGCTTTTTGTCTGAGCATCTTTCAAGCTTCTCTGAAGCTTGAAATTCTCAATGATGCAGACAACCTTATCTCAAGCTTCATTAGTCTGAAGAGATTTATGGCGCGAGGGACATTCTCTACATAAGATCAGTTATTGATTTTTCATTATTGATGAAAAGTTAGTTTCAATATTAATGTAAGTTTTAATGCATAACTGGTGAAAGAATTGATGAGTTTGCAAAGAGATAGTACTAGACATTTCTTCACTTTTCTGAAAGAATTCAAGAAGCATGTGATATTAATGTGATAGTGACTAACTCTTGATAATAATTTTTTCTCACATCAATCTTTCATCCCTGCTCTTCAGTGCTATCACATTTCATTGATATTATGAGATGTGGTCCTCACGCCTGCATGACATTTGTATGCTTCACAACAAGATGGTTGTGTCATAGATTACCTGAGAAGCTAATGCTCAAAGATCTAGGCCAATTAGCCTATCACACCTCGCCCCACTGATCAAGGGTAAACAACTTCATGCAAATCACCCATTCTCACTCAGTTTATGTCTCATCACCAGACCTCGCAGACTACCACTTAAGACGACATCGAGTGTTTAATATTAGCACTCAGATTCAGTGAGGTTTCTGAAACACAAGTTTCTTGTGAATCTAACTCAAACTGAATGAGCTCTCTTTTAACTGTCTGTCAATTCTCACTCTTTCTTCTTCAATTATAAAGATCAAGCTTCACCATTTTCTATCTTCTTAAAATGGCTCATCATCAAATGATGCCCAGAATCAATAAACCTAAGTGTCAAACATCAATAGTTGCCAGAAAATGCCAGACATCTGAAGACAAAGATAATATCTGAAACATTCTTACTGTATTTGAGACTGACTTGTTATAGAGACACAAGTTAAGTGAGTTAAGAGAGAGCAAGAGAAACAACAATCAAGACTCTACTATAGAAGCGCGTGTCTAAGTGATAAAAACACTTCTGTATATGCACTTTCTCAATTGTATGATGGTGATATGAAATTGATTAATTGAAGCTATTGCAGAAGCCTCCCACCTGCACTCACAATCAAGAACAGAGTATAAAACCAAATTATAAACAATCTTGTGAAGATCAAGCACTCTCCTCCCTCAAACAACCTTGATTGTCTACGAGCCTAGCTATTGATATTTTTGTGGAAAAGAAACATGATATTGCTAACTGGAAGAAGATTGATCTGATTGAATATTGATGCAAGAACAATCACTGGCCTATAAACTATTTTGAAGCACAGTCTGAAGAAAACATGAGTCATCTACTTACAAAGAAAAAGTCAACAGCTTCTGTTCACTGCAAAAACTCAATCTTGAGTCTCACTACAGGCTTCAACACATCCACTGATCAAGAATCAAGAGATGAAAAGAGCATCAAATACAGAAACACTATCTATAAAATTGTTCTTGCCATCAAAGACAGCTTTATGACTGAATCTGAACTTGAAGTAACAGAAAAAAGTAAAGAGATTTGCAGAATACTACTTAATAAGAAACTGATGATTTCTGAAGACACAATATTTCAGAATAATCAGTTTCAGAAGACTTGTCAAAAGCTACAGACTAAAAATGAATCAAGAGTTGTTCAAGATATATCTCAGTTGATTGTCTCTTCAGCAGAGACATTCACTACATGTAGCACTAAGAATTTAGAGTGTTTGACTGAAAGTGTCAATGAACAGTGAACTTTCTTCATTGTCTTCTGTGAATCATATTCACAGTCTGATTATATGGTTGACTTCAGCTGTTCTGTGTTCACAGAAGATCAGCTGAAGAAGTTTAAGCTGTTTCTTGATGTAACAGACCTATGCCAAAGAGCTCGGCACTAATATAGGTCTTATATAACAAAAAGTAGAAAATGTTAAGAAAAGGAAAAGAAAAGGAAAAGCATTTGAGTGTGAACACATGAGATTCTTTTATGAGTCTGGCAGGACAGATAATCATATTTCCGATTGGCGTGGCCGCTAGGTCGGCAAAAACCATGGAGCTTCCATTGGCATGCGAGCGGAATGGTCTACTAACATGGGTGTAGCTCATCACATTAGCCCCCCCCTTCTCTCGAGCTCAGCGCCTCCCATCGATCAAGAGCCGCTGTCTCGGACAATGCCGAACCCGCAGTCCATGATGGGCGATCATAGCCCACCCATTTCATGAGGTATTGTCGGCCGCGGCCACAGAGTTGTTCATCCAGTATCTCTTCGATCTCCCATTCAAGCTCGTTGTCCTCCCCCATGATGCCTGGCGGCTGCCAGTCAGAGATTGTTTGAGAGGGGAATGGGTCAGTGGCCGCTCAGCATAAGAGATTCATATGAAAGACATCATGGATACCAGAGAGAGTGTTCAGGCAGTAGTTATGACTGCCTAGAACTTCCAGGACTTCATATTTCGCGTGTCGGTAGTCCAGCGTGCGCGATGGGTGTGTGGTTCAAATGTTCTTGAGACTGAGCCAAACTAGATCGCCAATCTTATACTGTTCAGTGGGGTCTCGTCATACATTGGCTTGATCTTCTTGGTCTTGTTTGGCGCTCGCCATTGATGCTTCCGCCCAGTCGCGGGCGTCTTGGAGCTTTGTTACTATATTATCAGCGACCTCAATGGGATTGCGTGGGTTCATTGAGAGTTGTGTGAGTTCTTGAAGATCTAGTATTTTCATATTGTAGTCATGCATGAGAAAGAATGGGCTCACACCAGTGAAGACTGTGTTCCGGCCATTGATTGTGACTTCCATGTGAAGGAGTAGGTCATGCCAGTCATCTTGCAGATAATTACAGAACTTACAAAGATAATTCTTTACTGTCTGTATTGTTTGCTCTGAGGAACTGTCAGTCTCTGAATGATAGACAGTTGATAGATGATATGTGATCTTCAGTAACTGGCAGATTCTCATTCATAGAGTGCTTACAAACTGTCAGTCTCGGTCTGACACAATTGATCTTGGCAGTCCATGCATTCGGTAGAATGGGCTTTGTAGAAAAGCTTCAGTAACCTGTTCTGTATCTATCTTATTGCAGGGTTCTAGTATTACACTCTTGCTTAGACAGTCAACAATAATCATGATGTTCTTGCATTTTTTGCTCTCAGAAAGGTTCACTGCGAAATCAATGACAATATCTCACCATATTCAGTCTGGAATGTTGAGTGGTTTGAGAAGGCCTTTCTGACAGTCCTTCCATGAGATGACTGACAAGCAGCAATTACAGTTTTAAATGAAGTGTTGAATGCTATTTGAGATCTCAGATCAGTAGAACTCTTGTGATATCATTCAGTATAGCTGTTCACAGCCCAGGTGGCCAGACATGCGTGAGTCGTGCGTCTCTTGCATGATTCGCGTGCGTAATGTTTCAGACTGCGGGACTCAACATTGTCCACAGAATTGGAGGGTGTTATTGTTGTCAATGAAGCATTCAGATATGTCAGTTCTCACGTGTAGTTCTGGGGGGAATCAGGGTGCCTTCCAGTGTACAGTATCAGTGAGAGCTTGAAGCTGTTCGTCAGCAAGAGCTGACAGGCGCCACAGCTTATCTAGAGATGTTTCAGAAGGCGCTTCAGAGAGTGTCTTGAAAGGGATGTCAGAGACATCAGCAATGTCAGAGGTGATTCGGAGTGAGAGTGTTCTGACTACTGACACACAAATGGTTCTGTGTGCAGTCTTATCATGATTAATCAGTATTCTCAGGTCCAAGATTCGGTGTTCATGGTTGATCCAGCGGGTGTCCACTGCATTGAATGGCATGTCTTGCTCTCATCAGGAGAGTGCGTCCGCCATGGAGTTCTCTGAGCCGGGGCGGTAGTGTATTGTAAAATGAAAGCGGCTAAGAAGCTCTGACCAGTGCATCTGATGTTCTGTGAGCTTATGAGTGGTTGTGAAGTGCTTGAGATTCTTATAATCAGTTATTATCTTGAACTTCACAACACTGTGAAGCTCAGAGTCCCATTCTTCAAGACAGTGAATTATGATGAGAAGTTCTTTGTCATAGATCTCATAGTTACACTCAGCAGAACTGAGTTTCTTGGACATGAAGACACATGATTGTAGAACATCTTCATCATCATATTGCAGTATGGCTCCTCCTGTAATGTAACTGGAGGAGTCAGCTTCCACAATCATGTTGCAGTCAGAATTGAATGTCACTAGTAGAGGTGTGCTGATGAACATCTTTTTCATTTGTACAAAGGTGGCCTCGGCGGCTGCTGACCAGTGGAAGACTGATTTCTTCTTGATGAGCTCTGTGAGCGGTCAGGCAATCTCTGAGAAGTTTTGTATAAATCACTGATAGAAGTTGACAAATTCAATGAAGCTGTGTACACTCTTCACAGTGCATGAGGCTTCTCATTCAAGAATAGCAGAGATCTTTTCAGAATTCATCTGAATGTTCTTACCTGCTTCTATGATGAAGCTCAGGTATTTTGTAGTCTTAACTTCGAAATCACATTTGTCTATGTCTATCAGCAGGCCGGCTTCACAGAGCCACTGTAACACCTTCTGAACATGTTCTTGATGCTCTTTTCGGGAGCCATCGGTGAAGATAAGAATGTCATCCAGATACACAGACACGAACTCATTGAGGAAATCTTGCAGTGCTCAATTGATATATTTCTGAAAGGTGCTAGGGGCGTTAGCTAGCCTGAACGGTGTGACTACCCACTCAAAGAGACTGTATTGGGTCTGGAAAGTGGTTAGCCATTCGTCACCTTCAGCGATGCGGATCTTATGAAATGCAGCAATCACATCCAGCTTGGTGAACCATTGAGCGCGCTTGATGCGAGTGAGTGTCTCATTGATGAGGGGTAGAGGATATCAATCCTTCTTCGTGAGGTGGTTCAGCCCTCGATAGTCTACACAAAATCAGAGCCCGCCGCCTGGCTTCTTGGCGAATAGAATAGGAGCTGCGGCGGGAGAATTGCTAACGCGTATGAACCCTTTGTCTAGTAGATCATTGAGGGTCTTGTGGAGGAGAAGGAGTTCGTCTCGAGACATGCTATAGAGAGGCCCCCATGGGGGTTCAGAAGTCTTGCTGTCTTGCTTCTCTAGTTCAATTGTATGATCTACCCCAGGCCCTTGTAGGGGAGGTAGGTTCTCAATGGCATCATCTTTTCAGAAGACGTCTAGGTATTCATGGTATTGGCGCGGGAGCTTTGCACGGGGATCAGTGTGTTTAGTGGTGGTGAGTTTGTCGAGCGCTTTCTTAATGTCAGCCAAGCTGGCTGAGTAAATTGCCATGCAGTCCCACTGCATGCAGTTCTGTCAGGAGTTCTTTCAGAGCAGTTCATAAGCATTCGCGGAGATCTGCTTGAGATTCATGATGCTATGAACATCATTCTTGTGTACATGATCTTCATTAGGGAAGATGAGCATTCTGTTTCAGATGTTCAAGAGAATGCTCTGTTCAGCTAATCAAGAGATCTCTAGCATGAGATTGTAATCTAGATTCTCTACCTCATATGCATAAGCATTCTCTTGTCGGTGCCCGCCGACGTCTATATCTAATTTCACCATATAACAGGCGTAAGCATCTTTCGGGCCGTCGAATCCAGTGAGGAGTCGGGGCTTGGGTAAAGAGATACACTGGAGGTTACAGTGTTTTACAATTGAAGATTTGATCATTGCATAATGGCATAGACCGCTGTCTACCATGGCATTCATATTGTACATGCTATCTATCACAGTAGATACAAGAATCACGTCCATTGTCATATTTTCTTCAAATTGTTGTCATCCAATCTTCTCTAGCTCCTGTCAGCAAGTTTTCGCAGGAGCTAGTCTTTTCCCTGTCTTGGAGCTTCCATTGAGACACTCTCTTCATTGTTGCTCAAATCCTCTTTCACTATGGTGTGGTTGATGCGGACTCTCTTAGGTGGAACATGGTCAGAACGGCAGTTGGCAGCAATGTGGCCTGTACGCTTGCAATTGATGCAGACTCTGTGTTGTTGTTGATCGGCCGCCTCTTCAGCTGTCAGTCCAGGGACTCGGAAGCCCGGTCGGGCAGCAGAGACTCTAGCTTGAGCGTAGGTGTTTGAGTCCACCCAATCCATTGCATCTGTGTTGTTCCTGGTCGCCGGCATGTTGGCAGCTGAAGTATAATGTCTACCACCATCTGTCTGTATGCTCTTCAGCTTTGTGAGACAATCATCCAATCTTCATAATTGAATGCAGAATGTCTTGTAAGTGAAGACTTCTTCAACACTGACAAGAATCTTCAGCAGTTCAAATGTCAAAGCTTTCTTCAGCATGCTGATCTTCATTTGATTCTTTCAGAGTTGGCCTCCTGCTTCTAAGATCTTAGTGTCAAAATCAGGTAAAAAGATTGTAAGAGAGGTGTTCCTCTGGCATGCATTCTGCAGCCAGTCTAGTGCCTTCTGCTGTGTTGCTGTATCCTTGAACAAGATATCAAGGTGTTTGAAGATGTTTTCAGGCGTGCGAAGTGATGATTCACAGGTTTCTATTCATGGGTGGAACTTCTGTCTGGCGTGATCCTTCAGTCAGCTGTACACATACCATTCTTGATTGGTCACGGAACCAATGGCATCTTCATTCATATCTAGCTTCGCAAGCATCTCCAACTTCCACGGCGAGTATAAGATGAGGTCAGAAGCGTCGAAGTACATGAAAGTGCCTAGACATTCTTTTGATGATTGTGCTGTGCTAGACTTCATTGACACCTCTACAGGTTCTGCTGACAGAGGTGTTGCGGCTTCCGCGGCAGGGGTCTGACTTGTCAGTTGTCACTGGATCTCTTCATATTGACGTTGCTGGTTCATGTGCATGTCAGTGATCTGCTGCTGCTGCAGTTTCAACATTGTTCAAAGCCACTGTGGCATCTCATTGGTGTTCGCTGCCATTGAGGGTTCGCCGATATCATCCATGATGGCTGACAATGTTGTGTCTTGGAATTCTTTGCTGGAGGATTCTTCAGGTTCAGAGAAGTATTCATATGAAAACTTCATACATCTGGAGTATCAGAACTCTCAGGTCTTTCACTGATATGTCTCTTTTGTGAGATCTAGTTGCAGGGCCAAGACAATTGATGAGCAAGCTTCTTCTATCTAGTAGAGATTCAATGACTGCTAGCTAGTCATCTTCTTTATTTCTTACATGTTGTTATGTGTTTGGATAGTTGAATAATCATTCCTCATAAGAATACAAATGAATGTTTTCTAAGTGTAACAGGCCTATGCCGAAGAGCTCGGCACTAATATAGATCTTATATAACAAAAAGTAGAAAACATTAAGGAAAGGAAAAGAAAAGAAAAAGCATTTGAGTGTGAACACATGAGATTCTTTTATGAGCCTGGCAGGGCAGATAATTATATTTCCAATTGGCATGGCCGCTAGGTCGGCAAAAACCATGGAGCTTCCATTGGCATGCGAGCGGAATGGTCTACTAACATGGGCGTAGCCCATCACACTTGACAATAATCTGAATTTCTACAGCTTCTTCTTTCTAGTCATCTTCTACATGTACTTTCTCTTCTTGATCAGTGAAGTAAAGGGTACCATCACACTCAACATTGCTGACCAGCAGAACACACACAGCATGACCCTTGCTGTGAGGGGCGTCATTGAACTGTTCAAACTTGTGAGACAGAAAGAAGAGATTAATTACAAGATCTTAGCTTTCTCAATCTCACATGATCACAGAACAGTGAGAATCTACAGTCACTATACAGTGATTGAGAGAAACAAGACTTTCTTCTATCATTATCTCATCAGAATGTTTGACTTTATGAAGCTTGACAGCAGAGAGAAGTGATCTGCTTACACATTTACAAGAAATATTTATGAGAAGTGAGTATCAGATCATTTGAAAAGAATTCACTCTGCTATTAATAAGATCTTTTCTGAAGTAAATTTTGATATTTCACTGTCAGAAGTTGGACTCTCTCAATCAAATGTCTCATACTTTTTGGATGAGGATAACAGCCAACTAAGTCAGGAAAGCTGTGCAGCATCAGCAGAAGTTACACCCAATACTTCCTTCACCCAGCAGACGCAGGTATTGAAGCGGCCAAGGAGGCAGAAATAGGGTGAAATATCACAGCCCTTTCCAGAATATTATCATTTGGATTATTCTCTATGTGGTATGTCAGCTTGTGTCAGTGAGTCAGAGTGCGGCTGGAGTTCAGCCAATAGGAAGAGCTTCCGCTCAACGCACTTTCGCGGATAAAAAGTTTGCGTTAACGCTGGGCTGACGATTCTGCTGCAGCCTAGGACATAAGCGATATGCCTCAACTATGTAAACGGCATCTGGGGTTGGATGGAGTTGGGAGCATGGAGGTTTATGCTGCCTTCCAAGGGCATTCTTTCAGCGTCTTTAGATTGTGTAGAGCTCGACCTTGCTTGCTGGTGATATGTCCTGCCATCATGGTTAACTTGCTGGGGACGCCGAGCCGTGTAAGAATTTGCGGAATTTTTCACCGAGGAATAAACCGGATTCTAAAAAATAATGTGATAAATCGAATTCGCGCACGGCCTCACTCATCTAACCCCTCCGATTACACTTGTGCTCAAAAAGAGCCCGATCCAAGCGCTCGCTGATGTGCTGCATGATCCATGTCATCCTTGTCCAATTAACCAGCGCCACATATAACCCCGGTTGCTGAGCTGAGAAACACCGCGTTTCCACCCAATGATTGGCTCTCAGCTGAGGGATGAACGATACCTTACCCCGGAGCATAGAGCCAGAATTAGGCAGAACAGCATTGTTCTTAACATGAAAAGGGGTTCCTTCGTATATGCTTGTTTCTTACTTTCTCTTTATGTCACGGTTATTGATATTCGTGTCCTTGGTTTGTCACGTGCTGTTTCTCTGTTAGCAACATTTCTAATGGTTCTTTGTGTGAACATGTGGCTATTGGAAAGGGACATCGCGCGAGCAAGAAGAGAAAAAAATGCAGTGTGAACTGATGATAAGTTGATGAGGCAGCTGAATGAAATAGAGGATGGATGAATGAGAAGAAGAGGGAGGACTGCACGTGTTGCGTTGTGTTGAGTAAACGGCGGAGTGAAGAGACATTAGATAACATAACGTTTTTCCTTTGCCGCGAGCTTATATATACCATATGAAAAAAATCCTGAAGGGTCCATTAACGCAAACACAAAACAGAAAATCCATTGACAACTTGAAGGCTGACAAAGTTGCCCATAAGAGCAAGTCATATTTGCCTTCCTTGTTCTGAGAGCGATTGATAAACACATTACAAAGGGCTCACCAGGGCGCTTAGGTGTGATTTGCCAAGCTGACTGCGCATCAAGAGCAAAAAGGCACCACATAAAATACATGAAGAACAAAGAAAATGAAAAACGTCACAGAGTGATAGATCCATACTGAAAAGGTTCAAAACACCGCCAGATTAAACTTTGAATGGCCTTCTTTATAAACACTCAGATTTCAGCTTTCTTATCGCGACCTGAAAGCGCATCCTGACCGTCAGTCGTTGAGCCTCATAATCAGATTTGTTGTACCATTGACCGCGCCATGTTGAGCTTTGAGTTTTCAACAATCCCTCTTTCGACGAGTTTAGCGATTACGCGCACAGTCCAGCCTTGGCAATTCTCCGTAACGGCTTGCCGACTTGGCGCTCGAGGTGGGGGTTCTTGCTCTGCAATCGCTTTCACAACTGTAGCCTGCTGTTCGGTCACAGTGGCTAGGTTGTACATGTTCAAGAATGTTGCTGACACCGTGATGTCAATCTGGATATGTGAAGGCTGGTACTGCATGAATTCTGCATCGCCCTTGACTTGATACACCCAACCGGCCTGTCCTTCACGGGCGACGAACAACGACCAATGGAGCGGTTCATCAGGAGCTTGTGACTGCTGAACAATCGCGACACGGAGAGAGGGCTGTTCAGTGCCTTCTGGCAATTCGCCTGAAAGAAAAACCTCAGTCCATTCCTGCACGCCTCTTTTTCTCGTAAACTGTTTCCCGTTGATAATGCAGAACTCCGAGACGCCGATCCGCCTGATCAGAGTGTCAGAAGTCGGGTACCCAGACATATCCTGAAATTTCAGCATCCGTTCCATAAGTATAGAGGCTCCGCTAAAACTCACCTTGTATAAGGTTTGCAAGCTCCGAACAAATTAAGGTTCACGACTTCGAGCGATGTTCTTCTTCCTTTTTTTTCTTGAAGGTTATGATTTTGAGTTTTGGATTGATGCTCAAAGGAGGGACCTCTCTTTCATCTTTATAGTTTTCAACCCACTCGCACTCTTCATGACAATATAAGCGCCCACGATTAGTGTGAAACCGCCAACGGGAATAAGCCTTTTTCAATCTAGCTTTTCACATTGTATGCTGGGCTCAGCGTCCCCATCCGTCGATCGTAACCCAATCAAATAGTTTTAGTCAGGTCAACTTTCTGCCAGACCTGGCGCCTCTATGGTCTGTGTTTGGCTCATTAAGCGCCCAGACCAGCTCGCCAACAATAGGTTTTATCCCACGAGCGAAAGAAAGGATACCACTGGTCAGTCTATTGCATTGTCGGATCCACAGTTGCAGCAAATGGAGTAACCTGTGTTCATTGGTGCCAAACAAAGAGTTTCAGTGATAGTACGCGCTATACGCATCCTTGACAACCCAGAGTGACTTGTATGACTGGGAGTAAGATGCTCAAGTTGTTGAAACAACCTTGGAGTGTTTCCAGCCATTCCCTGCGAACTCGATCCCCAGGAGGTCCGTGGAATTCCAGGTGTAAAAAGACGGGCCAATCATCATTCAGATGGTTTTATTTGTTCGTTCATTGCTGTTGGATGTCTGAGTGGTTACATTGGTTGCTATTTACTATGTTCTGTGTCCAGGGCGCTAGTCCGTAATAGGAAGCCATGCCGCCCACAATTGCAAACTCGAGCCAGTGGAGTGGGCACGTGCCACCAGCCAGGCCAAGAGCCTTGACAGCCTCTGGTCTCCAACTTTGGAACTTCACCTACCTGCACCCTCGCATTCAAAATCGCCCTCAAGTTTATCGCCACGATGTTGGAACTAAGTTCATCAATAACTGTTCCTGGCCAAGGAGTTCTTTTTACTTTAGCGAACCTCCATGAAGGAAAAAGTTACATTAAGAGAGATGGAATGTTATTCGAATACTCGCAACCGCTCACCCGGCCGGTGAACCCTGATGATCTACCTACTGACGGCGAAGTAATCACAGTGCTGGCCAAGCAGATGGGAAGAGTCCTTCTTATGAAAGACTACTCCTACATCTCTAAGACTGGCCGATCTGTAAGACCTTCTGAGGCGGAAGCAATGAGGCTGGTAGAGAAACATACACTTGTTCCTGTACCAAACGTTATCTATGCTCTGTTCAATGACACCAATGGTGACATTGGAATGACGATTATTCCAGGTTCCTCACTTGACAAACACTGGGAGAGCTTGGATGATAAGACAAAACAATCACTCTGTCGTCGAACTTGGGATTTGATCTCCATGATACGACAGATTCCGCAGAAACCAGAGCTAAAACATCTTTTTCAATGCGCCGCCGACGGTTCACCAACATTAGATCCACTGATTCAAGATATTCAACAACCCCCAACGCCTCTCAAGACCGATTCACAATTGCGATCTCGCATCTACGAGCGATATATTCGCTATGGCGGTAGCCGTTACAGAGATCAGTTGCTTGATATGCTTCCACACTCCAGCTCCTCGGTTTTCACCCACGCCGACATTGCCCCGCGAAATATCATGGTGGATGAAAATTACCAAATTGCCGGGCTGCTCGACTGGGAATATTCCGGGTGGTATCCTGACTATTGGGAATATGCACAAATCATGAGGCCTGCCTGTCAAACGGGTGATTGGCAGTCATGGATGAATGCTACCGCACCGCAGAAATGGGATATCAGCGGCATTGCTGCTGCTCGACGGATTTTGTTTTAATTTGTTTACTCTGCAGGGATATCCCTTGTTCTGTGTTTTTGTGTGATTTTGGCTGTGTGCAATTTATAGTTTCTGGTTTTGCTACTTTAAATTTCTGTTTTTGTACTCTTGGGACTTCCTTGCCTGAGTTGTTGTGGCGTTGCTCATGATCCGTTTTGAATCTGTCGTGTGTTTGTAGAATACTCTACTTACGGTTTTCGAATATCTACGCAGGAAGACAGGGAAACTTAGTAATTTATTCATTCGCACAAAAAGAGCATCAACTGAAAAAGACTAGCACCTGCTGAGGTGTTGCCCAAGCATGTGTCGAAGCAGCAAGGCACGGTCACATGATAAAACAAGAAGAATAATTGAGGGTGAAACTTTTGGTCGGTCCAGATACTGCTAGAATATCAACAGCACCTTCTCCGAATTTTGTTGCCTCTCATGCTGTCATTAGGCTCACTCTCTTTCCTGGCCGCTCGCGCTTGCAGAAACAGGGCATATTTAAATCTCGCGACGCGGAACCTCTCCAACTGCAAACCGGCTTTAGTACCAAATACCACCCTTCATCGCAGAATAAACACAATGTCAACTGCCCTGGATCGAACGAGTGCTTCAGGAAGAGACATCTCCCCCACGGCGGGTTTGCCTTGCTACGTGAGTTGGCACTGATTACCCCTTCTCGAGGTTACGTACTCACGACTCCCTCAGCACTGGCGACCGAAAGTTCGTATTGAAGTATATTCACACAGTTAATTTCGGGGACCTTCAAGAGACAAATAATAGGCTACGCGGCGGTGCTAATCATGTCCGTCTCGTCCAAGACACCATACCGGAGAAGTCAATGTTCGTTTTCGAGTACTACGCGGATCATCTCTTAAATCTTACTCAGAAGGACTTGCCCCTCAAAGTGAAAAAGGAGATCCTCAAGTGTGCTCTTCGTGGAATCGCAGAACTCCATGATCATAATATTGTCCATACGGGTAGGTTACACCTTTCGCGGAGCGGAGAGTGGTGACTTATTCTGGGTAGATATCAAGCCGGACAATGTTTTTATCGACTGGAAAGGTGATGACCGGGATGGAATTGTTATTGATCGAGTCAAACTTGGGGATCTGGAAGATGCCGCGCATATCCCTCCTGGGTCACATATGATTGGAAAACAGGTGGGGAACTGGATGTGGAGGAATCCCGAAGCCCACGCCAAAGGACCAGTGAATAAGCCATCTGATATTTTCTCTTTTGCTCTTGTCGTAAGTTTGTCGTAAATCTCCACGCCTATAAACTCTTGGATTCTCACTTATTATAATGGAACGTAGCCCGTGTGATATGTTGGAGTGATACGAATACATGCTAAGATAGAGATGTGGTGAGCATAATGGATTTTGCAATAGTCGCCAATTAATTATGCGCCTCCTTCCATGCACCTGGCTGCGCATTGTCATTCCCTTTTCTTTTGTAAGCATAAATATGCACACTGCATTGGAGGGCTAATCACATCCGCATCTGTGATCTTGTTTATCGATCCAACCTTTAAGACCGGCCCCGATCAGATTTTAGGCTGCCCTGAGAGAACGATCATCTCTCCATAACCTTCGGGAGACACCAGAGAGCAGCGCCCTTCCAATTTAAGAACCCAACGTTTAAATCCCTAAATACTTGTTACTCGTTTTCCTCTTATATGAAAGCTCCTGAAAATCACCAGCTCATAAATGTCACCAAGCAACTTGTCTATCCGATCGCGAAGCTCAGGGTCGGTGTAATGAAAAAGACCTTTATATTTTCGTGGGTTCGGATTTTGCTGTATCCAACCATTCTAAAAATCCTCGTCAGCGATTTTCGTCAGTACTTGGGAGTGGTGTCGACGTGGTTGATAAATAGCACGTGTCTTTCTTTTTGCTTCAACCATCTGATTAGCATGGAAATGGTCTTTCCTCTGGAGCCCCGGCCATGTCTGGGGTGACATAGGTACCAGTGTACACATATTGACAAAACCCAATAAATGTGTTTTCATCCACATCTTCAAGGACAGCGACTCGAGAATTGGACTCTACCATTTGACCGTTATTGATCAACGCACTGATAGGCTCTGAAATGTTTTGCACAACACCAGCATGGATTGTCAGGCAGGAACGGTCCTTGCCAACAAGAAAGTTGAAATGCGGCGAGCGAATGATGCTGGGATTGTCAGCTAAAGTTCGAGAAAGGGATGAACAGTCGCACGTAGTCATACCTCTTGTAGTCAGCCATGTTCCTACCGTGGATCCGAGTCGTTACGGACGTCGAAGAAGACCTTGAGAATAGCTCTGGGCTCAAAGGATCAGCTTCAGAACAATATCCTATCTTCAAGAAGACCTTCTCTCGGAACCACGCGGCACCTTTTTCTCCACCACGGCATGCAAAGCGGATCTTAAGCAGAACGGCAAGTCGACCTCCTTTTGTGAGAGCTAGAGTCGCGAGCCTCTCGCACAACAAACACAACTGGAACAACGTCTCGGTGAGCTCAACGTGTTGCCAAGAATGGCCTGATATTCAAAGCAATGGCCAAATTAGATAAACCTCTCGTCAAATGCGCCATGGACATTCCATCAAGGTAGATGCCCAGTCTTGTCCAAGACCCAAGCGATCATGCGCGGCTTTGTTTCTCCGGCTGGTGCTGACGGGGTATAGATTTACTGGGGCCAAGGGATGCCACGAGGCTTCCTAAACAGGACTTCATGTAACACCCAAGTCCCGATTAGGGATAGTTCCTTGGCACTGAATATCACCACATACTTGCGGCCCACACCCACCATCTTCAAGAGTGGGCGTGGGTCGGGAGTAAACCCGTTCATAAACCCTTTGTTCCCAACTTGCACTTGTTGAAGCTAGGTCCCATAAAACTGCATAATATGGGTGTAGATGAAGTCAGACCATTGACCAATGCTGTTGATCTGCCTCCAACTCGTGTTGGCTGTTTTGTTCGTTTCTTCAGAGGGGTGCAACAATTGGATTGGCCAGAAGTGTCTGAGTGTTGGCCATGATCGCTTCTGCTCCTTCAGAATAATGACTGTTGAAGGTGAAGTGTCTACTCTGTATGTCAGTGGAATATCACAGGGCGTCATGGAGAGGAAGGACTTATTACTGGAACGCCACAAGACTCACAAAAGTTATATGATCCTATTATCAGGGCGTATGAGGATACGATAGCTCTGATTGAAACCGAATAGGTTTAATGGTTGCTCTGTTCTAGCGAATAAGTTGCATTTTTGTTAGCCCAGCTTACTAAATCCCCTACATAATCTATTTTAAAAATGAAATATAGACCCAGCAAATATTCTATGTTTAGTGGAGGAGTGGCGGGAACATTGCTATATTACACCTGCTGCCAATTAAGTTTGAACACTAAATATCTTAAGGTGGCCGGAGTCAAAGGCATTGTTGGTTTCTAGAAGCTTTTTAACACACATTTTGAGAAAATGCCGGCACCATAGTGAACTCCCACCGAGAAGTAGCCATATGACCTTTACCCATGAGCATCACAAGGGAGTATTTCGTTTCGATTGGCAGATATACAGTACATGGCCGGGTAACAACCATAGGGGGGCTGTCTAATTATCGGATTCACCTTCCTTCCATTCATTGTACTCATTCTTCCTGAACGGTTAGCATAAAGCCCACTGCATATGGAAATAATGCTTACCGGCACTTCAATGTTCCGCGCTGCATCCCGATCTCGCAGAGGCCCGTGGATCGGCAGCATCATATCGTTCTTTACTCCCCTTTTCTATCGCCTTGAGTATCGTGGACATTCGCTCAAGTATTTCAATCATTTTGAGCGCCTGGTTGTGGATCTCCATGATTTCGTCGCGCCGAGACGTATTTTTGCCGCCCTTGATGTCCGAGGTGGTTGATAGACATTTGGGCTGGAATGTGATAGGCGATGTCAAAGGAGCTCGTGGGCCGGAATCAAATATGCCAAGCAAGCAAAGATCAAACAAAGAGATCCAAAGCAAATGAGCAGACAGTCAAGACGGGCAAAATACAGAACAAGAACTGAAATTGATAATGGCATGTTACACAGACAAATATTCTAACTAATTGATTTTGATTTTACAATCTTGCGTCCACCGTCCCTGCGCGATCCCCTTTTCTGCTTGAAACGCATGCGGCCCGCCAGAGTAGTCGGTGAAGGCCGCTCGACCTTCCACTCTGCATGGAATTTTTTGACCAGCTCCTCACAGCCCGGGATCAGATCGCTCTGCGGTTGCCAAGTAGGCCACCATGCAACGCGGTACTCCAGGAGCGGCTTGCCCTCCCGCATACGGATCCGAGAATCTAGTATCCTTTTGACCAGCCACTCCTGTGTCGCACCGGCGTGACCAACCGAGATTTGAGGCCGACCCCCTTGATGTGGAGAGACGTCGTCGTGGGGTGCGTCGGCGGAAGTGCCCCCTTCATCCACGGTAAGAAGGGGAGGGGTTTCTGCATGTAGAAGATCAGCGGGAGAACGCGGGACGGTAAATTGAAGCTAGCGGGAAGTTGACCTGGAACTTCTCGGGGAGTCAACGAGGCTCCACCATCATCCACCATCCTGTCCAGTTCGTCACTTTGATCGATGGGCGCCTGACATGCAGGCAGCGGTGGCGGGGAAGTCTGTCCACCTGCAGACTCGCTTGTGGGTTCACCACCGTGGCCTATCTCCGTCGAACCATCTACCACAATGGGGCCATCTGAAATAGGGCCGAGGTTAGCGGATCGAAACGATGTATCGTGAGCGAGTCAAGAGACGGACCTCTACTTCCACCCGACCGGCATATGTGAAGGCCGGCTTCAGTGGCACTTTCCACAGCCGTATCCGCCTCGACAGGCATACCAAAGCGGTCGCTGGCAAAACCGCTCGTCGACCTGGAGGGGATGGTGGGGCGCTCGTCGGCATTCCTGCGGTTCCCGCCGAGTGGTTTTCTCCCGTCGTCCGACGAGATCTCCTCCAAAATCCTGTCAAAGTCATTTTCTGGAGTTTCGGGTGGCTGGGGCCGTTGGGCTGCAGGGAGAGAAGAGATGGGAGAGGTAACAGAGGGGAGCAAGCGAGGAGACAAAGGGTATTTGAGCTGCTGCGAGGGACATAATAGGGGAGTGAAAGTGTCGCTGGTGCGATTGGGTCTACGTGCTGGGGATTTAGAGAATGTGGAGAGTGTGGGGAGTTCCAGGCTGTGCAACTGAGTTGCACTCGTGGGATTTGGAGGTTGATAGAATTGGATGTTGTCCATGATGACTGCGGCCATGGCTTTGCTCTCTGATTTTGGGTTTCAGAGACGCCTTGATTCTCGTTCTGCGATGGGTGCTTTTGGGAGGGGAAAATCCAGCACTTTTATAGACAAACTGGAAAAGCTCCTCCGTCGGCGGAGTGTCCAGAGTTCAGGAAAGCCTCATTGAAAGACCCTAGCATCTTCGGAAAACGCCTCGCCTTCTCTTAACACCGGGAACCAGCTGCAAAACGGTGATCGATCGCCATGCAACACACGAATGTAACGTTCGAGCCAGGGTTCCTCCGGACCACACTCTTGATCAGGCCTTGAGATAAGGATCATCGAAAGTTCACCGTCGACCACACACCCGGAAACGAGCCAGACAAGCCTGCGTAATCCAAGAGAATGAACGCAAATTGGCCATGGGGGGGAAGGATCGTCGACGAATGAAGTACGGAATATCAGGCACAATGCGCTGGGCGCCGACGCCGTTGGATCATGCAGGAGGCCCCGTCTCACCGTCGCACCGTCGCACGATCACTGCGCCCCCGACTCCCCGGCCCCTCAGCTGCAAACAGCTCAGCGTCAAATCTGCCGACGTCCCTCGCCAATCAACAGAGTCGTGGGCCTGGGCGTGGCACACAATGCGAGGACGGAATACCGTGCTTGAGTACAAGAATTCCAGGGCCAACACTTCAGTGCAGCCAATACAATCATCGATGCCAGCCGGAGGCTCAGCGAAGGCGGCATTTTGCGTCCACACCCTCCCACGCGACCTAGTAGCATCTTATCATGTTCCTCGTAATCTCGCTACTTCGTAAGGGAGGGGAAGGGGGGATCCTCGGGTCCACGTAATCTCAGGTTTCGCCGGCATGAGGGATTTTTGCCATTGGTCAATGGCATAACGCGCATGCACCGAATCGTAGTCCAAACGGAAAGAGGAGGAGAAGAGGGAAGGAAATGTGAAATATATTGTAGAAGTAACAGGGTAAGCCAGACCAGAAGGACTGAAAGGGAAGATGTCGATGGGCAAGAGAGACACAAAGTGGGCGAGTGAAATATCCAGTGGGTAGTGTCTGTTATTCTTGAGAAGGGGAGTGGTGTAATTGTGATCTTTAGATCTACATGGCCTTCCAAGAAGGTTGAAAAAAGGGGAAGGGGTGGGGCTGCAGGGGAGGTAGGGAAGGGGATGGGGGGAGATGCGATGGCGAAACGGTTCAGCAAGGCAGATCGGCAGATATCTTTTGTTGTGCAGGAGGCTGAGAAGGGGGGAAGAGGGAAGGGAGATGGAATGAGAAGAGTGAGATGAGAGAGAAAATTGAGAAGATGGAAGGTGCGTGGGCGAAGAGGGAAGAGGAGCGATCTTATATAGATTTTCAGAAACATGTCGATGATGTAACTTCAAGCGGCGAGGTCGAGGGGCGCCAAACTCGAAGGGGTGACGGCAGGGCCGACGTGGCCAATGGGCGGGGTCGGCGACAGCAGGCTAGGCCCGTCCGGGAAGCGCAGCGAGGGCGCAGGCCAGGTGTGGCTGTGTACTCACCGTCTGAATGTTTACTGCATTATTAAAAACTTTTGAGAATAATTGCATGATTAAAATTATTATTATTATTCTTCCATTATAGATATATGCAGTCAGAGACTATGATATCTATCTGAGACTCAAAGAGTCTCAGAATTTTTCTAACTTTAAAATTAATTACTATACATTTTTTCTTCAAATAAATAGCACTTGCAATACTTGAATTCCAGCTCAGAATAGTCAGTAAATTGATTTTTCTTTTTTTTTTATTTATTTATAAATATTTTTAAAGATTATTTATATTCTCTTTTTTCATATAATTTTCAAGTGATTACAAAGAAAATAAATTAATGATAAATAAAATAACTCATGACATGAATACAAAGGAAATAAAAGACAGACTCTAACACAAAAGAAATAGTGAGATATTATATAATATCTAGCAATTTTTATAAAGAATATTTCAGATTCTCATTCATTTATATTTTCATCTTTGAAATAGAATTGATTTCTAGTAGCTATTTGAGTTTCATTGAGAAAATCAATTAAATATTGACTGTCTATTTCAGTTAAAAATAGTAGTTTCATATTCATTTCTCTCAGTTTATATTTATATCTCAGTTCAGCTCTAAGTTCTTGATTTAATGAGTAATTCATTAAGATATATTCTGAGTCTTTAAAAGAGTCACAATATTCATAATTTTCACTTTTAATATCAGATATTCTTTTCAAATAAGATTTGAAATAGTCATGATCTAGTTTTAATTGAATGATTGAGAAGAAAAGCTTCTTCTTACACTTAATAAAACATGATTTTTATTTAAATTTAGTTTCAAATCTAAGATAGTGAGGACTTTTTCTTTGTTTTTTTTATATTTTATATTATTTTTCTAAGTAATTCTCTTTTATCTTTCTTTTAATAAAAGACCATGAAACTATTTTTGAACTTGTAATATTTAGTTTTATTTCTTTCTTTGCTGCTTCATCAGCAAGCTCATTTTCATGTATATTTATATGAGTAGGAACTCAGCTCAGATATATCTTTGTCTTATATTTTAATTGAATTCTTTTGCATATCTTTAGAATTACTTCTATATTCATTTAATTATTATGAATTTCATTCTTTTGAATTCTTTTCAAAGCTGCTTGATTATCTGAAAAAATTCATGCTTCTTTCATATCTTTTCTTTTTGAAGCTTTTATTTCTATCAGTTTAAAAGCTTTCATAATAGTATATAATTCAGCATCAAATACTTCACATTCATTTCCAATATTCCATGAATCTGATGTATATTTGTAATTATCTTCTGTATATGCTATTCCAGCTTCTAGGTCTTTATTTTCATTCATTGAATCATCTGAATAGATTAGAATTGACTTTTTAAAATCAATTTTCTCTATTATTCTTTTATGATTCTCAGCTTCTTCTGATTTTGATAATGCACTTATTTTAATTGAAATCATTAAGTCTAGTTTTTTTTTTCATGAATATAGCTTTTCATGTTCAATCTTTTCAATATTTAATGAGAAGAACTCATCTTTAATCATTGAGTATACTCTATATAGTTAAGAAGAAATTTTTTTTCTATTTCTCTCATTTTCTTGATTTTCTTGACTTTCATTTCAATCTAGATATCTATTCCAATCTAAGTCATTTCCAGATTGAATTGAAGAATAAGATGTAGATATTCTTTTTCTAATTAAA
The DNA here is from genome assembly GCA_002110485.1 of Emergomyces orientalis. Lineage (NCBI taxonomy): Eukaryota > Fungi > Ascomycota > Eurotiomycetes > Onygenales > Ajellomycetaceae > Emergomyces > Emergomyces orientalis. Next base: position 500,261 of record MOWL01000049.1, read on the forward strand.
TGAATATCTGGCATTTTCATGATTCTCAGTGTATAATTCTTGTATATCTTCTCAAATCTTATTTCAGAAGGTGATATAGAAGCTTCTATTTTCATAGCTCTACATGGAGAGGTTTTGAAAGCTTCCAGAATTCTTCTTAAAGCTGTATTCTGCAATTTTTGAAACTTATCTATGAAGTGTTTCTGGTTCTTCCACCATATCTGAACACCATAATCAGAAATAGATACTATACATGCAATGTATAGCTGTCTCATAGCTTGAAATGATAAACCCCTTTCAGTATTAGAAAGTTGTATTATACTATTTAAAACTCTTTCAGCTTGAGCCATTCTTTTTTGAATATGAGATTTAAAATTGAGTTTTGAATTCAGTCAGATTTCTAGTCATCTTACAACTGATTTAGGCTTTATTTCTTGATTTAATAGATTTAAACTTATTTCCTTTTCATATCTTTTTGTAAAAAAGTGAATTAATTCAGTTTTTTTCATATCAAATTGAATTAGATTTAAATCTTCTCTATTAAATATCTCTTATACAGCTTTTTCAATATTTTCACAATTTTCTTTTATTGTTCTTGAGCTGAAAACCAGATCTATATCATTATTATTATTATTATTCTTCAATTATAGATATATATGCAGTCAGAGACTATGATATCTACCTGAGACTCAAAGAGTCTCAGGATTTTTCTAACTTTAACACTAATTACTATACATTTTTTCTTCAAACAAATAGCACTTGCAATACTTGAATTCCAGCTCAGAATAGTCAGCAAATTGATTTTTCTTTTTTTTATTTATTTATTTATAAATATCTTTGAAGATTATTTATATTCTCTTTTTTTCATATAATTTTCAAGTGATTACAAAGAAAATAAATTAATGATAGACAAAATAACTCATGACATGAATACAAAGGAAATAAAAGACAGACTCTAACACAAAAGAAATAGTGAGATATTATATAATATCTAGCAGTTTTTATAAAGAATATTTCAGATTCTCATTCATTTATATTTTCATCTTTGAAATAGAATTGATTTCTAGTAGCTATTTGAGTTTCATTGAGAAAATCAATTAAATATTGACTGTCTATTTCAGTTGAAAATAGTAGTTTCATATTCATTTCTCTCAGCTTATATTTATATCTCAGTTCAGCTCTAAGTTCTTGATTTAATGAGCAATTCATTAAGATATGTTCTGGGTCTTCAAGAGAGTCACAATATTCACAATTTTCACTTTCAATATCAGATATTCTTTTCAAATAAGATTTGAAATAGCCATGACCTAGTTTCAATTGAATGATTGAGGAGAAAAGCTTCTTCTTGCACTTAATAGAGCATGATTTCTATTTAGGTTTAGTTTCAAATCTAAGATAGTGAGGACTTTTTCTTTGTTTTTCCCATATTTTATGCCATTTTTCTAAGCAATTCTCTTTTATCTTTCTTTTAATAAAAGACCATGAAACTATTTTTGAACTTGCAATATTTAGTTCTGTTCCTTTCTTTGCTGCTTCATCAGCAAGCTCATTTCCATGTATATTTATATGAGCAGGAACCCAGCTCAGATATATCTTTGTCTTATATTTTAATTGAATTCTTTTGCATATCTTTAGAATTACTTCTATATTCATTTGACCATTATGAATTTCATTTTTTTGAATTCTTTTCAAAGCTGCTTGACTATCTGAAAAAATCCATGCTTCTTTCATATCTTTTCTTTTTGAAGCTTTTATTTCTATCAGTTTAAAAGCTTTCATAATAGCATATAATTCAGCATCAAATACTTCACATTCATTTCCAATATTCCATGAATCTGATGTATATTTGTAATTATCTTCTGTATATGCTATTCCAGCTTCTAGGTCTTTATTTTCATTCATTGAACCATCTGAATAGATTAGAATTGACTTTTTAAAATCAATTTTCTCTATTATTCTTCTATGATTCTCAGCTTCTTCTGGTTTTGATAATGCACTTATTTCAATTGAAATCATTGAGCCTAGTTTTTCTTTTCATGAATATAGCTTTTTGTGTTCAATCTTTTCAATATTTAATGAGGAGAACTCATTTTTAATCATTGAGCATACTCTATATAGTTGAGAAGGGATTTTTTTTCTATTTCTCTCATTTTCTTGATTTTCTTGACTTTCATTTCAATCTAGATATCTATTTCAATCTAAGTCATTTCCAGATTGAATTGAAGGATAAGATGTAGATATTCTTTTTCTAATTGAATGAATATCTGGCATTTTCATGATTCTCAGTGCATAATTCTTGCATATCTTCTCAAATCTTATTTCAGGAGGTGATATAGAAGCTTCTATTTCCATAGCTCTACATGGAGAGGTTTTGAAAGCTCCCAGAATTCTTCTTAAAGCTGTATTCTGCAATTTTTGAAACTTATCTATGAAGTGTTTCTGGTTCTTCCACCATATCTGAACACCATAATCAGAAATAGATGCTATACATGCAATGTATAGCTGTCTCATAGCTTGAAATGATAAACCCCTTTCAGTATTAGAAAGTTGTATTATACTATTTAAAACTCTTTCAGCTTGAGCCATTCTTTTTTGAATATGAGATTTAAAATTGAGTTTTGAATCCAGCCAGATTCCTAGCCATCTTACAACTGATTTAGGCTTTATTTCTTGATTTAATAGATTTAAACTTATTTCCTTTTCATATCTTTTTGGAAAAAAGTGAATTAATTCAGTTTTTTCCATATCAAATTGAATTAGGTTTAAATCTCCTCTATTAAATATCTCTTGCGCAGCTTTTTCAATATTTTCACAATTTTCTTTTATTGTTCTTGAGCTGAAAATCAGACCTATATCATCAACATAGCTAGGAGATCTCACTATCTCCATTTCTCTATCTTTGAATAGATTTTTTGTATATATAGCAAATAGAATTGGTGAGACTGGAGACCCCTGAGGAACTCCTATTTCAATTTCAGTAATATCTTGCTTTAATGAGTCAAAAAGTAGTTGAATATATCTTTTTGACATAAAACATATAACCCACTTTATTAATGCTTTTGGTAGTTTCATCTCTTGAAGAATAATTATTAGCTTATTCTTTGAAACATGATCAAAAGCACCTTTTATATCAATAAAAGCAGCTGTTGTAACTAAGCCTTCATTTTTTGCCATTTGAATATCATGAATTATTGATAAAACTGTATCTATTGCAGAATTCTGTTTTCTGCCACCCATTTGATCATTATATAATAAATCAGTGATTGAGTCTAGATATGATAATCTTGTTGCTATTATTTTTTCAAGAATTTTTCCCAAGCAATTCAAAAGTGATATAATTCTATAAGACTTTGGCATAGTAGCTTTTCTATTTGGTTTTGCAAGAACTATACCAGTTGCTTGTCTCCAGCATTCAGGGTGATACCCATTCTTCATTAGTTGAGAGAATAATTCAAATAATTCATTTTTCAGAGAATGAAAGACTTTTTGAATGATTAAATGATTTATAGTATCAGGTCCTGCAGCTGTTTTTGTAGAACTTGTAAAAACAGCAGTTTCAAGTTCATTTCTAGATAGATCTGGCCAAGCCCATCTTGAATCTTCAATATATTCACATATTGAACTATATTGTTCAGATTGAGGTGGTTTTTGAAATAGAATTTTCATAAAAGCCTGACATTTTTGTTCAAAAGAATGAGCAATATATTCCTCATTTTCTATTTTATATTTTAGAGATGGAAGCTTTGCAACAGATTTAGACTTTGTATATTTAAAAGCTTTAAATATTTCTTTTCCCTGTGTTATTATTATTATTATTCTTCAATTATAGATATATATGCAGTCAGAGACTATGATATCTACCTGAGACTCAAAGAGTCTCAGGATTTTTCTAACTTTAACACTAATTACTATACATTTTTTCTTCAAACAAATAGCACTTGCAATACTTGAATTCCAGCCCAGAATAGTCAGCAAATTGATTTTTCTTTTTTTTATTTATTTATTTATAAATATCTTTGAAGATTATTTATATTCTCTTTTTTTCATATAATTTTCAAGTGATTACAAAGAAAATAAATTAATGATAGACAAAATAACTCATGACATGAATACAAAGGAAATAAAAGACAGACTCTAACACAAAAGAAATAGTGAGATATTATATAATATCTAGCAGTTTTTATAAAGAATATTTCAGATTCTCATTCATTTATATTTTCATCTTTGAAATAGAATTGATTTCTAGTAGCTATTTGAGTTTCATTGAGAAAATCAATTAAATATTGACTGCCTATTTCAGTTGAAAATAGTAGTTTCATATTCATTTCTCTCAGCTTATATTTATATCTCAGTTCAGCTCTAAGTTCTTGATTTAATGAGCAATTCATTAAGATATGTTCTGGGTCTTCAAGAGAGTCACAATATTCACAATTTTCACTTTCAATATCAGATATTCTTTTCAAATAAGATTTGAAATAGCCATGACCTAGTTTCAATTGAATGATTGAGGAGAAAAGCTTCTTCTTGCACTTAATAGAGCATGATTTCCATTTAGGTTTAGTTTCAAATCTAAGATAGTGAGGACTTTTTCTTTGTTTTTTCCATATTTTATGCCATTTTTCTAAGCAATTCTCTTTTATCTTTCTTTTAATAAAAGACCATGAAACTATTTTTGAACTTGCAATATTTAGTTCTGTTCCTTTCTTTGCTGCTTCATCAGCAAGCTCATTTCCATGTATATTTATATGAGCAGGAACCCAGCTCAGATATATCTTTGTCTTATATTTTAATTGAATTCTTTTGCATATCTTTAGAATTACTTCTATATTCATTTGACCATTATGAATTTCATTTTTTTGAATTCTTTTCAAAGCTGCTTGACTATCTGAAAAAATCCATGCTTCTTTCATATCTTTTCTTTTTGAAGCTTTTATTTCTATCAGTTTAAAAGCTTTCATAATAGCATATAATTCAGCATCAAATACTTCACATTCATTTCCAATATTCCATGAATCTGATGTATATTTGTAATTATCTTCTGTATATGCTATTCCAGCTCCTAGGCCTTTATTTTCATTCATTGAACCATCTGAATAGATTAGAATTGACTTTTTAAAATCAATTTTCTCTATTATTCTTCTATGATTCTCAGCTTCTTCTGGTTTTGATAATGCGCTTATTTCAATTGAAATCATTGAGCCTAGTTTTTCTTTCCATGGATAAAGCAGAATTAATTCTAACAAAGTTAAAAAATGCAGCAGCCTGAGTTCAGACTTCAATGACAAATGCTCAGCAGAAACAAGAACTTCAGACTAATCATCATCAAGATACTACTCTGAAATACAGAGTTAATAATACTGTCTGACTGAATTTGAAGAATGTGTCTACACTTCAGTCTTCAAAAAAGCTGAATATTCAGAACAGAAAGTTCAAGATAATAGAGAGAATTGACTCTTATATCTATTATTATTATTATTATTCTTTCATTATAGATATATGCAGTCAGAGACTATGATATCTATCTGAGACTCAAAGAGTCTCAGGATTTTTCTAACTTTAAAACTAATTAATATACATTTTTTCTTCAAATAAATAGCACTTGCAATACTTGAATTCCAGCCCAGAATAGTCAGCAAATTGATTTTTTATTTTTTTTTATTTTTTTTATAAATATTTTTAAAGATTATTTATATTCTCTTTTTTTATATAATTTTCAAGTGATTACAAAGAAAATAAATTAATGATTGACAAAATAACTCATGACATGAATACAAAGGAAATAAAAGACAGACTCTAACACAGTATAAAAGAAATAGTGAGATATTATATAATATCTAGCAGGTTTTTTTTTTTTTTTTTTTTAGACAACTGAATGAAATTATTAAGTTTAAACTTAATATTTCTTCAAATCTGAAGATAGTTTTGAAAAAAACTGAAAAATCTGTATCTCAAAAAATCTCTTCTGAATCTCTTTTAAAAAAAAACACTGAAAATGAGACAAAAATCCTGTTAAAAACAGAGTGAATACTGATCCAAAAACACTTACAAGAATTAGAGAGCAGAAAAACTCAGTAAAAAATTTAATTCAAATGAAAGCTGTTGAAATTGATAATAATCAATTCTCAATACTTACTAAGAATTAAACTATTTTAAAAATAGCTCTAGCACATCTCTTTTAATGAAGGGCACAAAAAATCACAAAAAAAACAAGAAAAATAAAAAAAAACAAAAAGAACAAAATATCAGCATTAAATTCATGCAAAATAATGTTGATAAAAATGAAAATTGTATGTATTCCTGTCTTCAAATTGCATTTGAACAGGAAATAGACTTTGTTCTATTTCAAGAACCAAAAATTGATGCAGCACAGAAATATATAATTTCACATTCTAGCTATTACTGTCTTCTACCTGAAAACAAAAACATTAGAGTCAGAGTTGCAATTTATGCAAGAAAGAAATCAAGATTTTAAATTAATTTGAGAAATGATTTAATCTCTGACTCTGATATTTTAATAGGAGATATTGAAAAGTCAAAACATTGAAATCAAGAAATAATAAAACTTGAAAAACAATCAAACACGCGGGAAAAACACTATTAAGAATAGAAAGAGAGCATCAGGCATTCTTTACACATCATTATGATGGCATTGGATGTGGGGGAGGTGGTTATGGTGGAAGATGGCATGCGCGAGGCTCGACGCGTGCCGGAGACAAAAAACTCTGCGACACAGAAAACAAAGACAAACAGCTTAGCAACAGCAATTCAAACACTAGCTGCGATCCTTGAAGAGGGAGAGAAGAATGAGAAAGTGAATAACAAAGATAAAGAGTATTTACAGAAGGCATTGAAAGCAGTGCGAGGAGTGAAGGTGAAACTGTGTGACCAGCTCCTGAAGGGAATGGAACGCGCAATTGGCACACCAAAACAGCAGAAATCGCGAGACAAGCTCAACGGAGCACTCTCATGGGCAGCAATAGCAGCCAGAGGGGAGACAACAGTTAAAACCATACCAACCAGAACACTGCGAGAGGTAGTCATTACTCGACGAAGCTGCAATGCTATGCCAGAGGCAGAACGCACACCAGAAATGATTGTTAAACAAGCGAATGAGGCCATCAAAGAGATAACCAAGAGCAAAGTGGTGGCAGCAAGGCACATGCCAAGTGGAGATGTGATTTTGATGATGGACACACAGAACACCAAGGCAGAGCTCGCAGCAGATGATAGCTGGACGCGTGAATGGGGAGACAAAGCGCACATGAAGTGGGAGATGTATGCAGTACTAGTCAAAGATGCTTCTATGGAAGTCATTGACTGGAGCAGCTCTGAGTACGCCATTGAGAGCATCTACAAGCAGAATACAGCACTATGCTGCAAGGTGCTGATACACAAGGTGGACAAAATGATGGTTAGACAACAGAAATCACATGGCAGTATAATCATCAATGTTGCTGCACCTCACCAGGCCAATGCACTGGTGGACAATGGACTCGTTCTAGGCAATGAATATTGCACAGTTGAAATATTTCACAGAGAGGCCAGGGTCACACAATGCTACAAGTGTCAACAGTATGGACATATAGCTCGCTTCTGCAGAAGAGAGGAAACCTGTGGTCACTGTGCACAAAAAGATCATGGTGACAAGGCCTGCAAAGGAGCAGCAGAAGGCAGCAGACCCAAGTGCAGTAACTGTGGTGATAGTCATGCAGCATGGCACTCAAACTGCCCAGAGAGAAGACTGAAAGCCAAAAGTGCTAAAGAGACACTGATTGAACACCCCAAGCGCTTCAATATAAGAGCACCAGACGCAGATGGATTTAGCTTTCCATGCAAACGGAACAGGCCTCTGAATGAGGACTTCATAGAACCCCCGCGAAGAGCAGGAAGACCAACAGATGTATCAAGAGCAGGAGCACAACAATGAGGAGCTATGACAAGCTTCATTCAAGCAGCAAGTGGTTCAGTAACACTGGAGACATCAACACAGAACAGCAGCTCGCAGAATAATCACATGAATGAATCATGAAGAACAGGCTAGTCATTTTACAATACAATGTGCATAAGTCAAACAAGGTTATGGGACCTCTTTTGGCAAAGCCCGAAACGGCATTAAACTATGATGTGATTGCAATACAAGAGCCCTGGATACAAAAACACCCTAAAACAGGCACACACTGTCCAGCCAACTGTGGATTCTGGCAAGCAGGCATGGAGCAGAAGGACATGAAGGTGTGCTTTCTAATTAACAAGAGAATTGCAGTCAAGACCTGGAGAGTGAGCACAATATCCACTCATATACTGGTACTTACTCTGTTGACAGAGAGTGGGCCTATCAATATCATCAACATGTACGCGTCACCACCAGGAAGCTACACAATCATGCCACCAGACTCACCCATTCATCAGCTCCAAGCGGTGGTTGAAGAAGCGGATAGAATGCTAGAAGCGCGAATAAACCAGGAAAATGCGCATCAAGCAACAACTGAGAGTGCAGAGGGAGCATCAGGCGCGCAGGAAACTCAAATAAACACGCATCAAGCAGATGTTATAGTGATTGGAGACTTTAATGTACATCACACTCTCTGGGGAGGTAGCAGGGTCAGAGAAAACTTTGCCATGGCCTGGGAACTCAATGCTCAAATCAGTGCCTTGAATCTACATCTAGTAACTCCAGAAGGCACGATCACCTGACAAGATAGAGGAAGTCAGGGCACCACAGTGAATCTAATCTTTTTGTCTGCTGGTCTACACAGTCAAATGATCAGCTGCAAGCTAGAACATGAAGCAAATATGGCATCAGATCACATGCCAATTGCAACTACTCTTGAGCTAAAAGCATTATATAGCAGCAGAAAAAGACGCACTTGGCATCACTTCTGCCCGGAACAGATAGCGCAGGACTGCCAGACACTGAGAAGCCCAGGGGCACTGACTTCAAAAGATCAGATAAACAGCTATGCAAGATATCTTGTCAAATTTGTGGAAGATCTAGCAGCAAAACATGCCAAAGTCTCAAACTACAGTCAACACAGCCGGTCATGGTGGTCCCCTCGAGTAGCAGAGGCAGTCAATAAATATAAAAAAGCCAAGAAAGACAGAAACATCTCTGCAGCAGATATAATTAAAGCTTGAGCCCTGAGAAACAGAGAGGTTAAACTGGCTAAAACAAACAGTTTCAGAGAACTAATGCACAGCACAGAGTCCAAACCCAAGCTACTATGGAAGATGGCCAAATGGGGGCGTCAAAGCAGCAATGAGCATGCACAACCTCCAAGAATTCCAGCATTGATAGTAGAAGGCAGAGAAAATCTACCACCAGTCAATTCCTTTGATGATAAAGCCAAGATTCTGAGACAAAGGTTCTTCCCCCTGCCACTAGTCAGTGACAACAGGGACATGGAGGAGGCGGAACACCCACTGGAAACAACAGAGACAATAAGCATCACAGAGGAGAAAATGGCCGCGCTCATAGCACATCTACCAAGCAACAAAGCACCAGGTATCAATGGAGTCTCCAATGAATTTCTGAAAATGCTGGGACCAAGCTTCACAAAGGCTATGACAGAGCTCACACTGGCATGCTGGGAATGGGAACACTACCCGGAGATATTCAAGACCGCTCGAACAGTGGTACTGAAAAAACCAGGAAAAGGGGATTATCAAAAGGCAGAGGCATGGAGGCCCATTGCCCTACTGGATACAATGGGAAAAATAATAGAATCAGCCACCGCGCAGGAACTCAGACGGCTAGCGGAAACACTCAATCTACTGCCATCTCAACAGATGGGTGCTAGGCGGGCCAGATCAACCGAAACAGCAGTATCACTACTGCTAGCACAAATTAGAACAGCATGGGAGGAGTCAGACACAGTGGTCCACAGTTCTATCATTGGACATCTCAGGAGCTTATGATAGAGTGCTCAAAGACCGACTCACACACATTCTTCGCATGAAGGGCCTACCAAGACAGCTGACAGGGTGGATACACTCATTTATGTCAGATAGACGATCCACGCTCACATTTGAAGAACAGGAAACTGAGGCCTTCAATATTCCAGCTGGGATACCACAAGGATCACCTCTCTCCCCCATTCTCTTTCTATTTTACAATGAGGAACTGCTCCGGATATGCTCACCCTTGAATAGACCAGTGAGCTGCATAGGATTTGTGAATGATGTCAATATAATAGCATACGGGCCATCAACTGAAGCAAATTGCGCGCAGCTCACACGGGTGCACGCAGAATGTGAAGAATGGGCAGGAAGACATGGAGCTATTTTTGCTCGCAGAAGTATGAGTTGATGCACTTCACTAGAGCCTGAACTCGATTCAACTTGAATCACTCTCTGAGACTGCCTCAGCAAGTTATCAAGCCACAGAAGGTGATGAGAGTTCTAGGAGTATGGCTGGATTCCAAGCTTCAATGGAAAGGTCACATGGATGCTATAGCAGGAAAAATGAAGTCACAGATAAAGGCACTATCACAGACAACACAGGCCACCTGGGGAGTCCCCCTACATCAAGCTAGAACAATATACAACATGGTCATACGGCCAGCTATAGCTTACAGCGCACTGGCATGGCATCAACCGCGCATCAAGCGCGAAGGACGCATGCGCAATAAACAGCGCACAGAGGGCCTAATCAGAACACAGAATGAATGCCTGAGAATAGTAGCTGGAGCATACAGAGCAACACCAATATCCACACTGGAAGCAGAGACATACACACCACCCCTGGACATCTATCTTGATGGAGTTGTGGCGCGCGCCACAAAACGACTGAAGCCTCTGGAATGGCAACACAAATTGAAGAGGCATGCACAGCAGTGAGAGTCAAACTCAGGCGAAGAGGCGCAGTGCACAGAAGACCCATTGAGAAGGTGATTCATCCAGACAGTCTGCCTGAAAATTGGGAGAAGCTTTGGGTGGAAAAGAGCAAGCAAGAGACTGCTCAAAGCACAAATTCAGCAGCAACACAGCACTTCTCACATGATGAATGGGTGCGAAAAGAAATCCTGAGTAGATGAAGAAAACAATGAAGAGCTAGAGCACCTCCCTGGTGTGAACTCTTTGATCAACCCCCGGACAAAAGCATTCTGAAATGGCACAAGGGCCTAAGCAAGGCCAGAAGCTCACTGATAATTCAACTAAGATCAGGGAAAACAGGGCTGGCAGCCTTTCTACATAAAAGACGAGTACCGGATTTCCCATCACCAGCATGTGAATGTGGCTATTCAAATGAAACAGTGATGCATGTGATAGTTCACTGTGATAGATTCCAGCACAGTCGTGGGAGTCTGCTGCATGAGGGCAGAATCAACAAGAAATGGCTATTGAACACCAAAGAAGGGCTACACTGTCTAACAAAATGGTGAATCAAGCAGGGAATTCTACCACAGTTCTCACTGGCAAAGACACTGAGTGTCTATCAGACAGAGGAGCAGCAATCTATCACATCTCAATCAAGCATACGCAGACCTCAATAAACACCATGCTGAAACCGCTGAAAGCGCGCTTACCACACAAAATCAGTGCTCATGGCACATCCCCATGCTCATTTCAGGCTAAAGACGCGGCTCTCTATGCTTCAGAGCGCAGTTGGCGTCTTTCACTCACTCACTCACACGCGGGCGCATTTTCAAAAATGCTCAGTGTAATTTTTCTTTATTTTTAATTTTTCTTTTCTCATCCCATTCTCTTCTCTTCTTGAGGACAGCAGTTG